>BSBK01000649.1:400000-866625 GCA_027943335.1 Chamaecyparis obtusa | reverse complement strand
GTTTGTGTGTGTGTGTGAGAGAGAGAGAGAGGGAGAGAGAGAGAGAGAGAGGAGAGAGAGAGAGAGAGGAGAGAGAGAGAGAGAGAGAGAGAGAGAGAGAGAGAGAGAGAGAGAGAGAGAGAGAGAGAGAGAGAGAGATTTGGGTGAGAGCTAAGCTAAGTTTGTCATAGAGATGGGGTCAAAACCAAGTGATTGTGATAAATGAGTTAAAACCCTTTGGGAATCATTTTGCCAGCTTCAGTTTGACCTTAGAAATCCATGATGGATTGTGGGAGGTAGCCCTGCTGAAGGCTTACTGAATCATGAAATTTGGCTAAGTCTGGAATTTTCAAATCTAGAATCTACATGTTAACTCCTATGAAGCTGGAACCTATCCAAACATCCTGAAAGCATTATATTTTATAATTATACAAATATAACTTAAAGTATAAGAAATTAAAATTATCAAATTAAAATTCTCAAACTTATACTTAAATGTTATATTTGTATAAATTACCACCCCCCCTCTCTCTCTCTCTCTCAAACACACCATATAAATCATATCTTACATAGGGCACACGCCCTATAGGGCATACACCCTATGTAAATTTATGATTTTCATAGAGCATGCGTGCTATGAAAATCATAAATTTACATAGCACGCACGCCTAGGGCGTGCACAGTTTGTAAAGGATTTGAATTTACCAATCCTAAGGCTTGGATTTTCCTTGGAGATCCAACCCAAAGGCTTGGATGATTGAAATAGGCCCTGAGAGTGTTTTCCAGTAGACATACAAAAAAATGACATTTTTTTGTGTGCTCCTCATCAGGTTTACTCGTGGCTCAAGAACGTAAAATCAGACGATGTGATATTGCAGATCTCTTTGTTAGCTATCTAAGCATATAATTTATTTTGAATTCTAATTATGTTAAGTTTTTCAACTCTAAGTTCTTTTGTGTGTATGTCCATTTTTTGTAAAAAACCAAATGCAGTATTTTGGGCATAGATTTTGGCTTGTTCATCGAATTTGCAATAAGTTACATTTTTAGAAACTAGACTCCATTCTACACACTTTAAAAAAAAGAAAATTTCATTTTTGATTAGTTTTAAATGATTTCTAAGGGGGCACACAGAATTTCATGTTTTTAGGATGTGTGCACTTCGTAAATTCATCAAAAATTATACGTTCATAAAAAAATTACCCAAAAAATATCCAGGATAACTACGTGGTGCTAGCTAACTTCTCACTAGAGTGATTAAAAAAATATTCCAAAAAAAAGTTAACATTTTAGGGGGAGCACACTAGACGCTATGTTATGTTTTTGTACAAAAAATAGGACCACTTTTTGTGCTCCCCCTTTTTGAGGGGCCTTAGTCTACACCATTTTCAAAATAAGTTAGTAGTTTAGGAACTAGATTCAAAGTATTACAACTCTTATTTTTGTCCCATCTTAAAATTTTGATTCTAACTATCTTCAATTTCTTGTTAAAGTCAGAGTTTGCTGATTTCAAGAAAATAGTGGCATCTTATACCCCCTTTTTGGTCCCCCATCTTTGTGCACTTACCCCTAAGAAACATGTGTTTATTAATGATAGCAATGAATTAGATATGGACTACTTCAATGCAACTCTTGATGAAGATATTAAGGCTGAAATGGACTTCATTAAGTTCATTACAGATGTCAAGAAAATTGTAGATGCAAGATGGAAGAGACAAAAGGCACAATTGCAGAGCATTCAGAATTTTAGTTGCCCATAGAAGAGGAGGTAGATGCATGGGATGCCCTTACAACGCCCTAGAAGAAAAGGCCTACAGTAGTTGACCTCGACATTTTTTATGAAGAATGAAGAATGGTGTAGGTTAGCCTCAAATGGCGGTCACCATATCTCGTAATAACTCAATTAAGTTATCAAGAATATCTCCAGACAAAGGTGTCAGTTATAACTCAATTGTATTTTTATTTTCTTGTTTTTAGGTTTAGGGCTAAAAATATCTAAAGCTTGTTTCATCCTTATTCTAAAAAGGATTCCAAGATTTTTTAGCTATATATCTTTGAGTTGTAATCTCTTTTTGACAAAGGATGAATATTGAATACAATCTCTGTAGAACAGATTTCTTACCTTTTTCTAAGCATCTGAGCTTAAAATTTTCTATGCATAGAAATAGGCTTCTTTCCAATAAAATACATTGCAGTTTCTATCTTATTTTGTTATTGTCTCTTTACTTTTATATTATATTCTTGTATGATTTTATGTCATACTCTTGTATGCTTCTATTCAAATTGCAAGTAATCTACAACACATTTTACAATATCTATTTGATTTCTTCTGGTGGATTTACATACATTAACCATATGCCCAATGGAATAGCACTGGTTAGATGTCTGTTATGCAGTCATCTTTCAGTCATCAAACACAAAGTATATCACTAAAACACCTTTAGTTACTTAGTTCATGCATATATTAGAAAGGACAGTATTTGAGCAAGTATAGTTCAATATTGCTGATTCCTTCAAGAGAGAATCAAAAGGTTAGCCTTCCTTGAGTTAAACTCAAAAAAAGAAGAAGGATGAATGTCTTATGTCGCTATTATATGTTAATACTTTTGTAGTCTCCCTTGTTATACTCTGTATGAGGATATTATCAGTTGTTTGTAGAGAGATTCTTTATTGAAATAATTTGAAACATAGGTAACATAGCAGTGAAGACCTCATCTACCATTTCAAAGTTTAGAAGTCACTAATAACTAACTCTGATAATTATCATAAATATCATTATATTTTTGCATGTGTTCTATTATCATTTCTTATATGAAATAGTCACTTCTAATTGCGACATTGTGTTTTTTAGGTGTTATCATTATTTACTAGTAAACAAATGCAGGTTTCAAAGCTAGTAACAACTAAATCTGATATTAATTAATTTCGGATTTAGAGGTCATAAACATCTAAATCTGATTTGTCAACGAAAACTATTGTACTATAATATTTGCAATCATATAAAGTTGAACAATAATGAAACATGTTAATGATTATTCGATAAAATAAATTCTATATCAATATTTACATTCAAACAAAATTAAAAAGTTTTAATTATATTCAAAACTTATAATTAAGTTAGTAATTATAAACTGTACGATATATCACATAAATTAATGGTGCAGATTTCGCATAAGACGACATCAGTATTATACATAAAATTAACTGAAAATAGTTAGAAAAATTAAAGCACATCCGTGACAAATCTAAGAAAGATTTTGTTAATTAATACTCTTTGAAATTGTATACAAAGTCAAATATTTTTTATTCAATGCAAGGTTTTGGATCATCGGATTTATATGCCAGTCACTACTAAATCTGACATTTACAAGTGTTTGTGTTTGCATTGTTTAGTACTCAAACAATACTGAGAGCTGATTTCATCTACAAGTAGTTGATAAAATATTAATCCGATAATGGCAATCATTAATTCAACTATATATTTTCAATCTTATAAACAACAAAAGGTAGCCCTAAAGTTATAATAACAAGAAAATACACCATTGGATCAAACATGTAAATTTTTCATTGTAGTCATTGGTTTTCATCAAAAGTACAATAAAAAGGCAAAAAGCATGTACGCACTCCTTTTCAAATTATTGGCATTTAATATCAATCAACAACCGCAAATAAAATATTATGATTCATATAATTGTATAGATTAATAAAATATACATCTGGATTGATCTAAAGACACATTCCACTACGATGTATTTGCAGGCGTACTCTCCCATAATGATTTACAATGTAGATAAGAAAAATGAAAACTAATGAGATGATATTTTACAAATAGAAAATTGGATAGTTTTTATATCTTTTAATAATTACTTTTTTCGATATGTATGGCGATATTTGTTACATTTAAATATTATAGAGTTTTGGATATTGACATAAATATCAGTTCGATGATTCAAACCAACTATTTATTATAGTAATACGCGTCCTTGTTGTTTTTAACAATTTTTCCTTGTATACCACAGAGTTGTTGAATATGCATTAAATTGCATTCAATGTTAAATGGTTTGGTTGTAAGAGTTTTTCCTTTTTCTCTTGAACATGACCACCTTATTTGACCACCATCATAGCCTTTATAAGAACAGTTCTACTAATAATTTACTAAACCAACAACATATTTTACATAAGTGTTTATATAGATTTCAATTTATACATTCCTGTGAGCATGAAGACATTTCAAGTTCATCATTATGAAGGCATGTTAAAACACAGGTTCTTTTAAGTTCTTTTTATATAGTTCTGCATTTCCTTGAATTCTTAGATTCTGTCAATTTACATTTTTTAAGTTTTCATATATTTCCCGTAAACTTTCACATTTTTATATAGTTTAGATATTATTTTACAAAATGACAATTTGAAAATAAACACTAAATAAGTAATTATATGATTTGAACATTGGACAATTTATTTGTCTCAGAAAAATGATCTGTACATATTTATTTAAGAATGTGTATTTAAGAATATAGTGTTTATGTTTATGATATACTTTTGATTACTGACATCAGACTATCTGCCATTAAATAGGTTACAAAAATGGCCTTACTAACACAGGAGCAATTAGTCAAATAATGGATGGTATTTCCATCAAGGAATCATGTTTTCAAATTCTATCATTACATTGTATTGAACAACAACATAGTACAAGTACAAAATATCCTCTTGAATTTTTTGATGGTGTGCATACACAGTTTTCCCTTCTACCAGAATAATTTAACACACTTGTAGTGGAGGAGGCTTTAGTTAAAGGTTCCATTGTTTTCATCAAGAATACTCTTGCAAGCAACTCTACAACTACATGTATGCAATTATCTTTCTATATTCTATTGTACTTATTAAAATTCCATTATAAAACTTTATTAAATATGTATTTTCTTTATACTTGCAGGAATATCCTAATTGATAATTTGCATGTTGTGTCAAAAATGGAGACATTATTAGATCTCCAGTACCTATAGTACAAGGTACTAGATAGATAGCATCATCTAGCAGTCATGGTGTTTTAGATGCTTCTTCATCTAACATAATTCTCATAAAACTCTTGACCCCATACCATAAGTTATGGACTATTGAAGGTCACACCTTACAAAAATCACCTGTCCATTGTTTCAAAAAAGTGTCTAAAGAGGGTAAAGTATTCGGATTTGACTTTATAGACAATGAAGGATCTGATATACATATAACTTTTTTCAATGAATTGATTGATAATTTCTATGATATTATTCAATCAAATAATCTTTATTTGATTTCTAACAGTTCTGTAAAAGTTGCAAATACTAAATTTAGTAGTTCTACCAATCCATATGAAATAGTTCTTCAAAGTTCTTCAACAATCATACCTTCGGCATGTGTTCAATCTATAGTTCCCAAACATGATTACCATATCAAAAGCATTGAATCTCTTGAAACTTTTACTCTTAATTCACTTATAGATGTGATCAGAATTGTTGTTTCTACCAATCCCTCAAGTACTATTAGGAAAACAAATGGTATGAAAATTAAAAAATGTAATACACGTATCAAAGATATCTCTGGGTACACTATTGAAGTGACTCTGTGGAGTCATCATTGTGAGAATGAAGGACAACAAATTCTTAATTTGTTCTGGGAAAGTAAAACAATTGTTCTTTTAATTAAATCTGGGTGTTTTCTTTCATGGTCTGGTAAGTCATTGGATATTGTTTTCTCAACTAGTGTTGTTATCAATCCAAATTTAACTAAGGCTACTACTTTGTTGACATGGCCTATAGAAATAGGAGAAGATCAATCTTCTATTTCTCTGACTAAAGAGCCAGCAATACTTTCTAGATTTACAAATCCACAGACAATGTCTTCCATTTGTAAAAAAGACTTCCATTCCATGATTCCTGTTTGTGTAACAACAAAAATATGTAGACTTGATTTAGATACCTTTTATTATCTCTCATGTCCACAAAATGTGGATGGGAAAAAATGTAAAAAAAAATTATTCAAAATCACATACAACTAAATCTGACAATCGAAAGTGTTGCATTTGTTTAAAACATTGAGTCCTGTATATAATAATTATCTTTTAGTATGTGCCTATTATCATTTCACGCTTGCTCTCTTAGTCTACTGAGAATTTCCAGCATATTCCATTTTATTTAACCATATTGTGATTTCATTTAGTCGCATAATCTCCTTAACGGATTTAGTTGTTACTGACTTCTAAATCTGAATTTTCTACTAAGTAGAACCCTATCGAAGAAAAAAAATATGATGTCATCCAACTACTATGAAGAATAACCGAGTACCATTCGATTAAGATCATGTGGTTGAAAATATATCTCACATATCTTTAATTTTTGTAAGGTTTTGTTTCAAAAAATTAGCACCGTCAAATATAAATCCTATGGCTGGCATGAAGTCATGAGAAGAAATTAATGTTTATTAAAAGTTGCAGTGATTTAGAGAATACTTTGTAGTCGCTTGATCTCAAGATGAGCAACGTTGGGTAAACTCGATGAAAAGTTAAAAAGTCAAAAATTGTTTTGCAATTAAGAGACTGCTTTGAGTCGCTAAGTATCTCAATAAAAAGTAAACATAAAGAGACTTAAGGAAAACCATTAGATTAAGATCTAACACTAGTCGCGAGGTCTCAGAATGAAATCAATAAATGATAAATCTTTCAACAACTACGAGATAGACTATAGTCATTGAGTCTCGACATGAAAAAAAAAATAGTATCAAGAAACTTAAAGGATGTCATTAGATTAAGATCTAACAATAGTCGTTGAATCATTAGAAAAAGTCATAAGAAGCTATAAGATTCAGCAACTGTGTTTTCTTCCTACAATCGCTAAGTCTCTAAAATCAAAACTACTTGACAAAATAATATTATTAAATCAAAGTGACTGTGTTTAATGTAGACAATTGACTCAAATAAATTTTCAATTATAATATTATCTTAAAAAATCAAATGTAAAATTACAACAAAAAATTAAAGTATTCTTTCTTTTCAACAAATTTCAATCTAACAAAAAAAAATATAAACCACATTTTAAACATATAAGTAAGAGAATAAAACAAAGTTAACATATTTTTCTAAATATTTGAATTTAAACATATTTAATAGTATCGGAAAAAACATAATCGTTCTTCAAATAGCTATATTTCATTTAAAACATTGAATAGCATTTCCACATTTGTAAAAAGATTTAGATTCTGTATAAAAAATTCATATCCTCAAATGTATTTTCTTTTACAATATCATTTATGCAAAACAAAATGTAAACAAGATAATTTAATAAGAACATAGTTTACTACAAATTTTAACAACCAGCAATATAAAATTGAAAATATTTTCTTTCGCTTATCTTTGTTTCCAAAAGTATATGCTTTAGCGTACCTGAATTAAAACATACAAACAACTGATAAAAACCAAGGAAAATAATGTTATGACTTTTTATGTTTAATAAAATCTAAATATTATAGTAATTACCTTAGTTTTTTGTCAGCTTGCAAAATTTTCAACTATCTTTCATCTTTTTTTACGAAAACTGCGACAGCATTTCAAATAGATGATTCACATCCTTAATTGAAGTTGATTTGGTGTAGAAGCTTGATTATTCCAATCTTTTATTTTTATTTGTAAATAGAAAGAACATTGATGTTGTGGAAAGACAACTGGAAATATTGATGCGGCTTCAATTTGTTTATATTGCCCGATTTCTTTACATAGATTTATCCATTGATTTTCGATATCTTTTTTGTAAACCCATTTGTCTATTGACATTGGCCATCGCAGAAAAGGTAAAATACCTATCTTTTCAATGTCTTCTTTGTTTACAAAATAGTTACTACAGTCAAAACCTTGACCAGGATGTGCATATTCTACCAACAAATTAAGTATGTTAATCAAATCTTTAGGAAAAAGAGAGACCATCACAAAATGAACAATCTCAACATTTTCTCCTATTTCTAAACCCCAAGCCATTAACATAGCAACAATATCAACATTTACCTTCCATCGATGAGTAGCATTATGAAATTCTTCACCTAATGTCCATTGAACTGCTTGCACAATAGAGTTAGTCTTGCACAGTAATTATTTTTTTAATATGTATGTTCTACTCTCCCAAAGAAAGCTATTTGTTGTGTGCTAGTTTGAAAAGTAAATGTAGCTTGGACATTGCTAATTGATCATTTGTAGTAATCTTTATTATCTACTGTAATGATCTTTGCAAAGAATTGATTTTGTTGTTGATCCTTTTATAGTAACATTAGGTTTTACAAATATATGGCTTTCTATAAGATTTGGAAGATTATTAATTAACAAAATCTTTATTAGATTTTCTATGGATTTGCTTTAATTGTTTTGACTATTGTGAGTTAATTTAATATCTTATATCGATGTCATCTTAAGTGAAATCTAAGACAGTTAAGTTATTTTATATGTAAAACACTTCAGGATTTAATAACAGATGTGACATGTTGTAAAATTCCAAAAATAATTTAATACCATTTCAGAACAAAATATTTATCATATTTGTTATGGATGTGCTTTAAATGTTGTCTCTGTTGTGACTTAATTTGATGTATAATATCGATGTCATCAAATGCAAAATTTGATACAGTTAACTTATGTGATATTACATTATAAATTTTCAATATAATTTTAACTTTTCAATTTTGTTTTATTTTAAATGGTTTTTGTTGGCATATAGGATTTAGATGTTCATTACTACTAAATCCAAAATTAATTACTTTCAATTTTTGGAAGGGTTATTACTTTTTAAAATCTGTTAACTATGCTCTATAAGGGACTTAGCGAAATGCCTTTAGTCGAAAAGTGTAAAAATAGGTTTAAGTGATTGATGAGATCCAGTGACTAGAATGAATATTTCCTTAAATATAACTATAGTAGCCCAATCTATTGACCCATTCTATCCTCGCTTGGACAATCTCTAGACAAGATGGATAAATAAGAAAACATTAAGCAACTATGATATAACTATTGTCGTCAAGTCTCCAAATGAAATATAGCATCTTTATTTTCTAATAGTCGCTAAATCTCCTGGAAAGATCAAATTCAAGATGGACATTGGGAGATAGTGCGACTAAGTTGATTGTGCCATTTGAAATCCAAGATCTTACTGATGTCACTTAAACATTTAATAAGGATGATCTCAGCTATTTAATTTAGATATTAAGAGATTTAATGTGAACCGTTAGCTCAAAATTATAAAGGTACTCGGTACAATGTCAGATTTAGTAGTTACTGGCATATAAATCTGATGATCAAAAACCTTGCATTGAATACAAATATTTCACTTTCTATACCATTTAGAAGAGTATTGATTAACAAAATCTTTCTTAGATTTGTCACGGATGTGCATTAAATGTTCTGACTATTGTTAGGTAATTTTATGTATAATATCAATGTCATCTAATGCGAATTCTACCACTCTTAATTTCTGTGATATATCGTATAGTTATTAATTTAGTAACTTAATTATAAAATATTAAATTAATTAGAACTTTTCAATTTTGTTTTAATTTAAATATAGATATAGAATATATTTTATCAAATAATCATTAACATGTTGCATCATTGTTCATCTTTATATTATTAAAATATTATAGTACAATGCTTTTAGTTGACATATCGGATTTAAATGTGAATGACCTCTAAATCTGTAATTTAATAGTATCGGATTTAGTAATTAGTACCTTCGAAACCCACTTTACAATGCTTTTAGTTGACATATCGGATTTAGATGTTTATGACCTCTAAATCCATAATTAAATAGTATCAGATTTAGTAATTAGTACCCTTGAAATCTATTTTCGTTTACTAGTCAACAACGCAAACACCTAAAATACAAAAATGTCAGAATTAGCAATGACTAACATATAAATTTGATGATGTTATCTGCATTCCTCTTCAAAAGATAAAATCTGATGGTTGTCTCTTAATCGCTTAATAAAGATGATGTCATTGAAAATCAATTGACCTTCAAAGCCATCCATGAGTATCACTTAATCCGCAAATGCATTAAGGGTTTAGTAAGTAATATAATTTTACAATTTTTATAAGACAAAATATTTCAATTTTTACAAATTATTTATGAAAATAAATTATTATTATGTAACATATATATTTTACATTAAATTTATCACAAGTTAAAAGATTCTATTATTTATTATATTAAATTATTTTTTTAATTAATCTTTTTGAAATTAGACACATGATTTTAAAAACTTTCTTATATTTCTAATAATTTAATAATTTTTTAAAAATTTATATCAATTATAAACATGATAGAACAACCATAGGAAATGCTCTTCGGTTAAATAGTCAAGCCTTTAATGAATTTGCAGACTACTTATAATGTTCAATAGTTGAATAGAAGATAATTGACATGATGGTAAAAAATGAAAGGTTCTTTGTGTATTGCATGAATAGACTAAAAGGGTTACTCTTCATTAGATAGAGGCCTAATGTAATAAAGTGAAATAGTAAATTAATCAATTCATTAATTTAGACATATGTTTATTTTGAACAAAATTATTAGTAAATATATTATACATATATATATATATATATATATATATATATATATATATATATATATATATATATATATATATATATATATATATATATATATATATATATATATATATATATATATATATATATATATATATATATATATATATATATATATATATATATATATATATATATATATATATATATATATATATACAACCCAAAAAAAACCATGACATACAAATCAACAAAAATAAAATAAACAACCATCATAACAAAATAAAATCATATAGTTCAAATTATATATCCACTTAATAAGTCGTTCATGATGAAGACCAAAGAAATAACTCTTACCAACCTAAACATCAAATATTGAATGGTCAAAAACAAAAATATAATAAGATTTAGTCCTCTTTGGTGCACCTAGAATATGACAAGGAATTAACCTATACTGCATTTGGATCATTTGTACCTATACTGCATTAACCTATCTTGTGTGTTTCTTCTTGTTTTCATCTTGTAACATGTGGACTTCATTGCATGCATGAATATCTTTCAAAATTGAAACTTGCATGAATACGAAGTCCTGAGAGTTCATGAACTCTTGAAAGAGCTATAAAGGTTAATCCTTGTTGTTCTGTACTTCCAACGTCAATTGTGGCCTTTACAAGCAACAAAACCTATGATTTGTGTATTGTTAAAGCCCATGATATTCATAGAGGTATTTGACAGTGGCAACCCCTTTTAATTGGTGTGATAGGAATATTCTTTGGATTAGAATCATCCCAAGCTAGACCAATGTAGTTAATAAATTGAACCAAAACTATCAATGACAGTTGAGGAGGCTTTTCTCCATCATTATATACAATTCCTTTGATTTCTCCTATAGCACCATTAACTAGGCCTATCTGAACACATAAATTAGTACATAGCATAACTTATTTCCCTATGCATAAAAGAATGTGAGATTGAAGTTGTTCTTCATCTGCATTTGAGCTCTCAAAATCTTTTGTTTGTTCTACTATTGAAAGAGCCACAGGTTGATGTAGAGATAATAACATATGCTTATTATGAAGAGCTACCATTTCATTAGTTGCAAAAAGGTGTACTTTAGAATGAAAATCTTCCTGTTCCTCTTTATTGAGAGAAGTACTTGTTGGTGACATGAGTAGATTCCAATCTACAATTGTTGGTTCTACATTTCTTAGATTTTTAAGAAGAGAACAGAATCGTACCTGAACATCTATCTTACAAATTTGATGAAAGTTAGCCTCTAAAGTGATTACTTTTTTGAATGATTGCCATAGTTGTCCTCCATATAAATTTGAAGCATACATTGGAATATCTTTAACTGGAGGAAGCTGACCCAAATCACCAAAGAGAATCATTGAACGACCTCCAAAAGGAATATGGTTTTTATTTGGAAATGCTTCTCTCAATCTCATATCAATTCTTTCAAACAATTTAGGATCAATAAAACTCATTTCATCTATAATAATATACTGAACATAATACATATTTTCCTATAACTTTGCATGTTGTTGACCTTGTAATTGTACCATCTCTTTGATAAGAATGCGTACAGAAGAATGAATTGTAGATGCCTTGATGTTAAGTGTTGCAACTCTTGTTGGTGCAAGAAGTAGAACAGGTGATTGTCTATTGGGTGTTGATTGAGTGAGACTAGCTTTGATCTGAGCAATCAGATGAGATTTTCCAGTGCCAGCAGTTCCTTGTACAATTAGTTGTAATGGTTGTTGTATAGTACTTGTATGGCTATGTGATATAATCATATCATATGCTTTTTGTTGTTGGAGAGACAATTTATAATAAGATTGTTGATGCATAACTTCATTTTGTTGAAATCTTTGTTGATTTGATTGAATGAAATTTGTAGTTGTAGCTTTTTGTAAAGGAGTAATATTATTTTGGAACCAATTATTTCCTGAATAAAATTTTTGATATCCAAGCATATCTAAATCATTTAAATGTATAGGCATGCCTAGATATAAACAAGATCAAACTTTCCATTCATCTGGTATACTATCTTGCATTGTATCTGGATTTGTTGTAGGGCTTGTAGGATCATCTACTTCTTCTACATTTAAATGTGTTCTACATACATGCCATGCTTCATATGATCTTGAAAAAGATTCCCATTGTTCTATTATTCCTTCATCTGATGCTGCAAATTCTACTTCAATATTGCGGAATGGTTTGTATAATAAAAGTTCACTCCAGCAAAAATTTGGATAAGAAATGTCCTCTCTGGAAGGGATACTGATAAATCTAGGGGAGACTCTAACTATAGAATCTGATCTTCTTTCTTTCCATTTGTCCTACATTCGATTAGGTTTAAATGTCCATCTTTGGGTTATGTCAATAAGAGAAAACATTTCTAAATTTGGTGGACGTGCCATATAACTATCAATTTGGTTATGGCATAAGCTTGTTGGCATGTCTAATATAGGTAGACGTTGAAGATTTTTTTGGTTCACATTCAAAGATAAAATTGTCTACTACACAAGAATAAGGGAAGCTTTTGTAGAATATGGTAGGTTTCTTGGGCACCTATATCATGGTCAAAAAGATTTTCAAGAAGCATTCTTTGAAGTGCAATTAGTTCAAGCATTGTACCATTGAAAGTTGAAGATATTATACTTAACATTGCATGATATGTTTCTAATTTTTGTTCTTCTTTTTCTGCATATTCATCTATGTACATGATAACTGCATCAACTGAAAGAACACTCTAACAATCTATATTACCTCTCCAAATGGAAAGTATTTGAATGTTATGTAAGTTTAGTTGATCATCATTATGCGCTACTATATGTTTAGGTTCACCCTTATCTATAAGTGTTAATTCAAATTTTTCTTTTGTGGCCCATGGAGCTTTATAACGACATGAAATAGCATCACCTTTCCTTCTTAAACATGTCTGCAGAGAACATTTTGTGTGACGTTGAACATGATTAACCAAACTATAGTAATCAACAGCCACATCTATTGCATATATCATTTGTGTAGTCATCAGACAACGATCTTGAAGAGATTTAGAAAAGATGCCTTGATTTCTTTGTTGTATGCTTTCTAGATTCCATGTAGATACGTATTGGTCTATGTAATCTAAAGCTTTCTGCACTGATAGATCATTATTCCATTCTAAATTTTTAATATCTGTTGCATTTGGTAACCATATAAACCCATGAATATGTGGAGAACCTCTCTTTTTCCATTCATACTTGATATAAATTTAAGTCAGTAAATAAATATGAAATTGCATAGGAATTAATAACATTTTAAATAGATTGTTTACCTATACCAATAGTCAGTTTCCCCAAGTAGTTTCTCCAAGACTTCCTCTTGAAATGTAGTGAATCTATGATGCATATATACAGCTGTCAGATGAGGATTTTGAAAAATATTTTGTATTTTCCATCTTGTAGCCATAGATGGATTTGTTGGTGTACTAGATGACATGACATTATGTAAATCAGGCCATTTGGTATCTGCAGCACTTAGGGAAAATAAAAGTGTAGGAAAACCAACTTGAATAACCATGTCTATTAGTTATGCTCTTTGTTGATTCCAAAAAGATCTAGTTCCACTTATAGAAGACCCAAATCTCATTAGTTGATCTGCCAATTTATCATCAGGTACATCTTGTAACTATTGATGAAGATCTACAATTGTTATAGGTAAAGATCCATCCAATTGTTTGCAAACAAACATAGATGTTGTGGCCTGGCTTCGATGACGCATCATAATATTCAATATAAAGTACCAAAATCTTGACTGCTGCCCAAATATGTTATCATAGTACCATAGAAGGTGAAGAGCATAATCATGGAGTTTGAATTCTTTGATACGTGGTTTTTTGAATGCAACCATTCCTTTGGGAAACAAATTTGGGAATGCCATTACAAATAAACCTTCAGTTGTGTATTCATTTATAGGAGAAGGCATTATAGCAAGCCATGATTCTGTTGTTCGACCTTCACCTAAATGCAATAAAGAACATATTTCTTATGTTTCTCTATGTGGAGCAGGTAGATTACAAACAAATGAGATGTTAAATTCTACACTCTTGTCAAATGCATTTTCTTGTATCTCATCTAACATGGATGAGTTATCTTCAATAGGATCAGTATTTTCCACTGCATTAAAAATTAGGTTTGAAATATTAGTAGATTGTAAGGGCAATGATTCTAATGCATTTTAATCTAATTGTACATCCCTATAGTATGATTCAATCAATGTTTTATATTTCAATGCTTCATAAACATGGGATTTGCTAACATAAAAACTATATTTTTTATTTCCTATACTCTCTTTGTTAACAATGATTATATCCAATGCATCTATTCATCTTGGCAACGATGTTGTGATATTGGAAATATCTTGAGGAAAACAAATAGTATGACCACTATATTTGAGTTGACCACCTTCTGCATATGTGACTTGCAAAATAGGACTTATTTTTGCTATCAGCATCTGTTCAATTTGTGTTAAGATTTTTAAACACAATGGTTGTTCACCTGGATCCATATTGTTCCACTTTGAGAAGTGATGGCCATCTTTTTCAGAATCGCATCTGTAGCATATTAAAATTTCATCTGACATTCATATTTTCATTCTAGGATATCTTTCCTTACAAATAGAACACTTTCTACTATTTGAAATACCATCTATCTTTCTACAAAAATATTTTCTAGCATTGTAATAATTTTGAGAGAAAGGTGAACTAACAATACGGTCAGATGTATTCATGGATGTTGTATGATCTTCAATACAATCAAGTATTTCAAGCTCTAGCAAGGAAGGATTTCGAATAATAGAATTTGGTAGAGGATATGAATTTGGAAGTTCAACTGGTTCTAATTGAGGTGATGTGTTGGAACAAAGTACATTTGATGCAAATAATGCAAGTTCAATATTTTGAGAGGTTTCTCATCTTCTTTTGTTAATAACTATTTTTTTGGCATCATATCTAGCTCTCTGCATCTAATTTATGTGATTGCACTTAGCTTCTCTTTCATTATTTGCATTATCCATGACTGCATATATAATTGTCTTTTATATCTGTAATAATTGAAAATCATAAATTTAAAAACAATATTGAGATATGGAAATGTAATCTAAAAAGAATCATAGTAAATTTGGAAATATTAGTTCTTTATAAGTTTTATGCATCATGTATTCACATAAAGTAAATGCCAAAATATTAGACAAGATAGAACAATAATGTAAAATGTGAACATATACTAATATTAAAGTAAGTAATATAAATATTTAAAGAAATTCAGTATACAAGTACTATTTTGTTTTAAAAGATATGAAAACATTTATATATTCCACAATATCAATATGACATAGTCTATTGTCGAATATACATATATACATAAACATGTGATTACATATGTTCAATATTACAAGTAAAGTATGGTCTTAAGCAAGCTTCAAAACTAGAACAATGATGCTTTGAGTTTCTTGACCGGTAAAAGAAGATGTTTTGATACTTAGATCAAATACAAACTCAGAATCATACAGATTATCCAAAAGTTATTTATCTTCACCAGGTTCAGCAAGCAATAGCTGAAAATATTCTGCATCAACACCCAATAAAGCATTTGTAGGGCCTTCAAAGGCAATAACATTGTGAAGTTCCCCTAATAGATTTTGCAAATCCATTAAAGCATGTAGGTGAAATCACATATTGGAATAGGAAGACAACATTTTGGACATTCATATGTCCCTGTATGATTCTGAATAACTTTTTTTGACATTTTTTGTCATCCAAATTTTGTGGACATGAGAGATAACAAAAGGTATCCAAATCAAGTCTACATATTTTTTCTGTTATGCAAACATGAATCATGGAATGGAAGTCTTTTTTACAAATGGAAGACATTTTCTGTGGATTTGTAAATCTAGAAAGTATTGCTGACTCTTTAGTCAGAGAAATAGAAGATTGATCTTCTCCTATTTCCGTACGCCATGTCAACGGAGCAGTAGCCTTAGTTAAATTTGGATTGATAACAACACTAGTTGAGAAAACAATATCCAATGACTTACCAGACCATGAAAGAAAATGACCAAATTTAATTAAAAGAAGAATTGTTTTACTTTCCCTGAACAAATTAAGAATTTTTTGTCCTTACAATGATGACCCCACAAAGTCACTTCAATAGAGTAGCTAGAGATATCTTTGATACGTGTGTTACATTTTTTAATTTCTGTACCATTTTTTTTACTAATGGTACTTAAGGGATTGATAGAAACAACAATTCCAATCACATCTACAAGTGAATTAACAGGAAAAGTTTCAAGAGATTCAATGCTTTTGATATGGTAATCATGTTCAGGAACTATAGATTGAACACATGACGAAGGTATGATTGTTGAAGAACTCTGAATAGCTATTTCATATGGATTGGTAGAGCTACTAAATTTAGTATTTGCAAATCTTACAAAACCATTAGAAATCAAATAAAGATTATTTGATTGAATAATATCATAGAAATCATCAACCAATTCATTGAAACAAGTTATATGTATTTTAGATCCATCTTTGTCTATAAAGTCAAAGCCGAATACTTTACCCTCTTTAGACAATTTTTTGAAACAATGGACAAGTGATTTTTGTAAGGCGCAACCCTCAATAGTCCATAACTTGTGGTATGGGGTCAGGAGTTTTATGGAAATCATGTTAGATGAAGAAGCATCTAAAAAACCATGACTGCTAGATGATGCTATATGTCTAGTACCTTGTACTATAGGCACTGGAGATCCAATAATGTCTCCATTATTTGACACAACATGCAAATTATCAATTAGGATAGCCCTGCAAGTATAAAGAAAATACATATTTAATAAAGTTTTATAATAGAATTTTCATAAGTACAATAGAATATAGCAAGATAATTGGCATACATGTAATTGTGGAGTTTCTTGCAAGAGTATTCTTTGATGCAAACAATGGAACCTTTAACTAAAGCCTCCTCCACTACAAGTATGTTAAATTATTCCTGCAGAAGGGAAAACTCTGTATGCACACCATCAAAAATTTTGAGATGATATTTTATGCTTGTACTATGTTGTTGTTCAATACAATGTAATGATAGAATTTGAAAACATGGTTCCTTGATGGAAATACCATCCATTATTTGACTAATTGCTCCTATTGTTAGTAAGGCCATTTTTGTTACTTATTTGATGGTAGATAGTCCCATGTTAGTAATCAAAAGTATATTATAAACATAAACACTATATTTCTAAGTTGCGCATTCTTGAAATAAATATGTATAGATCATTTTCTAAGACAAATAAATTGTCCAATGTTTAAATCATATAAATTACTTATTTAGTGTTTATTTTTAAAATTGTCATTTTGTAAAATAATATCTAAACTGTAGTAAAATGTTTAATTTTACGAGAAATATATGCAAACTTTAAAAATGTAAATTGACAAAATCTAAGAATTCAAGAAAATGCACAGCTATATAAAAGAACTTAAAAGAACCTATGTTAACAATGCCTTCATAATGATGAACTTGAAATGCCTTGATGCTCATGGGAATGTATAAATTGAAATCTATATAAATGCTTCTATAAAATATGTTGTTGGTTCAGTAAATCATTAGTAGAATAGTTTTGATATATGCTATGATGGCGGTCAAATAAGGCGGTCATGTTCAAGAGAAAAAGGAAAAACTCTTACCAACCAAACCATTTAACATTGAATGCAATTTAATGCATATTCAACAACTCTGAGGTATACAAGGAAAAATTGCAAAAACAATGAGGATGAGTACTAATTGATATGTAATAAATAGTCGGTCTGAATCATCGAACTGCTATTTATGTCGATATCCAAAATTCTTTAATATTTAAACGTAACAAATATCACCATACATATCAAAAAAAGTAATTATTCAGAGATATAAAAACTATCTAATTTTGTAATTGTAAAATATCATCTCATTAGTTTTAATTTTTCTTATCTACATTGTAAATCATTATGGGAGAGTACGTCTGCAAATACATCATAGTGGAACGTGTCTTCAGATCAATCCAGATGTATATTTTATTAATCTATACAATTATATGAATCATAATATTTTATTTGTGGTTGTTGATTGATATTAAATACCAATAAATTTGAAAAGGAGTGTGTATGCTTTTTGCTTTTTTATTTTACTTTTTATGATAACCAACGACTACAATGAAAATTTACATGTTGATCCAATGGTGTATTTTCTTGTTATTATAAATTTAGGGCTACCTTTTGTTGTTTATAAGATTGTGAATATTATAGTTGAATTAATGATTGCCATTATCAGATTAATATTTTATCAACTACTTGTAGATGAAATCAGCTCTCAGTATTGTTTAGTACTAAACAACGCAAACACAAAAACTTGTCAATGTCAGATTTAGTAGTGACTGACATATAAATCCAATGATCCAAAACTTTGCATTGAATACAAATATTTGACTTTGTATACAATTTCAAAGAGTATTAATTAACAAAATCTTTATTAAATTTTTCATGGATGTGCTTTAATTATTTTGACTATTGCTAATTAATTTTATGTATAATATCGATGTCGTCTGATGCGAAATTCAACACTATTAAGTTATGTGATATATCATACAGTATCTTCTTATCAGATAATCAACTATAGATTTCTATAAAAGTATAAATTTCTACTGTTAATATACACATTGGTAATATTCATCAAGTACTTATCTTATAACAAAGAATATTAAATTATTATTGAACGTTATGTAACATTTATATGCGATTATGGTTAAGCCATTCCAATGTAGTTGATCATAAGTGATTCAAAGATAAGTGATGAATACAAAGCGATTATATTGTGACAGGTATATATACAGGTTCTCAAACCAGTTCCATTTCATTTTTACTGTGTCCATTTCAATTTGGATGCATTCTCCTCTCTTTCCCCACTGATTTGTATACAAACTGGATAAGAGAAGATTCAGATATAGGTTCAAATTGATATGCAGCAAACTAGATTATATTGAGTCTCTTAACTAGATTTCTTCTTGCAAATGAGTATTTTGTTTTACTCCCATTGTACAAAAAATTAAGGTATGCGTTTAATTGTAGGTTGAAGCAATTTTAGGCTGCTTACAAAATTAGCACACAAGCGTGTACAGAATCTGTGCATTTTGTTCTTTTCTATTCTATTCTTGGAACAATACGGATGTCTCTTCACAAATTTGACATTTGCTGAAGACTGAAATCTGTGACTTTCATGAGGTGGAAGATCCAAACACATGTTAAAACGATGAACAAAAGTGGGGATAGAACCTGAATCTGTGACGCTGAATGCACTTCTTTTCATAGGAAAATAGCATACGAAAATAATTGACATTGAATGCACGTCTTTTCATATGAAAATAGCTTTGTCCAATGTATTTCTCGTAAACCATAAGGTTAGATGAAAACTCCTCGCATCGCGCTCACTATCGGGTTTTGCAACGAGAAAGTGCAAATTCTGACAAACTCCTTGCATCGCGCTCACTATCGGGTTTTGCAGCGAGACATTGCATTTTCCGACAAACTCCGTTTGCCTCTATCACTTGAAACATGTCGCCATCCTTTGTTGGCTGGCAAAGAAAGGATGATAAAATGTCACAGCTACATGACCAATAGAGGATGCAAGGAGAGGCACAGTGATAGGAAATTCAGCCTAGCCATGGTGTGCATCATAACATACCAGAGTGTATGAGAAATGGCCTCCCAAGTCGAGGGCACGCTTGCGTCAAATCCAAAGTCTTCAATCAAAGCCTTCGTCCAATACATTTCATCGTTCAACAAATACATTTTAAACAAAATATCAGAGCCAAATCTCATGATCTTCTGTAATCTAATCCAATTGCAGATGCCAAATTTGCAGGTGCGAGAAGGTTTGGTTTTCTCAATTATTTTAATCATCATGTACACACTAATCATTATATATATTATGTATATCAATCTCCAAATTTTAATCTCTATTTGAATGTATACATAAGGACTACATTTGAATGTATCTTATACTTTAGAGTGCATGTCCAACATTTGGTATAACATGACTGATAAAAAAAATGTCTTAAAAGTAATTTGGAATAGTAAATTTAGGGTTTTAATTTTAATATTTAATTAATGTTAAAGAGTTTAGGATTGCAAAATTTGAAGATTAATCTTATATAAAAATAAAGTCAGATTTTGTAAGGAAAAAAAATCATTTTGAATTTTAATGATCAATTTTATCTATTATAATAAAATATTTGTCTCCACATGTCATGCCCCGCAAGGGAACCGGGGAAGAGAACAAAGATTCTCTTAACAAAAGAAAACTTAAGTAAAAATTTATGAAAAATTTTGAACTTTAAAAAGAATTATGTAATCAAAACTTAAACTTAGATTCCTTCCAAGGTTCTCTTTTCATTTAAATGCATGATTCATACAAATCCATTAAGTAAACTAACAACAAGATTTAATTCTCAAAGCAAACTGCATCATATCTTAAGAAATACAAAATATTTTCATTTCAACTTTCCATTTAAAAATCATCTATATTCCTAAGTATCCTTTATGAACAATGTAACTTATAAAATTTATCCAACTCATTTGATACATTAAAATATACTACATTTAGTTTTTCAATAGCTTCACTTAAACAACAATAATGAAAGCATGTTACATAATTTGGAATGTTACAAAATCTTTTTTCTTTCCAACATACATCTTAAACATAAAGTTCACATTTCCCTTTTCCCTTCTTCCTAAGTCTCCCCATTCCAATTACATCATTTTGAAATACATTATTGATTACATTGCATTCAACTCCTCATAAGAGGTAACAAGATTATGCATCATGAAATATAATCACAAGGCCTTCATTCTTCAAATCTGGTACATAAGCAAGCATGAATCTTCAAGCATGTATCTGCAAAAGATACCTCAATAAAAATGTTTACCACCCAACCACGTGGGTACCTATAAGGCCCACTCCCCCGTGCTAGGAGATAAACACCAAGGTCCACAAAGAAGGAATAGCTAGGCCAAACCTAGGGTTGGGTAATCTTTTCCAAAATAGAAAATGAAAAGAGAGTCAAAGTATAGATCTTTCCCAAAAGGTTCTAAGGCTTGGGTAGAAACTCTAAGCAACAACCTAAGTGAGTGTCATCGCATAGCCCTCATCCCTTGGGTTGTCCTGGTACTAGCCACTCTGGGCCCCGGCCCCCAAGTAGGCACATGCGGGATCGAATGCCTTTCATACAGACAAGTGCCATTCGATCGTACCTACGCATAGGTACCTTCTCCCACTCCCATCCATAGCCTTTACTAGCACTAATGGCATGGGTGAGGCACATTTAATCTTTTTAATATTTTAACCCATTCCCATCAGTTTAATTAAATTTCCACTTGTTAAATAACTCTGCAGTCGGTTATCTTGGTTCTAGCCACTTTAGGGCCCCGACCCCGCACTAAGAGCCACTCACTAGGTGTCGTTAGGTTTTCTACCCTCAACCCATACATCACAATTACATCATACACATAGTAAAAGCATATTGCAAACACATTTGAGAACTACTACCAAGAATTGAAAATAATAGGATAGTTATGTATGTTTAGAGAAATTAGGTATGTTAAGAATGTTTAGAATGTCTTGACTCTAAACCCTAAACTTCTCCTTACAAACATTCTATCTCAATAAAGACATCTAAATGTACTGAAAATAATCTCCACTAAACAAGGAATGAACAATCTTCAGGTTTAAACAAAATTTCTTTCTAAACCTAAAACCTGGCTAATCCTGAAAATTGACTAAGTCTAATTTAATTAAAAATCTGAAATTTAAAAGTTACAACTTAACTCCTAGGAACCTGAAACCTATTCCAATGGATTCAAAGGGTACCTAATCCCTTTATACAAGTATAACTTAAAGTATAAGAAATTATAAAGTCTGAATCCTATTTTCCTCGGTTAGCACACTGCCGACCTAGCTCGGTTAACACACTACCGACCTAGCTCGGTTAACACCTTACCGACCTAACTCGGTTCACACATTACCGACCTAACTCGGTTAACACATTACCGACCTAACTCAGTTAACACATTACCGACCTAACTCGGTTCACACATTACCGACCTAACTCGGTTCACACATTACCGACTTAACTCGGTTCACACACTGAGCCGACTGGAACTGCAGAGAACGACTGTCAACTTTGCCTTGGGGGTAAAACTGGGCGTTATGGGGACTAAGGTTGCCTAATATGAGCACGACCCATTTGAGATATCCCAGTTTCCCTTCAGAAACGGCCCATTAATCCTCCCTATCTATCTAACAAATATATTCTAGATCTGGGAAAAGAAAGGTGGCACATAGACATGAAACAGTAAGGTTGCAACAAAAGTTCTAAAATCTGGAAGCATTCATAATACATCCAGTGACAGTAAAATACACTACCCTACCAGATCAAAACCACTTCTACCCTCCCAGGGAGGTTTCACCACAGTGAACATACAAACATTCGTAAAATAAATTTCCACAAACACATTTCAAATACATAGAAAATAAAACATATATATATATATATATTTTGCAACCATAGCACAATATACAGAAACTTTTCCAGAAATCTAGATTTTACTTTCATTCTACAAGATAAATCTACTTCTCAGGATGGATTCCAACCTGGAGTCCTGCGAAGACCAGTTGGAGAAGAAGGAAGATCAAACCCTCTCCAATGTTTCCAACACTCCTTTGAATCCCTTTGCTCACAATCTTCTAGCCTCTACCCGTAACAATCCAAATGCCAAACTCACAGGATAAATTTTCTACAATAATAATACTAATCCTCTTCTCCCAACTCCTTTTACACAAGAAATCTTTCCTGTAAATAGGATGGAGGAGGAGGTTGCACAGGTAATCCAACCGGTGCAACCATCTCAACTATCCATCCATTAATGAGATGGTTTTGAAAACTCATTCCTGTAAAGGAATAAATAAACTATAATCTAAGTCCTTAAATTTAAGGATATTAAAATAAATATTATAATCTTAAAACAATTTATTAAATTATTTAACTATGGTAATAGGATAATCCTATTTACCATACCGCTAATTGATCTAATTATTTATTAATATAATAAATGATTACATGGTAATAATTATATATAAATATATGTATGCATATGCATATGTGTGCACCCATATGCCTATGTGTACATATATTATTATTATTATAAATATTATTACAAGCACAATATTATTATTATTAAACATATTATTATTTTTATTGCTATAGGCTCTTTGTCATTATTAGTATTATAAAATAATACCATAAATAAGGTACATTATTATTAATGTTAAACATTAGAATAACATTATTATAAACTATATTGTTTATTCATACCTTAATCCCCATTCTAAAATATATATGCATATATTAAGTAGCCACTAACATAGGTTAGAATTTTACCACTATTATTATTTAAAACTTTTTATTATTAATATTTCCTTAGACATTAAAATACCATAAAATTAATCCTTATCATGGGTATTAAAACCACATGATTTAATTGCACTCAAAATCGCTCCTAATGAGATACGCTACTAAATCATACCCTCAAATGAACAATAATCTACATCCATGATCTACTAACAGAATTGAACATATCACAAAGGCAAGAACTAGCTACAAGATCCACAATTCCATCAATTACAAAACCACATAAGACATTTACACAAGGGACTGACTTGACACTTCCCACCTAAGGACAAAAGGATCAAAGGTGAAGTTTCTTCCTGTGGACCTGGTGATACCTCCGTAACAACAACAACGATCGAGGATTTTGAGGGATCGCTCAGACCTATGAAGCCAGGTGGAGACGACACCCGGTACCTGCAATCCTGCATCACCAAGAAGAGATACATATATATACATATGGAGATACAAATCAGATATATGCAAGCAGATGACCAGGATCGATACATCGTGTGGACCTCAACTAAGTGAGTAACTATGACTTCGTCCTGGAGTCATGAAAAACACATCAGACACCTCCATGAAACATAAAACATCATGATAGTGGTTAGATTCAAATAATTGGGTTAGATCCATATAAAAAATAGATAATTTTCTAATCTCATAAACATGTAATTACTAACCATAAATGAGCATATTCATCATGTCATCATCCACAAAACATAAATGTAAATGTATAGTCTTGACCATAATAATAATAAAATGTCCAAATCAGAAAAGTCTAAGTATCACCATAGGAGAGGTATTACACCACAAAAGTTAATAATATTTTTTTAAATTTCAATGCTTATTTTTACATAATTACTTATTTAAGTTAAATATAATTTTACATTTTTTAAACATATAATTAACTTTACTAACTTTTATGACTATTAAAATGATAAAGGATAAAACTCATTAATATCTAAATGGAAGTAAATCCATATATATGATAAATAGACAAAATGCTTTCAGAGTTTGTGTTTGCAATCGTTATAAATGGAGTAGTAACAATTAATACTAACATTCATAAGATTGACTAAATACAAAGAACATCAAAATACTAATATTATTAGAAGAATGAAAAATAATTGAATTATGCACCTATCGAGCATGTCGTACGCATGCAAGACGATTGCAATGATCCAAATCATCCGCAGTGCTTGAAAAAAATTGAATTTGTAAAATTTTCATAGTGTGAAGTGACTGTAAAGCTATGAATTAACTTTTCTGCAACCAGAGTTAGGTTTGGATTTTTTGAGACACGCGTTGCTTATTTCTTCATTTTCATCCATTTTAGTTTCTGCAGGGCTGACGAATTCATCAAAAGTGGTACTTCTGTCCATTGTACTTTATGTAGGGTTGACAAAATCATCAGAAGTGATAGATGGAAACTTAGAATGTTTAAAAGACTAAGCGCACACCAAAAGATATGAAGTAAAGAGCCAAAGGCTCTGCTTGTGCGCGCATGTGGAGGCCACCTCAGTAACTGGCAACAACTAGAGATTATTATATTTTGCAGGAAGCTAGCAAGATGACAGGGACAGAGTTGGACATGTCACACCTGGTTGCATGTGCGCTAGATAAATAGGGCGGTGAAGGACAAATTTAGAGATTTGGAGATGAGCTTAGTCACCGAATCTCAGAATAGTGTGGCAGTTAGAGAATAAATTTGGCAAACTGGAGATAACCTTGGTCTCGAAATCTCCCAGTTCAATCGGTTAAGTCTGAAACATCTAGAGAATAGGAGAATGCCTTAGTTGTGCATTCTCCCAAATTCTTAGCGATTACAAGTTTCTTTTGGAGATCATGATAAAAAGGTACAGTCGCCCATTCTCCAAATATAACCCACGGTTAAGACTTCATTCAGACATTATGAGAATGAGTCTATTTTCTCATTCTCTAAAAAAAATGAGGGTTAGCAAATTCATTCAGAGATCTGGAGACTAAGGCATATTCACTCATATTTTGTTGTTTGTTAACAAAAAGAATGCACATATTACAACCTAACAAAAAATTAAATACATTTAAAACGACACGATCTTAATCCAAGTAAAGTTCATTAGCTTAAGCGATTATCGTTGATTGTCCTCTTCAAAAGATGGAATTTGATGGTTGTCTCTTAAATATGATGTCATCCAAAATTTGTGGAGATTAAGAGAACAAATTTGGACAACAAGAGATAACCTTGGTCTCAAAATATCCATGTTCAATCAGTTAAGTCCCAAACATCTAGAGAACAGGAGAATGCCTTAGTCATGCATTCTCCCAAATTCTTGGTGGTTACAAGTTTCATTCACAGATCATGAGAAAAAGGTATAGTCGTCCATTCTCCAAATATAACCCGCGGTTAATATTTCATTCAGAGATTATGAGAATGAGTCAATTTGCTGATTCTCTGAAAAAAAATGAGGGTTAGCAAATTCATTCAGAGATCAGGAGGCTAAGGCATATTCACTCATATTTTTATTTTGTAAACAAAAAAAAATGCACATATTAAAACCTAACAAAAAAATAAATACATTTAAAATGACATGATCTTAATCCAAGTAAAGTTCTCCTAGCTTATTTCTTTGTTACCATCCATTGTAGTTTCTATAGGGCTGGCAAATTTGTCAAAAGTGGTACTTCCGTGCATTTTACTTTTTGCAGGGCTGACGCATTCATCAGAAGTGATAGATGGAAACTTAGAATATTTAAAAGACTAAACACACACCAAAAGATATGAAGTAAAGAGCTAGAGGCTCTGCTTGTCCACGCATGTGGAGGTTACCTCGGTAACTGGCAATGGCCAGAGATTATTATATTTTGTAGGAAACTAGCAAGATGACAGGGACAGAGTTGGAGATGTCACACCTGGCCGCATGTGTGCAGATGAATAGGACTATGAAGGAAAAATTTAGAGATCTAGAGATGAGCTTAGTCGCCAAATCTCAGAATAGTGTGGCAATTAGAAAATAAATTTGGAAAACTGGAGATAACCTTGGTCTCAAAATCTCTCAGTTCAATCAATTAAGTCTGAAACATCTGGAGAATGGGAGAATGCCTTAGTTGTGCATTCTCCCAAATTCTTGGTAATTACAAGTTTCTTTTTGAGATCATGAGAAAAAGGTACAATCACCCATTCTCCAAATATAACCCGCAGTTAAGATTTCATTCAGAGATTATGAGAATGAGTCTATTTTTCATTCTCTGAAAAAATTGAGGGTTAGCAAATTCAATCAGAGATTAGGAGACTAAGGCATATTCACTCGTATTTTATTGTTTGTTAACAAAAAAAAATGCACATATTAAAACCTAACAAAAAATTAAATACATTAAAAATGACAGGATCTTAATCCAAGTAAAGTTCACCAGATTAAGCGACTGTCTTTGATTTTCCCCTTCAAAAGCTGAAATCTGACAGTTGTCTCTTAATTGCTTAATAAATATGATGTCATAAAAAAACTACGGAGATTAAGAGAACAAATTTGGAGAACTGGAGATAACCTTGGTCTCGAAATCTCCCAGTTCAATAGGTTAAGTCCCAAACATCTAGAGAATGGGAGAATGCCTTAGTCGCACATTCTCCCAAATTCTTGGTGGTTACAAGTTTCATTCAGAGATCATGAGAAAAAGGTACAGTCGGCCATTCTCCAAATATAACTCGCGGCTAAGATTTCATTCGGAGATTATGAGAATGATTCTATTTTCTCATTCTCCAAAAAAATCAAGGGTTAGCAAATTCATTCAGAGATAAGGAGACTAAGGCATATTCACTCATATTTTGTTGTTTATTAACAAAAAAAAACACACATATTAAAACCTAACAAAAAAATATACAATTAAATACATTTAAAATGACACAATTTTAATCCAAGTAAAGTTCGTTAGATTAAGCGATTATCATTGATTGTCCTCTTCAAAAACTAAAATTTGATAGTTTTTTGTTAATCACTTAATAAATATGATGTCATCCAAAACTGCGGAGATTAAGCAACTACCGTTGGATTAAGATCGTGTGGTTGAAATTTGATCTCACATATCAAACTTTTCATTATAATCGCTGGATCTCTTAACACATTTTAAGCTATTTGACTTCGGCCAATTGTTTTAGAAAAGGAGAATATTCCTATGCCTTGAGGAGATTACGTGAGTGAAGGGTTTTGGGTTATCACTTAATAAAAAGGAATATGCTGGATTTTTGAGGAGACTAATCGTGAAATGAGCGAGTACGGAGTATTATCTTAATCTCTGCAAGTTTTTAATAGACTTTGATTTCTTCTCGTGAATTCATGTTAGCCATAGGATTTAAATCTGACATTTTTTATTCTGACAGTTGCCTCTTAATCGCTTAATAAAGATGATGTCATCCCAAAAATGCACAGATTGAGCAACTACTGTTGGATTAAGATCATGTGGTTGAAATTTGATCTCACATATCAGACTTTTCAATATAGTCGTTGGATCTCATAACACACTTTAAGTTGTTTGAGTTCTCAGGAGACTAATCGTAAAATGATAATAGGTACAAGCACATATATAATGATATTTATGATCATGAACAGACTTAGTTGTTAGTGACTTCTAAATCCAAAATTTCTAATAAGTAGAATACTGGAGCAGAAAAATAACAAAAAAAATTCTGATTAAGCGACTACAAAGTATTCTCTTAATCGCTGCAACTTTTTTAAAAAAATTGATTTCTTCTCATGACTTTAATTTTTGAAAGGTTTTATTTTAAATAATGAGCACCGTCATATTTAAATCCTATGACTAGTGTGAGGTCGCGAGAAGAAATCAAAGTCTATTATAAGTTGCACCGATTAAGAGAATACTATGTAGTTGCTAGTGTGTGTGTGAAAATTGTACCTGATCTGTAGACACAACACTCAGTAAAACATTAGAGGTTAGTGATAATCAAAATCGTGCAAAATTGAAAGCTATTTAACCAAGCGATTTACTGCCTTCTAATAGGTGCGAGATTAATGTTCTCAGATTGTAATCGAGATCAGTGACCTAGACGACACCTAAATGAAGGATTTGAATGCAATTCTAGATATGAAATAAATGCAATTAATCTATATTTTTGATATTTTCTATGCAATAAGAATGAAAAATTGATATGAATCTATGCTAATATGAAAAACTTGATATGAAATGAATGCTAAATGATTTAACAATGAAAATTCTAACAATGATATGAAAACTATGAATGCAAAAATAAGATTGATCTCACAAATATGTCGATTCACAAGAGCTTTGATTCTTCAATTCCAATTCTCCAGCGTGATTGTGCAAAATATGAGATGATTTGTGAAGAGCTGAGCCTTTAATTTATAGAAATCCAGGGCTTTGGAGGTGCATGAATAAAAGCCATAAATCACTCAAATTAACTCATCTTGATTTTTGAGTTATCTGATCATAAAAGATAGTTAATTCTCAAAATCATGCAAAAACATGCAAAAACAGCTTTTTAACTCAAATTAGAGTTTAGATCAGCTTTTTGAACTCCAAAAGGATGTTGAGTTCCAAAAAGTCAATAACTTGCATTGATTTTCTGATTTGGAGTTTAACTGTTTCTTTTGAATATGCATAATAATTAAGAATTAAATAAATAAATAAAGTGATTTATCCTCAACTCAACTGATTTTTGAAAATAAATAATTAATTTATGGGTTAATTAACTATTTTACCAAACTTTTATTAAAAATTATATTATTAAATAATGACAACATGCTTTAATTAATTAAATAATAATTTAATCAATTAAAGATAGGAATTTTGATTTATTGTCAAAATTAAATAATACAATTAATAATAGATAGAATTAAATTTAATTACACAATTAAGTGGCAAATATTAAATCTAATTAATTAAATATGAAAATATTCAATTAATTAAATTTTTAGGATAAATGTGATTTATCGCCAAATAATCATTAAATTAAAGATAATTAAGATAATTAGGAATATTACTAGGAATATTCCCCGATGCAAAATTTAAGATAATCAATTATGATTCGATGATGTTTAGATGTGCCTTAGGTTAGGACTTTGATGTCGATTTCATTCGAATTGAAGATGTAGGAGATTAATGAACTTATAGCCCATTTTTGGGGTATTACATTTTGCCCCTCTTTGAATTACTGTGCGAAGCGCAGTGGTTCAAAGAAAGTCTGTGTTTGATAGAGATATGAAACTGATTCAAAAGATAAACCGATCTCAAGATAGAAAATGATTGAGAGATATTGAGATAGGAGTTGATTGATATTGAATTAAGATGGAGATAATAGGTCTTGAATGACCAAAGATAATGTTCACTGTAGAAGCAAATGAACCTATTATTGCGAAAAAGTGTCAAAATGCTTGATTCTGAACTTTAGGATTGATAAGAAGTGAGTGACCCGTTCTAGACTCGATTGTCTTAGCAGAACTAGCAGGTATCACATCCGAATCCTTTAGTTGCCGAAGAACCAAGGAAATAACACTATGATCTGATGGTTGCAAAAACTGATATAGATTACAAGATTAAGAGAATACCAGATTGATATGGATCGATGAATCTGATATGCCCCAAGTGATGATAGATTTGCCCCGAGCGATGAGGACTTTTGATGAATCAGTGACTAGACGTGATTGTTTGTCTTGATCACTGATGAAAGATATTGATAGACTTGATCGATAGAATTTGATTTACAGACTTTGAATGATGTGCAATACCATGCCCCCTTCGGGATTAAAATTGAAATCTGACAAGAAAAGTCAGCGTTGATAGTTTAGAAGCATGTTAATTGATTTGAGAAGTGGTTATTTACATCCGAGAATGCATTCTGCATCGTTGGAAGGTCCCAAAAGACCAAGTTTGACTAGGTTTGACCATGAGTTGACCATGGTTGACCAAGTTGAAGTTTTGATAGTGTGATGTAAGATAATCAGTTAAGTTGAATACTAGATTTCTGTGATGATTGAAGGTCGAATATGCAAGTAGTTAATAATATGAATGATCTCAGATTTAAATTTTGATCCCGAAAAAGGATTCTACTTGCTATTTCATTGGAGGAACCTTCGTGTGAGATTCAGCTCTTGTCAGACTTGAAGATGCGATTTGAAAAATCATTTAAGCATTGAAGTTCGTTTAATCATTGTGAGATCATGTAAACATGCGAAATGCAATGAGACATGCAAAATGAAATGCAACCTAAGACCTAGGACCTAGTCACTGATCATGTGTCGATTTGTTATCATCATTGAACTTTTAGGTAACCGGATAAATCAATACAATGCCCACTAGCCATGAAACCATAGACATATGAATATCGATTTGTATGCACAAGAATCAATACAACACCCACTGGACAACAACCATGGATATATGAATATTGACTTTATTTTCAAAATGTTGGATTAAATATAAGCATCAAGGCACAAATGCCAGGATGACCTGAATATCATGTCCATTTTGATATAGCAATTTGTACAAGCATCAAAACATAAACGTCGTGATGACCTGAATACACCTTGCATTGCAAACACATCAAACAGTCAAGAGATCATTCTAAATCCAATGTGAATTACCCGTAGTGACCCTTTATCGTTCACATCCTTAGGCAAGATTGCGTTCCACAGTAGGAGAAAGAACTTACTCAAAAAGACAATAGTTAGATCAAACTTCCTTGAATTTTTCGGGTATCAATGGTTGAGGTACGCATGGCCATCCAATTCGAGATAGAGGCTCTTACAGTCGGACACCATTTCAATCCAAAATTTCCAAAGCTGTTAGATTTTCACATACAAGCAGAAGACAAAGAAAAGATTATGCCCCCAGTCATCACTCTCTAAATCCTGTAAAGGACATCATGGAAGAGCTCGAAGGGACATAATATGCAAAAATCTCAATGTGAATCAGTAAGCATACAAGGAGATAAAAGCATGAAAAGCACAGATTGTTTTCAGTTGAGTTTTGATGTTTGATTGTTGTTGATGCAAAATCCTTTCTGGAGACGAGACTGACTGACTGACTCAACTTGAAGCTTCAAAGGACTCTGAGTGGATATGACACGTCTAAGATACATGGGAGACCATAGGATATGACATTGATTGCCCCCAAGTGTGAACATTGATAGGATGCAAACGCTTGAGCTGGTTAGTGTACAGGCCGACTTATTGAAAACTGGAAATGCAGGAACAAACCGGGAGATATGTACAAACTAAAGCAAGACTGAAAGCTGGGAAAGACCAAGATTGTGCTGATAGATGGAGCATTTTGGAACAAGTGGTGCCCGTTTGCCGAGTTTTCACCATCTTGGTAGAGATTCTATTTTTTCTACCGAGGTGCCTGTTTCCAGGTTTTCACCAAGGCACTTTTTTTTTTTTTTTTTTTTTGTATTTTTCATTTTTTCAATTTTTTTGTACTTTTGATATTTTTTGATTTTTTTTGTGAATCATCAAGGTGCCTATTGCTAGGTTTTCACCAAGATGTTCATTTTTTCAGGACTTTTTCTGATTTTTAAGATTTTTTTCAGGACATTTACCAAGCACTGAATGCCTTAGGCATAGAATTTCTTTAGATGGAGAACGTTGATTGGTTCTCAGAGCTGTTCTCCTTCAGTTGTTGAGAGTTGATAGGCACCAGAGCCAAAAGTAGCAGTGATTACAAAGGGACCCAGCCAGTTGGGTTTGAACTTCCCCTTGCGTTCTCGATGTGATTGATTTTTAGGATTTTCTCGCAACACTAGATCGCCAACCTGAAATTCTCTATGTCTGACTTTCTTGTTGTAGCCTCTAGACATTCTTTTCTGATACACTCTGAGATGATCATACGCTGCTTGTCTGCGCTCATCTAGTAGTTCAAGTTCTTGTAACCTCGACACTCTGTAGTCTTCATCAGTGACAAGTCCATTCATTTTGATTCTGAGTGATGGGATTTCAACCTCAATAGGCAATACCGCTTCAGACCCATAAACTAAAGCGAAAGGTGTAGCCCCTGTAGGTGTTCTGATACTAGTTCTATATGCCCAGAGAGCTGGATTGATCATTAGATGCCAGTCTCTTCCTGTTTTATTCACTGTTCTGTGCAAGATCTTCAGGAGATTTTTGTTTGAAGCCTCAGCTTGTCCGTTCCCTTGAGGATAGTAGATAGATGACCAATGTTGAGTAATTTTGAACTTGGCACATAAGTCATCTAGGTCCTTGTTTTTGAATTGTCCCCCGTTATCTGTGATTATAGAGTGAGGGATCCCATATCTGCAAATGATGTAATTCAGGATGAACATAGAGATCTGTTTCCCCGTTGCTTGTGTTAGAGGAACTGCTTCTACCCATTTTGTAAAATAATCTGTAGCTGTGATTATATGGGTATGTCCATTAGAAGAGTGTGGATGGATAGCACCTATGAGATCAAATGCCCATTGTTGAAAAGGCCATTGTGTAGTAAAAGGAATCAGATCTCTCCCTGGAGCATGAATCAAGTTGCCATGCACTTGACACTGTTGACAGTTTTTAGCAAATTTAATAGCTTCTTTTTCCATTTCAGGCCAATAATACCCAGCCCTAATAAGTTTTCGAGCTAACGTTAACCCGTTCGAGTGTGACCCACATATACCCTCGTGGACTTCCTCTAATGCACGTTGAGACTCTTCTCGTTCTAAACATCTAAGCAGTGTACCATCTAGACCTCATTTGTACAGATCATTACCAATGATGACATATCGGGATGCGGATCGGATAAGGTTTCATTTCTCAAAACGGTTAAAGGACTCAGGGATGATTTGGTCGTGGAGATAGGAGAACAAATTTTTGTAGCGAGATGAGTCATAACTTACAACAGTGCAGATCATGCGGGTTTCAGGGGAGTCATATGCAGGATAGGATAGGGCTTCCACCAGGAACTCGTAGCGTAGTTCATGTTCAGGCTGTTGTAAAAGAGTAGATAATGTTGCCATTGCATCAGCAGCCTTATTCTCCATTCTGGGTATTTGCTCAAATGTGATAGAGATGAAGTATTTCTTTAGATCATCGACCATTCTCTTGTAAGGAATGAGCTTTTCATCTTTGGTTTGGTACACATCATTGACCTGGTGGATGACTAGTTGTGAGTCTCCATGAATGTGCATCTCTGTAACTCTCCACTGTATTACCATTTTCATACCATTGAGAAGTGCCTCATATTCAGCAATATTGTTTGTGCAAGGAAACTTTAATCTAAATGCTTTGGGTATCGAGTATCCTTGAGGAGTAATGAACAATATGCCTGCGCCGGATCCATTCTGTGTGTAGGAGCCATCAAAGAATAATCGCCATGCTCTAGAAGAGAGGTGCATGATAGAGGAATCAGGAAATTCCATTTGCATGGGTGTATCATCAAACAGTGGTGCTTCAGCTAATTGATCAGCAATGACCTGTCCTTTGATAGCTTTTCTTTCAACATATTCAATGTCAAATTCGCTCAAGAGCATGACCCATTTAGCTAGTCTACCTGTGAGGGCAGCTTTGCTTAGGAGATATTTCAGTGGATCAATTTTAGCTACCAAATGAGTAGTATGAGCTAACATGTAGTGTCTCAATTTCTGTGATGCAAAGATCACAGCGAGACAGGCCTTCTCTATCATTGAGGAGTTCTTCTCATAGGCCACTAAAGTTCGGCTGATATAGTAGATGGCTCTTTCTTTCTTGTTCTCATCATGCTGTGCTAGCAATGCCCCCAGTGATGTATCTGTTGCGGAGACATATAATATTAATGGCTTCCCATGAATAGGAGGCATCAATATAGGTGGATTTGATAGATACTTCTTGATATGTTTAAAGTTGTTCTCGCATTCTTCATTCCATGCAAAGGTCACGCCTTTATGTAATGTTTTTGTAAAAGGCTGTGAGATGTCCGCTAGCTGTGATATGAATCTTCTGATAGATTGAACTCTGCCTTGCAACGTCCTCATTTGACTGATATTTGTGGGAGGTTGCATCTCTATTATAGCCTTGACCTTAGCTGGATCAACTTCAATGCCTTTCTTGGAGATGATGTATCCTAGGAGCTTTCCAGAAGTGACTCCAAAAGCACACTTTTTAGGATTTAGTCGAAGACTAAATTTTTCCATTCTGTCGAGGATCATGCTCAAGTCTGTTAGATGTTCAGTTCTAATCATGGATTTTGCCAAGGTATCATCTACGTAATCCTCCATTGTTCTATGCATCATATCATGAAAAATAGATGTCATTGCTCTTTGATATGTAGCTCCAGCATTTTTGAGTCCGAATGGCATAACATTCCAACAGAAAGTTCCCCACGCACATGTGAAAGCTGTTTTCTCTTGATCTTCTGGAGCAATTTTGATTTGGTTGTATCCAGAAAAACCATCCATAAGGGAATACATTTCATAGCCCGCAGTCATGTCCACTATCATATCAATGTTAGGCAGTGGAAAATCATCCTTAGGGCATGCTCTGTTCACGTCTCTAAAGTCCGTGCATACTCTGATTGAACCATCTGGTTTGGAAACAGGTACAATGTTGGAAATCCACTCAGCATAGTCTATGACACGGATGAATCCAGCTTTTAGGAGTTTTTCTAGTTCTGCTTTGACTAAGAGTGCAACATGAGGATGCATCTTTCTCAATTTTTGTTTGATTGGTTTTACTCCGGGAGCAATGGATAGATGGTGCATAATGAGATTGGGATCCAATCCTGGCATATCTGAATATTTCCATGCAAAGTTGATCTTTTTCTCTGATAAGAAGGTAGTGAAGTTTTGTTTCTCTTCATCTGATAGAGATTGTGCTACATGTACCAATTGTGGTTCCTCTGTTGTACCCAAATTGATGGATTGAGTTGGTTCAATCAGAACTGGAGATCTATCCTGTAAATGACTTGGAAGGACATCAAATATCTCATCCTTAGGTGCCTCAGAGAGGTTTTCACCTTTAGATACGTCTTTTCTTTTTACTTTTGTCAGTTCTGAGACTGCCACAAAGTGGTTTTCACCCTCAGAACTCTTTTTCTTTTTCCTTTTACTCTTGTTTTTCTGACTAAGATATTTGATGTCCGACTCGGTCATGCTAACACTCGGTTCACTGATGGAAGTACTCATAGGCTCAACTGCATTGAGGTAGCAGGCAAGGGCATAGTCATTTGGGAAGGTATACATACCATGGTTTGGGTTGGTGGAAGTTTGGTCGATAAGATCAGGGCGTTGGATAGTCAAAGTGGGAAAGGCTTGGGATATGGTGTTCACGGATGTGGATATGTCATCATTGGTCCTAACCTGACGCTCAAGTTCAAAGGTGATATTACAGCTCAGAATGTTCAATTCGTGAATAGGCTCAACATCATCATAGGAGTCCTCTTCAGCCATAGGTGGATCAGACATGTTAAGTTCATTGTTTCGCTCTAGACCTACGTTGGGTTGAGAAACATATTGGTGAATAACATCAATAGATTTCTCTGTTATAAGCTCATCTTCTTCTGGAATGGCACCCCATTCATAATCATTTGACTCATCTTCTGATTCAGAATCTCTAGGAAATCTTAGAAAGTGCGTGAAATCAGGATGAATACCCCAAGAAGGATTACCCTCAGTCTCTGACTTGAATTCATATTCATGGGAATCAGTGTCAGAATAACTACCCCCTGCTTCTCGATCAGTTTGATTGCCTTCGAGATTGGCTGGTTCTTGTGGTACAACCATCTCTTGCACTACAATAGGTTCTTGTGTTTCTACTACATTAATTCTTCTGATAGGATCATCTGTATCATCAAGAAGATCTTTGATCTCTTTAGGCAATTTTTCATAGGGGATAAGCTCAGAGCTATCTGAATCATCATCAGAGGGTTCTATTTCTTCTTTCTTAAGAAGGGGTTCTCCTGGTGCAATTTGTTCTATGACATGAGAACAACCACCTTTGAGATGATAGGGTTTCTTCTTAAACCCTATGCCACCAGTATCTTTTTTGGCTCGACCAATATGTGAAATGGGGGTCACAAGACCCTTTCCCCTAATTCCTAGAGGTCCTTGACCAGAATATCCCATCTTGGCTATCAATTTGTTTCCTGGACCATATGAATTAGAAGGGACTGTAGGTGCTATAGATTCACTAGGTTGAACAATTTTAGATTCAGAATCCTCTTTATATAGCCATGCCAGCACAGCTTCATCCTCTTCAAATTCTTGTTTAGATACTTGCTCCACCACAAAATGTCTTTTGTATGCTTCCATAGGTTCCTTAGGTTCTGATTTAGACTGCTTCAAGGATTGGCCATATGACTTAGGTGAGATTGGGAGAGATGTCAGAGACAAGACTGGCTCTATAGTGTATTCTCCCATCCCATTTTCTTTGATATTGATCTCTTTAGCAATGTCATCCATCTTAGAAGTGGAAGCCACATTTTGTTGCTTGATGGAAGATTCTCTGTTATTGGGAACAAGTTTATCGGCACTTTCCTTCAATGTATTGCAAGTTGTACTCAGATCAGCTGGGATAGTAACCTCCACTCCTTCATAGGGAAATTTCAAGCATTGATGGTATGTTGAAGGAATAGCCTACATTTCATGTATCCAGGGTCTCCCTAGAAGGATATTGTAAGCCAATGGTAGATCGAGCACCTGACATGTGGTATCTTTGATGACTGGACCCACCCGGATGGGCAAGACAATGGTGCCTTTAGAAGCTCTTTCTTGTTCATCATAGGCTTTTATGGTGATCTTCTTTCGAGGATCAATAGCCATCTCTGAGAATCCCAACTGTGTGATTAAGTTGTAAGAACAAATGTTGAGGCCTGCGCCCCCATCTATCAACACACGTTTGACTCGACGGTTCTGGATCAAGACTTCTATGTGCAAGGGCTGATTATGTGGGTGACTTAGGGAGTTGTCATCCTCTTCTGAAAAGGAGATATATTGCGGAGATGTTAGATGACCAACCATAGTTTGGAACCTGTCTAGATCTAGATCATCAGGAACATTAGAGCTAAGCAAAGCTTTGTCTAGGATATCTCGGTGAGCTGCAGAGATTCGAAGTAACTCAAACATAGAGATTTTGGCATTGGTATGCTGGAGTTGTTGTACGATGCTGTAAGATGTAGGTCTGGTATCCTTTGGATTGGAAGATTTCGAGGCAACCTTCTGTTTAGAAGCAGATGTGAGATTGAAAGGTATCTTAGGGACATCAAATGAATTTGGTGTTTGTCCTTTCAGATGCGTCTGAGCTTGTGATCTGGTAACTGCATTAGCTGAGGAATGATTTCTATCTCTTCGTACAATTGTGATGACATTACAGCTCTCAAAGAGGCATGGTTCCACCATATTGATGACAACATCATTTCCAGGGTAGGCATAGTTGACTTTTTCCCCCATGTTAGGCTGAGAAGTGGAAACTCCCTTGCCATGTTGTGGAAAAGGTTCTGTAAATGCTGTGTGATCATTATTGCTGGTAGGATTATCGATTGTGATGTCCCCTTGATCTATCAAGTCTTGAATGGTATGCTTCAAATGGAAGCATCCATTAGTTCTGTGGCCTTTAGTTCGATGGAAAGCACAAAATTCATTATCTTTCCACCAACATGGTTTTGGATCCGGATCAGGTTTTCGGATTGGTGGTAAAGAGATCATGTTATCAGCTATCAGGGTCCTCAGAGCAGATTCCAAAGATTCTCCCAGGGGAGTAAACTTTCGTTTATTATCCCATCGTTTGAGTGGCTTCTTTGGAGATGGTTCAGCAGATTTTTGCTCTGAAGCTTCAATGGCTTTGGTGGCAAGGGTGAGATTGTAGGCCGGTGCCTTTGATGGGGTGTGGATAGTGTCAACAACACCGTCAGAGACGATACCTTTGTTTCTATTCTAGGTCTTGTTTTTATCTTTTGAGCTAGATCCCGATTCAGACTTGTCCTTTTGAAGTGTGATTTCTCCTTTCTTGACAAGTACTTTCTCAATCTTGATTGCATTATCCACCATTTTATCAAAAGATACATGATCTTGCATTTGCAATGGATAGTTGAGCTCTGGAACAAGGTTATTGATAAAGATTTCAAGTTTCTCCATTTCGGGAATTGGTCTAGCATATAAAGAAAACTTCTTTCGCCACCTCTTGAGAAAAGTTAGGAATGATTCCCCTGGATATTGCTTGAGGTTACAGATATCGATCATGGTAATCGGATGTTGAATATTGTAGGAATATTGTTGATAAAACAATTTAATCAATTCCTCAAAAGTTTTGATCGTAGAAGGTAATCTTGAAAACCACTGAATGGATGCTCCTCCCAAGGATCTAGGAAAAAGACACATTAGATAAGTCGGTTCATGCATGAATTCCATGGATTGTGTACAAAAATCTCTGACATGATCTTGAGGATCAGAGTGCCCGTCATATTTGTCATACTTTGGTATCTCCACTCTTTTTGGGAATGGAGGCATATACAAGTCTTTGTCAAAAGGGAAAGGACAAAGGGCCTCCATGGAGAATTCCTTGGGTTCCTTCTCTTTCTCAATTTTATTCATTTTGACCTGCATAGCGTGCAGCTGGTTCATTATGGCCGTCATCAGAGTTTCTTCCTCATGTGTGATGATATCTTCGACATTGAAGTGAGGAGGAAGTTTAGCTCCTTCTTGGGCTAATTGCAAAAAGTATGCCTCTCTATCCATTTTCAAGAAATGCCTCATCATTCTTTTGAATTCATCGTCATTCTGACACCGATGGATTTCAGAGGGTGTAGGGTCTTGGTCGGCATTATGTTGAGAGTGGTGTCCCTGGGATCCTCCTCCTAGAGAACCATGGTTTGTCCCTGCTTGAGACATGGTAGGAGTTTTTGGGCTCCTTGGAATAGATTGAGGAAGAGTTTGTTGATTACCTCTGTGAGTTGATAGAGAAGGTCTGTAACCAATTTTCAATCGAAAGTTACCGAGACCGTCGTCTTCGTAGATACCTGACTTGATGAGTTGTTCAAGAGTTGGACCCGGGGTATTGGTCAAAAGTAAGTTTTGAGATGTTTCTTCTGATTTCTTGTGTGAAGAAGCTCTGGTCTCCACCATTAACTTTGAATGAAACAGAAGAAAAGGATGAAGACAACTGAAGAACAATTTGATTTGAGAAAATTGGATGACGCAACCTTGTCAAGATTATGATAGTTTTGAAGATCTGATGAGATGTGGGTGAAGGAAACTGTGCCCTGGATGCATGGGATAGATCGCCCAAAAGATAGCGGACACGAGTTCTCAACACTTAGTTTGTTTTTGAAGATTGATTGATTGAAGATTGATAGTTATGACAAGGTTTTGACACGAGATAAAAAAGACTCAAATTGATCAAACAGAAGACTAGATCGGATTCAAAAGATCAAACTCAGAAAATGGTAGAATGCTCAATAGCTACTGCTCTGTTCCTGACACAATGATATTTTTGACAGATTCTGGAACTAGGCTGGAAACATTGGATATCTTGCAATTTGACAATTTCTGACAACTTTCTCAAAATTTTCCAAACGACACTCTGCAGACTCGTACGACACTAGGTAGTCTATGAAATGACAATTGCTAAACTCATACGACAGTTGGGTAATACTGAAATGACACTTGACAAAAATCGTACGACTTTTGACTTCTTGAAATGACTTTTGACTCCAGAAAGAACTTTACGTCAATTTTTGCAAAATTTAAGATTTTCAGTTTTGGATTGTTTGCAAATTGTACTGTCCAGATTTTGAAGGTTATACCAGATTTGATCGTTTTTAATAGCCAAGTAGATAAATAAGCACGCAGAACAGCAAGCAAGTGATTCCAAGCACGTCTGAAAACAATGAACAAGGGCAAAAGAAACCTTGCGCATGAACAATCAAGTGACCAAATTGTGCTAATCCCTGAGAGTACTAATTGTGTATGTTCTGAAAAGTTTTGCAATAACACACATATACCTGAGAATGAAAAATTGGCCTCTCTAAGGTTTTTAGTAATGGTTTGACTCTGCAACTTTTATGATTCAAAGGGGTGAACTCCAATCCCGGCGCACCAGGGTTTTGACACAGTCCGAGAACTTAATCTTCAAGAGTTGCTAGGGAGATCTGACAACCCAACAATGAACCATACCCGTAGAGATTTCTTCCACAAGGACATTTATATAGCGGCTGTCACTACCATGGCGAAAATGGCTATTACCGCTTGAGGTTCCGTCAATGCAGTTTTCCCTGTGAAGGGATTGTCCTCTACGGTTAACCCTCTCTAAAGATGACTCACAATAGTATACCACAAGGGGACTTGGCTCCAGATTCAAGGTTTTGACACCTCTTCACTTTTAACCCAAACAAAGCAAGCAGATTAATCCGACACGCTAAGACAAAGTTTTGTTCCACCAAGGTCTGTGATATCAACTCCACGTGATCTATCAACCTCTCCGGGGAGAGAATGTATCAATCAATAAGAGAAGACGCACTAACCAATTTTGATTCACCAAAGCTTGTGATATCAACCCCACATGATCTATCAACCTCTCCGGAGAGAGAATGTGTCGATCAATAAGAGAAGACTCACTAACTAAGTTGAATGTGAAACGCACTAAGTATCCTCCCTACCTACAAGGATTCTATCGTCAAGAAGGATTTCGCTAGGAATCCAATCTCTCAAGAATCACAAATAGTGTTCATAGGGCCTAATTACTATGTGAGCACAGATGTATGTTCCGAAAGCAAATCTACCAAAAGCATCCAAAAAGTAGAAAGAGGAACACTTAACGTTTAAAGCGAATATGAGATGAGTCCACAAGGTGGAACACTTAACACCTCACACAAGCTAAAAATGAGTCCACAACTTAGAAAATAAGGGAGTTCCTAAAAGCACAAAAGGGTTGCCAAGTGGAACATTTAACGCTTCTGTCCTGTTGACCCCTCCCCTTTATGGCGCTGAGATTGCAACCACGGGGCGGAAATGAGGGGCCGGCGGATTAGCGAGTCCAATAACCCAAGATAGCAATCAAGATCAATCACAAGTATTCTAAGACTACTTAATGAATCCTTAAGGGTTCACAACCTAGTATCAATTATGCAAGTGTGTAGAAATAGATCAAAAGCATGAAAAGATGCACACAAGCTTGACACATAAGAGATTTATTTTAAGTCCCAAATCAAAATATTATTAGATGAAGGAGAATACCTGAGATCCTTGCAACGCACTTAGTAGATTTTACTTGATTTTTAGCAATTTTTGTTGAGCTTTTCCATGCAAGCAAGTGACGAACTCTCCAACAAGCAAACAAGCAAACAAGATATGCAAAATATATTCAACTTATGAAAACCATAGGGTTAGCTCTAAAAATCAATTATCATCAGTAATAATAACCAACAATCAACCCAAATGACAACTCATATCATTCATTGAACCATGTAAAAAAAAATAAGTGCATACCCATCACAAAACTTTATTTTTTTTTTGCTGCATTTGACCTAGTCAACAAGATCTAATTTTTTTGATATGATTTTGGCCACAAAAATAGAAATTTAGAATAGAGACCCCTGCTAAAAAACAGAGAGCTTTCCAAAAATGCAAAAATTTTAGAAAAACTTCTTCATTTGTGCCCTAGAGACCCATTTTATCAATACAGACCAGTTTTTGTAAATTGACTATTTGAGCTATGATATCATGTCCAAATTTAAAACAAAAAGAATGGACCCCCTATAGAATTTAAAGATATTTCCGAAAATATAAAAATTTTCGAAAAATATGCTGATTTGCGTCAGATATTAATTTTTTCTGGAATTTCAAGAAAAAATTATTAAAAATCCAAAACATCTCAAAAAATTCTAAATTTTTTACTGTAGCTTCCATGACATGTCACCAACCTGCAAAAAAAATTTCAGATCAAAATTCCAAGCCGTTTGGGAGATAAAATTAAATCTTTGAAACTTTGGGGTTTTAGCTCCCAAAAAAATCAAAACCAGCATGCAAAGGTGGGTTGCCCCATGGTGGGCGCCAGAAATGTGTGTGTGAAAATTGTACCTGATCTGTAGACACAACACTCAGTAAAACATTAGAGGTTAGTGATAATCAAAATCGTGCAAAATTGAAAGCTATTTAACCAAGCGATTTACTGCCTTCTAATAGGTGCGAGATTAATGTTCTCAGATTGTAATCGAGATCAGTGACCTAGACGACACCTAAATGAAGGATTTGAATGCAATTCTAGATATGAAATAAATGCAATTAATCTATATTTTTGATATTTTCTATGCAATAAGAATGAAAAATTGATATGAATCTATGCTAATATGAAAAACTTGATATGAAATGAATGCTAAATGATTTAACAATGAAGATTCTAACAATGATATGAAAACTATGAATGCAAAAATAAGATTGATCTCACAAATATGTCGATTCACAAGAGCTTTGATTCTTCAATTCCAATTCTCCAGCGTGATTGTGCAAAATATGAGATGATTTGTGAAGAGCTGAGCCTTTAATTTATAGAAATCCAGGGCTTTGGAGGTGCATGAATAAAAGCCATAAATCACTCAAATTAACTCATCTTGATTTTTGAGTTATCTGATCATAAAAGATAGTTAATTCTCAAAATCATGCAAAAACATGCAAAAACAGCTTTTTAACTCAAATTAGAGTTTAGATCAGCTTTTTGAACTCCAAAAGGATGTTGAGTTCCAAAAAGTCAATAACTTGCATTGATTTTCTGATTTGGAGTTTAACTGTTTCTTTTGAATATGCATAATAATTAAGAATTAAATAAATAAATAAAGTGATTTATCCTCAACTCAACTGATTTTTGAAAATAAATAATTAATTTATGGGTTAATTAACTATTTTACCAAACTTTTATTAAAAATTATATTATTAAATAATGACAACATGCTTTAATTAATTAAATAAGAATTTAATCAATTAAAGATAGGAATTTTGATTTATTGTCAAAATTAAATAATACAATTAATAATAGATAGAATTAAATTTAATTACACAATTAAGTGGCAAATATTAAATCTAATTAATTAAATATGAAAATATTCAATTAATTAAATTTTTAGGATAAATGTGATTTATCGCCAAATAATCATTAAATTAAAGATAATTAAGATAATTAGGAATATTACTAGGAATATTCCCCGATGCAAAATTTAAGATAATCAATTATGATTCGATGATGTTTAGATGTGCCTTAGGTTAGGACTTTGATGTCGATTTCATTCGAATTGAAGATGTAGGAGATTAATGAACTTATAGCCCATTTTTGGGGTATTACAGCTAGATCTCCAGCTGACAAAGGTCATGTAATCTGGATGAAAATTTGAAAAGTCGATAAAGTTTTGGCGATTAAGAGACTCATTGCAATTGCTAAAATATCTCAATGAAAAGTAAAGATAAAGAAACTTAAGGAACACCATTAGATTAAGATCTAATGGTAGTCGCGAGGTCTTTGAATGACATCAATAAATGATAAATCTTTCAATGAGAAGGAGATAGACTATAGTTGCTTAGTCTCGGTTTCCCAAAAAAAAAATTCAAGAGACTCAAAGAAGGTCATTAGATTAAGATCTAACAATAGTTGTTGAATCCTTAGAAAATTTCAAAAGAAGTTAAAATATTCAGTGCCTCTATTTTCTTCCCACAGTCTCTAAGTCTCAAAATAAGTTTTACAAGATTATATCATTTAGCGACTGACAAGCTTTCTTCAATCACTTAATCTCTGGAAATAATAAAAAAGGACAAGTATTTTAGCACCTGCAAGAAGCTGTGTAGTCTCTAAGTCGCTACAAATTAAAATTAGATAGTGAATTGAGTTTTGAGCATGCCAAGTAATGATGGAAGTGACATGAATTATAGAGCTTGAGTCTCAAACGGTCTAATGCATTCAATTCTTCAAAATAAATACAGCTAACTATTAGTCATTCTAAATTTACCAAGCATTTAAAGAGCTAGAGCGAGGAGATTGTGAAATTAGTTGTTACTCATTCTAAATTTACCTTGCATTCAGAGAGGTAGAGCGAGGAAATTGTGAAATTATCTAGTTTTTCAACATTCTAAAAGTTCAGGAGTTTAGAATTCCTACAAGTATTTAAATTAGTTGATCAATATCAGTCGTCCAACAATGAGTGGAGCTTCTACTAGTAAGGGAGCCAAGGATAAAGGGAAGGAGAGTTATTAAGATGAGTTCCTCACTCCGCTTCCTGAGTCTATGCAAAACAAAAAGGTTAGTGATGAAATTTTCACTGATGATCTATCATTTTGTAGAGATGCAAAAACACATGATGTATTTAGAATGCATTTGTTTAGATATTTCTATAAAAATTCTAGAAGACCGGTGCCCATATCAAACCCTTGGACCTCAAGATTGGCTAGGTTGATAGTACCAAACATCTTCTTAGATATAGATTTGTTGATTCAATTGGCAAACAAATATGACCCTTTGTAAAAAACAATAAGAAAATATGATCACTCAGCCCTGGTGACATTGGATAGAAATTCGTTCATGCAAGCTTTTGGTATAAATATCCCAATGGCTATTGAGATCAATTTGCAAGCTCAAGCAAATAGATACGTTAGGGAGTCAACCCTAGTTGAAAGAGATATTCAGCTTCATGTCCCTAGACCCAACACAAATTACATTGCGGCAACACCAAGTACCGGGCCATACTTCTATAAGGACTTGAATTTTTATATCAAGTATATTGCATACTGATTATGCAGAGTGTTGGGGGTGGATGGTGGTGCAGAAAGAATTTCTTCTAATATTCTAATGATGGTAATGGATTTAAAGAGTCCTTATATAAATAGAGGTTATGACTACATAGGATATGTAATAAGTAGGATGCATGAAGGTCTCCAGTCTATTTGAAAGAAGGAGCCATCTCCTAGGTTTATACATTACTCTTTGTTAATGCGTCTTATTTTTTATCACAATTACAATATCATGCATTTAGAATACCTTCAGCCTAAGATTATGTGGAATGGTCAACCTAATCCAATCTAGTTTTGGATAAAGGCATGGAATTTTTCTTCAAGTGGGTGTGATTTTCATGCTTTTTAGAATTGCATGGTGCAGCCAATCTTGTTTAGCTTAGGGTTAAATCTATCTAGGATGCTAGTTAAGGTTTTGAAATTATTAAGGCCTTGTCAATTTGTTGAGAAGTTGACTGGAAATCACAATTGGGGAGTTTTTTATTATGAAAAAACATTTACAATAATCAGAGTCTATGGTTGCCCCCAGCCACCTTATCTTCTCCCATTTTATGTGCCACCAAGGATTGCAATGCTAGAGTTCATTTGGGAACTCATCTTGACTGATAAGGAGCTCTTGGCTCCACACAGAAATGGTACTTTTACTCCTAGACACTTCAAAGTTTCCAACTTCACAATTGGAAAGAATGCATTGAACAAAGTAAATGACTGGTTTGGCCACTTTAAGATGAGTGTTGTGTTGTATAGGTATGTAGATACATAAGATTTTATTGTTAATGCAAGGAAATTTTATACTCCCACCATTCCAATTATCAATAAACATGAGAAATGTCCTGAAGAGGATCTCATTAGGAATATCCTTGACGAAGATGAAATAGAAAGAAAGGCACAACAATTATAGGAATTGTTGTCCTTAGAAAAACACCTCAAGAAAAGAGGAATTCCATTTGGAGGCTTTTTTCCCACATTTCCTTATTTACAAAGGCTAGATTAGATGATGTAAAATTTCAATTCTTTGATCAACTCTTTGGAGGGATTAATTCATGATAAGGAGAGGGAAAATGACAAGCATTCTTCTTCAGGGAATAAGAAGAAGATAGTGATGATGGTTACTCAGTGCATAGACTTCCTACCATGGAATAACCACTTCTTACTGAGCGAGAAGTAGATGAAAATGTACTTATGAATTTGACAGAACTTCCAAATTCTGAGGATACTAATGAGCCTCCTTTTAAAAGGCCAAAAATGTAAACAGGAGATCCTTCACAAGTAAGGGCTACTGAGAAGAGAAAAGATAGAGTCAGAACTCTAATTACTTGCACCAAGGCCTATGATTATCAATTGAGGAAGAAGATCAGAGAAGAAAGGAAAAAACAAAAAGAAGTAGTAGAGGAAATTGAGTTTCCTCTAGCTTTGTGCCAAGATGAAAGATTGCTTCATTAAGAAGATTTCTTAAAAGATGATGAATTCATAAAATTTGATGAATTCAAAAAATTTATATTATGGCATAAGCAACAACAGGTTACTTCTACTATGCAGATAATAGAAGAAGGCTAAGTGCCAGAAGAAGCCATTCAAGCTTTAAAGGATTATGACCCTAAATCAGAAACAATCACTCCTAAAGAAGCCAAGAGGTTAGTAAAGGCAAGAAAAATGTTACTTGTACCTAGTTTGGATCTTTCTTCTACATTTGTAATAGATCAAATAAGAAGGCAACCAAAGATAAATTTGTCTTCAAAAACCAAAGTAGGGGATATAATCAAAGGATTTTGGTATAGCCCAAAAAATCAAGCATTGGCTATGTGGAGCCTGTATCCCAAGGATTAGAAGCCCTCTCTTTTAAATGTCCAAGAGAAGATGGAGGGAGACAAAATAATTTGGTTAATACACAACACTAGTGACCTTGAGATTTCTCAAGTGCTCACCCATTTTGCAAGATTAAATGAAGATAAATCAAAGTAGCTCTCTGATAGATATAAGAATTTGTTTGAAGATTATAGTTCACTTGTTAATGATAGAGAGTTGCACATCATGAAAGAAAGGGCATTAGAAAAAAAGGTGGAGGATTTGATTCAACAATTAATATATATGCTTGTGATTGCCCCTCCACCACCTGAACAGTCTATGACAACAGAGAGCCAAAGTGGAGGGGGAGAAGAAGAAGCTACGGTGATAGAAAAAATCAATTTGGAGAAGAATGAGGCTATATCGTAAGGCCTGAACAAAATTTTGGAACACAGAGTAGATGTTTTGAAGGAAAAAGAAGATGTTGTTTACACTTCATATAATAAATTACCTGGATTGCAAGTAGAGGTTAACAATTTTGTTACTATTTTGAATACCTATTTTGGAACTTGGTCAGCAAGGACCTCATTGTTTGAAAAACTAGAAGCAGTGCAACCCTTGAAGACATATATTCCAAAGGCAGTTTTGCAAGTAAAGGAAGAGATTGATCAAATAGGAATAACTTAATCCTTTTTTAAGGGTAAAGAAAATGAAATTGAGGCAAGGGCAATAATGTTTGGGCCTAGTTTCAATAGGTTTATCCCACATATCAAGACAGAACATAGAGTAGTAAAGGTTTTTGATACATGGAGATCAGAATTTGATTCTCTACTACCTAAGAAAGAGGTGTTTATTAATGATAGCAATGAATTAGATATGGACTACTTCAATGAAACTCTTGATGAAGCTATTAAGGCTGAAATGGACTTCATTAAGTTCATTATAGATGTCAAGAAAATTGCAGATGCAAGATGGGAGAGACAAAAGGCACAATTACAAAGCATTCAAGAATTTTAGTGGCCCACAAAAGAGGAGGTAGCTACATGGGATGCCCTTACAAAGCCCAAGAAGAAAAGGCCTACAACAGTTGACCTATTTTTGATTAAGAATGAAGAAGTCACCTGGATATCTAACACATGACCTATGAGCACAGGGATGATAACTATTTATGAAGAATGGTGTAGGTTACCCTGAAATGGAGGTCACCATATCTCATAATAATTAAATGAAGTTATCAAGAATATCTCCAGACAAAGGTGTTAGTTATAGCTCAATTGTATTTTATTTTTCCTATTTTTAAGTTTAGGGCTAAAAATATCTTAAGCTTGTTGCATCCTTATTCTAAAAAGGATTCCAAGATGTTTTAGCTATATATTTTTGAGTTGTAATCTCTTTTTGAGAAAGGATGACTATTGAATACAATCTCTACAGAACAGATTTCTTATCTCTGTCTAAGCATCTAAGCTTAAAATTTTCTATGTATAGAAATAGGCTTCTTTTCAATAAAATAGATTGTAGTTTCTATCTTGTTTTATTATTATCTCTTTACTTTTATATTATAATCTTGTATGGTTTTATGTTATACTTTTGTATGCTTCTATTCAAACTACAAGTAATCTACAACACATTTGATAGTATCTATTTTGATTTCTTCCTATGGATTTACATACAATAACCATCTGCCCAATGGAATAGGCACTAGTTAGATGTGTGTTATGCAGTCATCTTTAAGTCATCAAACACAAAGTATATCACTAAAACACATTTAGTTACTTAGTTCATGCATATATTAGAAAGGACTATATTTGAGCAAGTATAGTTCATATTGTTGATTCCTTCAAGAGAGAATCAAAAGGTTAGCCTTCCTTGAGTTAAACTCAAAAAAAGAAGAAGGATGAATATCCTTATGTCACTATTATATATTAATACTTTTGTAGTCTCCCTTGTAATACTCTGTATGAGGATATTGTAAGTTGTTTGCAAAGAGATTCTTTATTGAAGTAATTTGAAATATAGTAACATAGTAGTGAAGAACCTCATCCACCATTTCAAAGTTTAGAAGTCACTAATAACTAACTCTGATAATTATCATAAATATCATTATATTTTTGCATGTGTCTATTATCATTTCTTATATGAAATAGTCACTTCTAATTGCAACATTTTTTTTTTTAGGTGTTTGCATTGTTTACTAGTAAACGAATGCGGGTTTCGAAGCCAGTAACAACTAAATCCGATACTAATTAATTTTAGATTTAGAGGTCATTAACATCTAAATCTGATTTGTCAACTAAAACCATTGTACTATAATATTTGCAATCAAATAAAGTTCAACAATAATGAAACATGTTAATGATTATTCGATAAAATAAATTCTATATCAATATTTACATTCAAACAAAATTGAAAAGTTTTAATTATATTCAAAACTTATAATTAAGTTATTAAATTATAAATTGTATGATATATCACATGAATTAACAGTATTAGATTTCGCATTAGACGACATTGATATTATACATAAGATTAACTAACAACAATCAGAACAATTAAAGCATATCCATGACAAATCTAAGAAAGATTTTGTTAATTAATACTCTTCAAAATTGTATACAAAGTCAAATATTTGTATTCAATGCAAGGTTTTGGATCATCAGATTTATATGCCAGTCACTACTAAATCCGACATTGACAAGTTTTTGTGTTTGCATTGTTTAGTACTAAACAATACTGAGAGATGATTTCATCTACAAGTAGTTGATAAAATATTAATCTAATAATGGAAATCATTAATTATACTATAATATTCACAATCTTATAAATAACAAAAGGTAGCCCTAAAGTTATAATAACAAGAAAATACACCATTGGATCAACATGTAAATTTTTCATTCTAGTCGTTGGTTATCATAAAAAGTACAACAAAAAGCAAAAAGCATACACACTCCTTTTTGAATTTATTGGCATTTAATATCAATCAACAACCACAAATAAAATATTATGATTCATATAATTGTATAGGTAAATAAAATATACATCTGGATTGATCTGAAGGCACATTCCACTACGATGTATTTGTAGGCGTACTCTCCCATAACTATTTACAATGCAGATAAGAAAAATGAAAACTAATGAGATGATATTTTACAAAAAGAAAATTAGATAGTTTTTATATCTCTTAATAATTAATTTTTTCAATATGTATGGTGATATTTGTTACATTTAAATATTAAAGAATTTTGGATATCGACATAAATAGCAGTTCGATGATTCAGACCGACTATTTATTACATATCAATTAATACTCATCCTCACTATTTTTGCAGTTTTTCCTTGTATACCACAGAGTTGTTGAATATGCATTAAATTTCATTCAATGTTAAATGGTTTGGTTGGTAAGAGTTTTTCCTTTTTCTCTTGAATATGACCACCTTATTTGACCACCATCAGAGCCTATATAAGAACTATTCTACTAATAATTTACTGAACCAACAACATATTTTATAGAAGTGTTTATATAGATTTCACTTTATACATTCCCGTGAGCATGAAGACATTTCAAGTTCATCATTATGAAGGCATTGTTAACACAGGTTCTTTTAAGTTCTTTTTATATAGTTGTGCATTTTCTTGAATTCTTAGATTATGTCAATTTACATTTTTAAAGTTTGCATATATTTCCCATAAACTTTCACATTTTATTATAGTTTAGATATTATTTTACAAAATGACAATTTTAGAAATAAACACTAAATAAGTAATTTATATAATTTGAACATTAGACAATTTATTTGTCTCATAAAATGATCTGTACATATTTATTTCAAGAATGCGTAACTAAGAAATATAGTGTTTATGTTTATGATATACTTTTGATTACTGACATCAGACTATCTGCCATTAAATATGTAACAAAAATTCCCTTACTAACAACAGGAGAAATTAGTCAAATAATGGATGGTATTTCCATCAAGGAACCATGTTTTCAAATTCTATCATTACATTGTATTGAACAATAGCACAGTGCAAGTACAAAATATCGTCTCAAACTTTCTGATGGTGTGCATACACAATTTGCCCTTCTGCCAGAATAATTTAGCACACTTGTAGTGGATGAGGCTTTAGTTAAAGGTTCCATTGTTTTCATCAAAGAATACTCTTGCAAGAAACTCCACAATTACATGTATGTCAAGTATCTTGCTATATTCTATTGTACTTATGAAAATTCCATTATAAAAATTTATTAAATATGTATTTTCTTTATACTTGCAGGGCTATCCTAATTGATAATTTGCATGTTGTGTCAAATAATGGAGACATTATTGGATCTCCAGTACCTATAGTACAAGGTACTAGATAGATAGCATCATCTAGTAGTCATGGTGTTTTAGGTGCTTCTTCATCTAACATAATTCCCATAAAACTCTTGACCCCATACCATAAGTTATGGACTATTGAGGGTCACGCCTTACAAAAGTCACTTGTCTATTGTTTCAAAAAACTATCTAAAGAGGGTAAAGTATTCAGATTTGATTTTATAGAAAAAGAAGGATCTGGTATACATATAACTTGTTTCAATGAATTTGTTGATAATTTCTATGATATTATTCAATCAAATAATGTTTATTTGATTTCTAACAGTTTTGTAAAAGTTGCAAATACTAAATTTAGTACTTCTACCAATCCATATCAAATAGTTATTTAGAGTTCTTCAACAATCATACCTTCAACATGTGTTCAATCTAATGTTCCCAAACATGATTACCATATCAAAGGCATTGAATCTCTTGAAACTTTTCCTATTAATTTACTTGTAGATGTGATCGGAATTGTTGTTTCTATCAATCCCTCAAGTACCATTAGGAAAAAAAATGGTACAAAAATTAAAAAATGTAATACACGTATCAAAGATATCTCTAGCTACTCTATTGAAGTGACTCTGTGGGGTCATCATTATGAGAATGAAGGACAACCAATTCTTAATTTGTTCAAGGAAAGTAAAACAATTTGTCTTTTAATTAAATATGGTCATTTTCTTTCATGGTCTAGTAAGTCATTGGATATTGGTTTCTCAACTAGTTTTGTTATCAATCCAAATTTAACTATGGCTACTGCTCTATTGACAAGGCGTACAAAAATAGGAGAAGATGAATCTTCTATTTCTCTAACTAAAGAGCCAACAATACTTTCTAGATTTACAAATCCACAAACAATGTCTTCCATTTTTAAAAAAGACTTCCATTCCATGATTCCAATTTCCGTAACAGCAAAAATATGTAGACTTGATTTGGATACCTTTTATTATGTCTCATGTCCACAAAATTTGGATGGGAAAAAAAGTAAAAAAAAAGTTATTCAGAATCATACAGGGACATATGAATGTCCAAAATGTTGTCTTCATATTCCAATATGTGATTTCACCTACATGCTTAATATGGATTTGCAAAATCCATTAAGGGAACTTCACAATGTTACTTCCTTTGAAGGCCCTGCAAATGCTTTGTTGGGTGTTGATGCAAAAGATTTTCAACTACTGCTTATTGAACCTGGTGCAGATAAACAACTTTTGGATAATTTGTATGATTCTGAGTTTGTATTTGATCTAAGTATCAAAACATCTTCTTTTGTTGGTCAAGAAATTTAAAGCATAATTGTTTTGGCTTTGAAGCTTTCTTAAGACCATAGTTTACTTGTAATATTGAACATATGTAATCACATATCTATGTATATATGTATATTCGACAATAGACTATGTCATATTGATATTGTTGGAATTAGGAGAGATAGGGTACTGAGAGGGGAGAGGTGAATTAGTGCCCGCAAAAACTTTTACTTATAAACCTTTCAGATCTAAAGCAACAAATAGTAGTAAGATTAAAAAATAACTTGCATCTAATGCATGTATCATTTATCCATTCAACTTGCAAAAATAAATAACATGAAATCAACAATATAACAGTCCCATAACACAAGTATTTTGGTAATGCAGAAACCATTGTTAGAAGGTAAAAAATGTGGTGGGGATGACACCCACAAATTCTTCACTACTGTAGATAGAAAAAGTTTTCTTGTTAGGGCTACAAGTTTTGATCACTTCTGGTAATCTTACCTTGTTAGGAGTAACATATTAGATCAGCTAAATCTACCTAGTGATAGGATTTTAGCAACACTACTTTAGTGTGCACTCAGTTAAGAGATTTACAAAAGACTGTCAAGTCTACTCTATTAGGAGATTTTACCAAAACTCTATTACAAAGATTAGAAAGAAATAGGTAACTATCTACTAATGAAAAATCAACTTGTCTGATACAGATCAATAAAGTATTGAATATATATCACCTTATACTGTGATGAATCTCTGCTCTGAACTGCTCGGTTAGCCTGCTTTGATTCTGCTCAATCTGATTTCCTCTGAATACTGCTCTACTTTGTCAACTGATAATCTTGAAGGTTGGCTAGTGCTTCAAGTGCTTCTTTGCTCATACATCAGTTCACATAAAAAATGATGTAACATACAAATATATAGCATACTACTTTATGCCGCTTAATAAAATTAGGTTTCAACAACTTAGAGAAAAACCCTAAGATCTACGGTGTACAAAAATAACCTAGATCTAACATTTACAAATGATCTTCAACAATAAATGATCCTTGATCTTGGTAAAAAAAAAATTGATTCCTTTGTAACCGTTTGCATAGGAGAATGTGTCATTCCTAATTACTATGTTGTTTTTTGTGATCCTCGGTAAACACTATATAAACTACTCGGTAATTACTCTAATGCTCAGTGTTTACTCTCTCTCATTGTCAGTGTCTAATGCTTGGTAAAACTATCTGGTGCTCGGCAAGAAGACTTAACCAACTGGCTTGTATTGCTTATAGTTACCGAGTGGGTTCATATAAGTAAGCAACTGATGTCTTTGACTTCCTTTGATACTAATGACAACCTTTAATGCTCAATAGAGATAACAATCTCTCCCTTTGGCATTAGTATCAAAACTTGAATGTATATAGATCTTATGTCTCAAAACTTATATCTCTACCATATACATATATATATATGAAAAAAAAATTCTAAATACTCCCCCTCGGTGCATGCTCTGATAATGTGTAGTATACTTAGCAAAAAGTTACATATTTGGCATAAACATGTTATCTCCCTTTACCTTCATCTTCTATATACATGTTTTCCCCCTTTATGATATTAATGCCAAATAGAAAGAGTGTATACTTACAACTTGTCAAAAATGTGCTGATGGATTTTCTTCAACGACTCCAAGAGGTTTTCCCATTCCTCTTTCAATTTGGTGAGAGAAATGTGCTCAAGACTGACTTGTACATGCATATCAAATATGTTGTCCAACACAGAAATCTCTGGTGTTGCAACAAGTGTTTGTTCCCTGACAATATATTTCTCAAAAAATTTTAGGTATGGAAAGAGTTCTATCTACAACTTAGTAACCTAATTAGTTATCTACTCTTCTTGCTTCTTGAGATCTACTATCAACCACTTGAGTTCTTGCACTTTGAGTATATGCTTTGAAAAATCTTGTGGCTCAGTTGTAGCTACATTTTCACTGACTATGATTTCATTCTCAAATTGTTTAATCTTTTCACTAATCTCTGCAGTGAATGTTCTAATAGTGCATAGCTTAAACAAGATTTGGCAAATAGAATTAGTACTACACTGAATCTTAGTTATTACCTCTGAAAGTTTAACCTTGTCAATCGCCACTTCTTGGCTAATTCTCTTGAAAATTTTATCTTGGATCTTGGACTCTGCCCTTTCCTCTATTCTATTATCAGCTTCAATAACTGGTTCATTTATTTTCTCAGTAAGTGTTGCAAGTTGATCCATGATCGGAATATCTTCATCTATGTTCACCTCAGGTACTACCTATTATAAGATATCCTAAACATTTTCTAATACTTCCTTGTTCTTAAATCTCTTGCTTCAATTTCTCTTGTGTTACTTTTCTTGTACATAATTCCCCATATTTTCTCAATTCCTTGGGGCTAAGGGTCCTCGGGTCACATTCAGGTATCACAATGACTTCGTCTAGAGTGACTGGCCATTTTCTTCTCTTCTTCTTCTTCTTCTTCTCTAGTGTAAGTGGTGACTTCTTGAAAATGGTGACAATAGCTTTGTCTTCTACCCTTGGAGTGTCCTGCCTAGTTGACATACTATCTTCCTTCTTCTGCTCCTTGGTAACCTATGTGTCGGTTGAATGAGGAGGAGCCTCGGATGTGGTGTTAGGTGGGGTATCCTTAGTTGCCTTAGGCTCTTCTTGTGCCTTCATTTCTATTTTAGTGGCCTCTTTTTCTTTAGGCTCATTTGTGTCTGCAGGTATCTTGGTGCTTTGTTCCCCTTTTGTATCTTTAGGTTGCTCGGGGTCTGAGCCATCGGGTTTTTCTTGAGATAGAATTTGTATGACTTCAACAAGTACAAGAAGCTTTCTCGGTAGTGATGGAAATGCACACTCGATAACTTGTGCTTCATCCTATGTGTTGTATTATGCATTATATACATCCTCATCTTCATCCCTATCATCAGGATCACCGTTTGTGATGTCCTCAATGAGTAAATCCTTGTCATTTGTATCCTCAATCTGAATCACTTCTAGATTTGGTGCATCCTATGAACTGTTATTGATTTCTTGACCAATTGTTGTATCAATTACCTCGGTAAGTGATATCTTTGAATCTTTAATCTTCTTTGCTACATTATCCTCAATGAATATTCCTTTACCTTTTGAATTCTATCTCTTTTTAGACAAATTTTGAAATGCAACTTTCTCATTATGCTCTCTGATAGCTAAAAGTGAACTCCAGATAAGTTGACTAGACTCATCAAGATTTGCCAAATTCTCATCTATTATTTTCATAGCTCAGTTCTTGACTTTGAATCTCTGCACATAAGTATCCATAAGCTCTTTAATCTCATCAAGAGATAAGTCTAGTTCAATCGATACAAGGGCCTGTTCCCTCATCCTCTTCTCGGTGTCCAAGGCATATGACCACTTTTGATTTATTTGGTCCTCTAATGTCTTGGGTAGTGATAATTCAAATTCTAATGGAACTCATTTGAAGTGTATCATCATCTAGATGACAACTTCCTCAATTTTGTTTTGGTCTTCATTTGATGTGCTGCCAAACTTACTAAGTTCCAGATCTGCAAGATTTCCATTCTTGATTATATCTTCAATAAGCTCATCAATTAACCTATTCTTATTACTAACAACCTTGAATTGATTGTTGTCATCTTCATCATCCTCAAGGTCTTCTCTATTTCTTATCAATTTTCTCCTTTTCTTCAGTGCCTTTGCTACAGCCTTGGGTCCTTTCTTTACATAATTCTTTGTTGGTGTAGTAGCCTTTCATTTTTCTACCTTCATAGCTACCTTCTTCTATGGTGGTGAAGCTGCAATTGATGACCTTGTGCATGCACCTGTTTGCATTGGCAACTACCTCTTCTTTGGAGCTTGAGTGGGAGAAACTGGTATTGGTTCTTATTCTTCTTTGGATTCAGTTTCTTCACTGTCATATGGTTTGTTAGCCAACATTAACTAACCTTTAGTTGTAATCTCAACTGGTGACTCCTTAGATGAGTCAGATTCATTCCCAAACTTCTCAAATAAAAAATTCTTCATTTTCTTTGCTTTCCTTGTCATTTTACCAATGACCAAGCCTATTTTAATTCTAGTCTTAGCTTCTTCAAAGGTTCCAAACATTTTGGCCTTTAAGTCCTTCAGTAATGCTAGTAGTGCCTTAATAGAATTCAAACCAAAATCGTGATCCATTTCATAGCCCATAGGTGCTAGCCATTTTATTCTCAGTTCAACTACTTTAATTATAGTGTGGTCGGTGTTCACTAAGAAACAAATATCCATCTCATATTTTTCAACCAATGAACTTAGAATTCTACTTCTTAAATTCATCTTTACTTTAAAATCTTCAAAATAACTATCTATAACATTCTCAACATTATCTCCCAGAGCTTTCATAATCTCAAAAATTTGTGAAGTGATCAGTGTGTCATCTATCTAGTCAGTGTGACTGACAGAGGGAAAGAATTTTTGGAGATAGAAAAATAGACATACAAGTAATGATCCAAACTTACAGGTATTGGACTTTTGTGTCCTGATTGTTTTCATGTTTTCTTCAACCTATCTTAGTAGCAGCTCGGCAAGGTCTATTTGATGACCCTTCTTTATCAATTTGTGAGCCATGTCGACTGCGCTATAGGGTACACTATTTAACTTGCTCAACTGAAATATTTGGTATCCAATCACATGCATTGTGAACTTAACTTCAGGATCCACAATAGATAAAAATTTTAGTGCTCTACTGTCCCATGTTGCACGAATATTCTTTTCAACATCAGCTCGGGATGAGCTTCGAAATGCTTTGGCTTTATCGGTAGTAGGGTAACTAGTAACCCTGCTAATCATTCTTTTTGTAACCTTGATTGGTCTGCCTAACCAGAATGTGCCCTCATGATAGCAGCTCAACACAACCCTAATCTATTCATTCTTAAAATTCTTTATGAAATTTAGGGCATTGGTAAGACCAAGTGATTTAACAATTTTGTGCTCTGGTTTCAGTTCTATTTTCTCATCATAAAGTGCCTAATATGTAACATACATATAGAAATCACCTATTTCAATAATTTTACAGTGTATGTATGATCGTATGTCTTCAGTTAACAAAACCCTAGGTGGGATGCTTGAAAAAGCACCCATTGAATCTATTTTTGAAGCAACTTCAGGGTGCAACTTATAAGGTGGTTCCTTGTAACTTGCTGACACTATTAAATTAACTTCTTCTTCCATGACTTTAGAAGAACTCACAGTAGATGCCATTTCAACAAACTAGGTTTTTTGATAAGTACGAGAAACATGCTCAATAGGGTTTCAACTTGGAATGTATTGAAGAGTGTTCTTGGTTTGATCTACAGCTGCTAGAATTTTCTTGAAAGATTCTTTCTTGAACACGCTCTATGAAATTTAGCTCTCCAAAATCACAATTTGAAAAATAAACTCTGCCTTTCATGTATTTATAGAATTTTAGATATTCCCGCTAAAAAATTTATGTAATAAATGCTTGACCTACTTTCCAATTCATGAAAACTATCAGCTCGGTGATAGCTACAATATTTCATCAGCTCAGTTAACACAAGACTTCTTTTCTTAGTTGATACTATTATTCGTTTAACCTTGGATAGTGATTACCGATAGGTAACCAATGCTTGGTCTAACTTTTACCGACTGTGTAACTTTGTTAGCTCAAAACATATAAACCATAATGTATCTTTATTCATGCAGATTTGGTATGTGCACAACATATATAAGGAACTGTATGTAAAATATGATCATTTTGAAATGTCAGTCCCATACATACTTATATCTCCTTAGGTGGAGGTACCAATGTCACCCAATCCAGTGGATGAGGTTTCACCGATAGCATTACTTGACTCAGCATTCTCATTAGATGCCTTCTTTCACATGCTATTCCTTATTCTCATGATATCTGCAATAGTGTTTCCACTCTCAAATACATGACCTTCTTCTGGTGCTCAGTCTTTGAAGTCTTTGCTTAAATGACCGACCTTATGACAATGCAAACATGTCATTCTAGTGCTTTTCCAGCTTCTTGATTGTCTAGCCCATCTTTTCCTATTACAGTTCTCTGAAATGTGCCCATATCTACCACATGCAACATAGTTAGCCCATGTGTTATAATCCCAAACATAAGAATTACCTTGTCTCTTCAGTTGGTAAGGCTTGTGTTGTGTCTTCTGCTTAGGAGTCCATACTTGCTTCATTTTTTCCTTATACTCTCATGCAGTGTGTCCATGCTTATTACAAGTATAACATAACTTCTCCATAGTAGTATTGTTAGCATTCTATTTAGCTCTACATTCATAAGCTTGATGACCATACTTTCCACAATAGTAGCAATATCCATTGAACTTAGGTGTGACAGGAGGTTTACCTTGTGCTTTGCTTCTACACACATTAGATGTATGTCCTATTTTTCCACAGTGATAACATGTCAACACTTTAGGTCTCTGATTTTGATTGTTGTTGAGCCTTTTAGCTTATTGTGATGATTTTCCTTCACTGGTATAACCTAATCCAGCTTTGCTTCCAAATCTTCTTTGATTAATCAGAAAATCATCAATATTCTTGGAATTGTTCTCACCTAGCCTCATCATCTCATTATGTTGTTTTTGTGTCTTTATTTCATTTCTCATTTTTTCATTCTCTTCTCTGAGTATTGCAACATCTTCAAGTCTTCTAGACAATTCTCCATTCACATGGTTGACTTCTTGATTCACAATCATCATTTGATTAGATACTTAAAAGTGACGATCAGTGAGTCTTTGTATCTCACTCTCTTTAGCTTGTAGTTGGTCAGTTGTCTATCTTCGGTCTTCAATAGCTAGATTCCTTTCTTTCTTAGCATGTCTATAATTTTTTATTATTTCTACCATTCTCACCATTTGAGATTCTTGACCAATGTGCAGTGCTTTCACTTGTTCAGTTAAATGTTGATTCTTTTCAGACAAGTCAGACATTATACTTTTAGATCCATCAGAAATACTCCCTGAACTAGATCCAATGTGGTCAAATATATCATCAATTGCTTCTTCATGGTAGCCAATTTCATTTTGCAGAATAGCTAGGTTCTTCCTTTCAACTAGTAATTTCTTCAGTCCTTCCTTGGCTTGCTTATACTATTCAACAAACATCTGCATTTGACTCTTCTGATTCTCAATAGTCTTATCTAACTTATACCTCTCCATGACTTAGATCTTTACCCTTCAGTGGTTAAACTATCCAATAAGAGAACTGAGCTTTGATACTAATTATTGGAATTAGGAGAGATAGGGTACTGAGAGGGGAGGGGTGAATCAGTGCCCATAAAAACTTTTACTTATAAACCTTTCAGATCTAAAATAGAAAATAGTATTAACCCTTCAAAATAACTTGCATCTAATGCATGTATCATTCATCCATTCAACTTGTAAAAGTAAATAACATGAAATCAATAATATAACAGTCCCATAACACAAGTATTTTGGTAACACAGTTTCCCTTGTTAGAAGGTAAAAACTACGGTGGGGATGACACCCACAAATTCTTCACTACTGTAGATAGAAAAGGTTTTCCTATTAGGGCTACAATTTTTTATCACTTCTGGTGATCTTACCCTATTAGGAGTAACATATTAGATTAGCTAGATCTACCTAGTGATAGGATTTTAGCAACACTACTTGAGTGTGCACTCGGTTAAGAGATTTACAAAAGACTGTCAAGTCTACTATGTTAGGAGATTTTACCAAAACTCTATTACAATGATTATAAAGAAATAGGTAACTATCTGCTAATGACAACTCAACTTGTCTGATATAGATCAATAAAGTACTTAATATATATCACCTTATACTGTGATGAATCTTTTCTCTGAATTGCTCAGTTAGCCTCTCTAATTCTGCTCAATCTGATTTCCTCTAAATACTGCTTTGCTCTGTCAACTGATAATCTTGAAGGTTGGCTAGTGCTTCAAGTGCTTCTTCACTCATACATCAGTTCACATAAAAAATGATGTAACATACAAATATATAGCATACTACTTTATGCCGCTTAAAAAAATTTGGTTTGAACAACTTAGAGAAAAATCCTAAGATCTACGGTGTACAAAAATAAACTAGATCTAACATTTACAAATGATCTTCAACAAGAAATGATCCTTGATCTTGGTAAAACATTTTCTGATTTCGTTGTAACCATTTTCATAGGAGAATGTGTCATTCCTAATTACTATGTCATTTTCTATGATCCTCGGTAAACACTGTATAAACTTCTTGGTAATTACTTTGATGCTCGATGTTTACTGTCTCTCGGTGTCGGTGTCTGATGCTTGGTAAAATTGTTTGGTGCTTGGTAAGAAGATTTAACTGACTAGCTTTTATTGCTTACAGTTACCAACTAGGTTCATATAAGTAACCAACTGATGTCTTTGGCTTCCTCTGATACTAATGACGACCTTTAATGCTCAATAGAGATAACAGATATTGTGGAATATATAAATGTTTTCATATCTTTTAAAACTATATAGTACTTGTATACTAAATTTCTGTAAATATTTATATTATTTACTTTAATATTAGTATATGTTCACATTTTACATTATTGTTCTATCTTTTCTAATAATTTGGCATTTACTTTATGTAAATACATAATGCATAAAACTTATAAAGAACTAATATTTACAAATTTACCATGATTCTTTTTAGATTACATTTCCATATCTCAATATTATTTTTAACTTTACAATTTTCTATTATTACAGATATAAAAGACAATTATATATGCAGTCGGGATAATGCAAATAATGAAAGAGAAGCTAAGCGCAATCACATAAATCAGATGCAGAGAGATAGATATGATGCCAAAAAAATATTTATTAACAAAAGAAGATGAGAAAACTCTCAAAATATTGAACTTGCATTATCTGCATCAAATGTACTTTGTTCCAACACATCACCTCAATTAGAACCAGTTGAACTTCCAAATTCATATCCTCTACCAAATTCTATTATTCAAAATCCTTCCTTGCTAGAGCTTGAAATACCTGATTGCATTGAAGATCATACAACATCCATGAATACAACTAACTATATTGTTAGTTCACCTTTCTCTCAAAATTATTACAATGCAAGAAAAGAATTTTGTAGAAAGATAGATGGTATTTCAAATAGTAGAAAGTGTTCTATTTGTATGGAAATATATCCTGGAATGAAAATACGAATGTCAGATGAAATTTTAATATGCTATAGATGCAATTCTGAAAAAGATGGCCATCGCTTCTCAAAGTGGAACAATAAGGATCTAGGTGAACAACCATCATGTTTGAAAATCTTAACACAAATTGAACAGATGCTCATAGAGAAAATAAGTCTTATTTTGCAAGTTACATATGTAAAAGGTGGTCAACTCAAATATAGTGGTCATACTATTTGTTTTCCTCAAGATATTTCCAGTATCACAACATTGTTGCCAAGATGAATAAATGCATTGGATATAATCATTGTTTACAAAGGGAGTATAGGAAATAAAAAATATAATTTTTATGTTAGCAGATCCCATGTTTATGAAGCATTGAAATATAAAACATTGAATGACTCATACTATAGGGATGTACAATTAGATGAAAATGCATTAGCATCATTGCCCTTACAATCTACTGATATTTCAAACCTAATTTTTAATGTAGTGGAAAATACTCATCCTATTGAAGATAACTCATCCATGTTAGATGAGATAGAAGAAAATGCATTTGATGAGAGTGTAGAATTTAATAGCTCATTTGTTTGCAATCTACTTGCTCCATGTAGAGAAACAAAAGAAATACATTCTTTATTGCATTTAGGTGAAGGTCAAACAATAGAATCTATTGCATGGCCTTGTATAACACCTTCTCCTATAAATGAATACACAACTGAAGGTTTATTTGTAATGGCATTCCCAAATTTGTTTCCAAAAGGAATGGATGAATTCAAATAACCACGTATCAAAGAATTCAAACTCCATGATTATGCTCTTCACCTTCTACGGTACTATGATAACAAATTTGGGTAGCATTCAAGATTCTGGTACTTTATATTGAATATTATCATGCATCATCAAAGCTAGGCCACAACATCTATGTTTGTTTGCAAACAATTGGATGGATCTTTACCTGTAACAATTGCAAATCTTCATCAACAGTTACGAGATGTACCTAATGATAAATTGGCAAATAGATCAGCTGATGAGATTTGGGTCTTTTGTACATGGAACTAGATCTTTTTGGAATGAACAAAGAGCATAACTAATAGACATGGTTATTCAAGTTGGTTGTCCTACACTTTTCTTTACCCTAAGTGTTGCAGATACCAAATGGCCTGATTTACACAATGTCAAGCTATCCAGTACACCAACAAATCTATCTGTCTACAAGATGGTGAATACAAAATATTATTCAAAATCCTCATCTGACAGCTATATATATAGATCATAGATTCACTGCATTTCAAGAGGAAGTCTTGGAGAAACTGCTTGGGGCAACTGACTATTGGTACAAGTAAACAATCTATTTAAAATGTTATTAATTCCTATGCAATTTCATATTTATATACTGACTTAAATTTATATCAGGTCTAAATGGAAAAATAGAGGTTCTCCACATATTCATGGGTTTATCTAGTTACCAAATACACCAGTTATTAAAAATTTAGAATGGAATAATGATCGATCAGTGCAGAAAGCTTTAGATTACATAGACCAATATGTATCTGCATGAAATCCAAAAAGCATACAACAAAGAAATCAAGGCATCTTTTCCAAATCTCTTCAAGATCCTTGTCTGATGACTACACAAATGATATATGCAACAGATGTGGCTAGTGATTACTGTGATTTGGTTAATCATGTTCAAGGTCACACAAAATGTTCTCTACAAACATGTTTAAGAAGGAAAGGTGATGCTATTTCATGCTGTTATAAATCTCCATGAGCCACAGAAGAAAAATATGAATTAACACTTACACATAAGGGCGAACCTAGCGTAATGATGATCGACTAAACTTATATAACATCCAAATGCTTTCCATTTGGAGTGGTAATATAGATTGTCAGTCTATTCTTTTAGTTGATGCAGTTATCAAGTACATAGCCAAATATGTAGCAAAAGAAAAACAAAAATCAGAAACATATTGTGCAATGTTAAGTAGAATATCTTCAACTTTCAATGGTACAATGCCCACACCAGCTGCAATTCAAATAATGCTTCTTGAAAATCTTGTTGACCATGATATAGGAGCCCAAGAAACCTTCCATCTTCTAGAAAATCTTCCCTTATATTCTTGTGTAGTAGATAATTTGTATCTTTGAATGTGAACCAAAAAAATCTTCAACGTCTACCTATATTAGACATGCCAACAAGCTTATGCCATAACCAAATTGATAGTTATATGGCATGTCCACCAAATTTAGAAATGTTTTCTCTTATTGGCATAACCCAAAGATGGACATTTAGACCCAATAGAATGTAGGACAAATGGAAAGAAAGAAGATCAGCTTCTATAGTTAGAGTCTCCCCTAGATTTATCAGTATCCCTTCCGAAGAGGACATTTCTTATCCAAATTTTTACTAGAGTGAACTTTTATTATACAAACCATTCCGCAATATTGAAGTAGAATTTGTAGCATCAGATGAAGGAATAATAGAACAATGGGACTCTTTTTCAAGATCATATGAAGCATGGCATGTACATAGAACACATTCAGATGCAGAAGAAATAGATGATCCTACAAGCCCTACAAAAAATCCAGATATAGTGCAAGATAGTATACCAAATGAATGACAAGTTTTATCTTGTTTATATCCAGGCATGCCTATACATTTATATGATTTAGATATGCTTGGATATCGAGATTTTGATTCAGGAAATAATTGGTTGCAAAATAATATTACTCCTTTACAAAAAGCTACAGCTACAAATTTTATTCCATCAAATCAACAAATCTTTCAATAGAATCCGGTCATGCATCAACAATCTTATTATAAATTGTTTGTCCAACAACAAAAAGAATATGATATGATTATATCACATAGCCATACAAGTACTATAAAACAACCATTATAGCTAATTGTACAAGGCACTATTGGCATTGGAAAATCTCATCTGATTACTCAAATCAAAGCTAGTCTCACTCAATCAGCACCCAATGGACAGTCACCTATTCTACTTCTTGCACCAATAGGACTTGCAGAATTTAACATCAAGGCATATACAATTCATTCTTCTCTATGCATTCCTATCAAAGAGATGGTACAATTACAAGGTCAACAACCAGCAAAGTTACAGGAAAATCTGTATTATGTTTAGTATATTATTATAGATGAAATGAGTTTTATTGGTCCTAAATTATTTGAAAGAATTGATATGAGATTGAGAGAAGAATTTCCAAATAGCAACCATATTCCTTTTGGAGGTCATTCAATGATTCTCTTTGGTGATTTGGGTCAGCTTCCTCCAGTTAAAGATATTCCAATGTATGCTTCAAATTCATATGGCGGACAATTATGGCAATCATTTAGAAAAGTAATCACTTTAGAGGCCAACTTTCATCAAATTGGTAACATAGATGTTTAGGTATGATTCTATTCTCTTCTTACAAATCTAATAAATGCAAAACTAATAATTGGAGATTGGAATCTACTCTTGTCACAGACAAGTATTGCTCTTAGTAAAGAGGAACAAGAAGATTTTCATTCTAAAGTACACCTTTTCGCAACTAATGAAATGGTAGCTCTTCATAATAAGGATATGTTATTATCTCTACATCAATCTGTGGCTCTTTCAATAGCATAACAACAAAAAGATTTTGAGAGCTCAAATGCAGATGAAGAACAATTTCAATCTCACATTCTTTTATGTATAGGCCAACAAGTTATGCTATGTACAAATTTATGCATCCAGATAGGCCTAGTTAATGGTGCTATAGGAGAAATCAAAGAAATTGTATATAATGATGGCAAAAAGCCTCCTCAACTGCCATTGATAGTTGTGGTTCAATTTATTAACTACATTGGTCCAGCTTGGAATGATACTAATCCAAAGAATATTCCTATCACACCAATTAAAAGGGGTTGCTACTGTCAAATACCTCTATGAATGTGGTGGGCTTTAACAATACACAAATCACAGGGTTTGTCACTTTTAAAGGCCACAATTGACATTGGAAGCACAAAACAACAAGGATTAACCTTTACAGCTCTTTCAAGAGTTCATGAACTCTCGGGACTTCGTATTCATCCAAGTTTCATTTTTGAAAGATATTTACGCATGCAACAAAGTCCATATGTTACAAGATGAAAAGAAGAAGAAACACACTTAAATGCATTAACAGAATGTTAACACATTTTAGTATCATCATTGTATATTCTTCATTGGAATCACAAATATGTATGCTTGATTCTCAGTTTATGAACTCTCAAGTTGCAAAAGATACAGTCCTTTTAAAACAAGTATAGACTTATTAACAAAATATCTTCCAATGATATAATTTGTGTTTGGTGACTAAAAAATGACTTCTTAACAAGCATCCAACTAGTGCCTAATCCTTGGGTAAATAGTTGTTTCACTGTAAATCCACAAGAACAAATCAAATGAGAATACAATAGAAATTGTTGTTATCAAAATACTAACAATTATGCTTACCCTCTGAAATATCTATAGTATATTTAATCGACATGTGAACCATACGTTGGAATGTCAAGCATATTTTATTGAAATTTCAAGCATATATTGCAATGTCTTTAACTGTACAAAGATGATCTAAATCACCAAAAAGAATCATTGAATGACCTATTCTCTCAATCTCATATCAATTCTTTTAAATAATATAGGATCAACATAAGAAAAACAAATCAAGTGGACACGAGGTCAATTATGTTTGCACCTATTTTCAAAAGCAAACAACATATAATAGACAAGAAAAAATATTGTAGATAGTGATAGATATGGACAGTGACGAAGCTCTTAATCTAAAAATTATCAAATCAATTGATAGTCCTCTACAAAAGTGGATCTTTTCAATCAACTTCAAAATAGAGATCAGTACAGAAATAGTGAGTAAGCTACATCAAAACAAAGAGGTACACAAATCTGCATCATCTATACTGATGTCCCTATTTGATTGGACGGTGCTCTATTTGTTATATTGTTGCTATCAAAATAGAATGACAGTTGTGATTCAATGCATCTATTGCCTCAACAATGTGGTGACATCAATCCAATAACAGAAAATACATTACAAATGCCAAGCTCACAGTCTCAATGAAATAAATAGTGTATAAAACAATATATGGTGCACAACAGCAGCAAGCATCCAATGACAACAATAACATTGCATGATGCCCAAGCTCAAATTCAAAATAGTAAGTGTATTAATGTATGATCTAATAGCAGCAACCTCAGTGATCATTACCTTTCACTCCATCATTATAGAAGAGATAACTACCTACAACTATATTTCATAATTCCTCCTTTGAAGTATATATATATATATATATATATATATATATCAAGTATAATTATGAGTTTACATGATATATTTAGTCTTAATAAAATCTTATAAAACAACATAAAACTAACCCAAAATACTTTGTCTTAATAAAATCTTAATAAAATAATATATTTAGTCTTAATAAAATCTTATAGAACAACATATATTGTGTGAAGTGTTTGATCTCTCTTTATTTTTTTTGTTGTTTTGCTAGGGCATCATGCATTGTTTATGTCATTATGAGCTCATTGTTTGAGCACCTCATGTCCTTATTTGATTGGCAGGTGCTCAAATAGTGAGCTCATAAACAATGCATGATGTGCTAGCTTGTAGCCCGCAAGCCATCAAGACATTTCCTCATGAAATGATCATAAACGGGGAGTACCACATAGTGAATATCAATAGAAAAACAAATAAAGAGAGATCAAACACTTCACACAATGCCTTGAAGGTAATAGAAATGATGCCCTAGCTCTCAAAGCTCGCGGCTCATCAAACATTCCAAATGAAAAGATGTAAACAATGCCAGTATTAAATAGTGAGCTCATGAACAATGTATGATGTCCTAGCTTGTAGCCCACAAGCCATCAAGACATTTCCTCATGAAATGATCATAAGCGGGGAGTACCACATAGTGAATATCAACAATAAAACAAATAAAAAGAGATAAAACACTTCACACAATATATGTTGTTTTATAAGATTTTATTAAGACTAAATATATTGTTTTATTAAGATTTTATTAAGACAAAGTATTTTGGGTTAGTTTTATGTTGTTCTATAAGATATTTATTAAGACTAAATATATGATGTAAACTCAATATAACAAACAGAGCACCGGCCAATCAAATAGGGACATGAGTTTCTCAAATAGTGAGCTCATAAACAATGCATGATGCCCTAGCTTGCAGCCCACGAGCCAAACTCGAATGCCCTCTTCACGCCACACAAAAGTGCAGTGTCGTCTTCACGATAGCTCTTTGAATTCACAAAAATTACAAATGACACTTTCTTTTTATTTATTTTTTATTTATAACCAAGCTGGTGTCACAATTAAATCAACAAATGCCATCAAAATGAAATTGAGTTAATGAGAAGACAAAGCTTGAATGCCTACCTCAAGTCATGGCTGCAATATGAAGATCAAATGCTAAGGAACGATGTTATAAAATTTCAAGGCATGAAATTTTATAACTGTACAAATATAAAATTTCAAGGAATGAAATTTGACCTTTGATTTGACCTTGATAATGCCCCCTCCATTGATTATGCTTGATCATGTCTAGCTTGTGTTGATGGGCATGGTGGGTTACTGTTGTGGATGCATCATTTGGAAATGATGCCATAGCAACACCAGATGGAACAACAACATTTGGTGTTGTTGTTGCACTATTTGGATGATCCAGTCACAATAGTGATTCACCAAGTGTTCATAGACATAAATGCAACCACAATAGTGATTCACCAGGTGTTCATAGAGACATAAATGTAGGGCTTCATTTGGATTACAGCGCCCATACACTGCACATGTTCCTGAGTGTACATGTTTAGTAGCATAGTTCCTTTTAGAAGTGTATGGCTTAACTATGCACATGCATAATTGTAGATGAGGATCAATAATAGGGTGTCAGGCATTGCTTAGATCCTTTGGATCTAATCCCATCCTTTTTTTCCTTGCATTTTTTGGATCATACATGAGCATACTGGATTGAACCCAGGGTCAACACTTCATTACTTTAGGCAATATCAGGTACCTTCATTATTTATGTTCATCCACTTATGTATGTTTGCATTCATTCATATTCTTCTGAAAATTGGCTATACTCATATTCTTCTTGTGTCTAAGTCTTCTAACTATGATCAATTTATTATTCTTGTGTCTGAGTCTGAAAATGTCCATATGAAATCTAGAGCAATACATTAATTTTGTAGTGAATTCATGATTTATAATGCCCCTTGATTTATAGTGAATTAATTTTATAGTGAATTTATGATTTATAATTTAGTTGTACTAGCTCAATGTGTTTGAACTCAAGATTACCCCTTAGGAAGTAAGTGTATAAATGAAGGATGAAACACATAGGAAGCTATGAGAAGCTATGAGAAGGTGACATGAAGCTAATGAAAGGAGTCATCTCAATGATGTTAAATCATAGGGGATTCTCTTTGTTCCCTGCAATGGAGTGAGCTAATTCTGAAAGTATAAATAGATAATTTTAAAAATGTATAAAGTCCTTCACAAGATGTAATAAAAACACTAGTGGAAAGGCATGAGAATTGTTTGACGAAATGCCACAATAGTGGTGTCCCATGCAATGCTGAGATGTTTAGTTATATGAAATGCTAAGATATTCAAAATATTGTTGGATAAATAGATAATTTTAACAATGAATAATGTCTTTCACAAGATATAATGAAAACTATGCAGTGAACTATGTTTTTCTGATTATGTAACTATTATCTTATGTCAGGTATCCCACACAGTCTCATGGATTGTCAGGTACAAGTCAATACACCACATAGAGATTAATGTCTTTTACCATATGTAAAATATCTCTCATTTCCACTTGTCTTTCTCATTGCATGAGGTGTAGGTACTAGCAAAAAGGTATTTGTCATAATTATCTTCCTCGAGCGAGGAAAATCTAAGAATGGATGAAGAAAGTGAGCATTTAGTACGTGTAATTCAATGAGATCGACTCGAGGTCAAAAGATCAGAGAGAAATTCAATAAACACATGAAATTTTTCCTTGCTCAAGGGGGGTCATGTTCTTATGATGATGAGAGAAAAGGCAGCTCTAAGCTTCCATTTAGGTACAAACATCTACAGAAATAATGGGTGCCTGATGAACTTCCTCCAATAAACACTGATTTTTGTGTTAAAGAGAGGATATATCTCATAGCACCGTCTTCATTACATTTTTTGGGCCTATTTTCCATGGATGGCATAAAGGTCTCTTACAACAAAGTTTTTGAATTGATGGAGTATGTTAGACCTTGTTATGATTATAGTAGTTGGATGCAGATTGTTAAATATAAAAAAAGTATGTGTAGGTATGCACTCGCGGCAAATTATATACAACAAAAAGTCAGTGAACAAAGTAAAAAGTAGCTATATATGTTGATGGAAGACCAAAAGCATTAGGGAATATTACAGGTTTTATAAACAGTACACGACTTGCATCAACTAAGAAGCAACCCAATTGCATATTTGAGGCATGCGAGGGAAATTGTGTATTTGTATGTGCAATCAAATCAATACATGGAGGTGAGGAGTTTCTTATCGATTACAATTTGAATTGCATAGATAAAAAAAAACCCATCACTATCATGGACAAGGTGGTACACATTTTGATAATTGTCTGTTATTCAACATAACTTAGAATAAGAACACGTGTTTTAACATGTCTGAATGATTTTTTTTGAAATACAAAGCTATAGTATGGATCAACAGCCATAGGATATGAATAGCGGTGATAGTTCTCATGGGACTTCTCCTTCTCGACAAGTAAAACTCATTGTTGTTGTACAAATGCACATACAAGAAAAATTTTAATGCATATATTTTGTTGTTCTACTATTTTGGATTGCTTTTAAATAAAGGGCTAATAATATTGTTCTCACAAACGAGTGCTGATCAGAGAAAGGGAAAGGAACAAGTAGTCCATGAGGAGCCATAGAATGAGCATGATCCATTTGATGTTGATTTTTTATCAGAGGTTGATCTTGTGGTTGCACTAGAAAGGGTCCTTCGTGCAATATCAAAAGAGTTAGCTTGAATGGCAGATATTCAACCTCACACTCCTGAAATATAGAGGGTAGCGGATATGTTGATTGGCCATGTTCAGAACTATAGAGTAAGTATTAATGTAGTTTTTGATTATAACAAAAGTTCAATAATAATTTTTATAGTATACTATTTTATTTATGTCATTAACTAAAATATATATATGTGTTCTCTTTACATGAGATGCTAAATAGATTAAAGGGCATTACCTTAGATGCAAATACTTCAGATGGTACATCACATGTTTTATCCTCCATCTTGTCCATGGTTATCCATATTTTTTTATACTTTAACAATATTTTTGTTCAGTACTTGCTATTGAACCTATGTTGAGTACGATGCCTGGTACGACGATGAGATCCACATAGGTAGTTCCACCTAAAATTTCAGCAAGTACACCTACTATTGGTAAGTAGACTCCTCTTTTTCTCTCTTATTTATCATGTGTTTATTTCACTTGAACTATATATCTTTCTTAGGGAGCATTTTGTAATATTGGATTCATTTTATGTAGGAGGCGATGATGCAATTCCTAGATGTACTCGTGTTAAATGTAGGGCAACAATACAGTGTGATCAATTTCTCATGAATAATGAAGATGTACTTCCCTTGAGAGTAGCTCAGCTTCTAGGTACTTTAAAGACTGATCATTTCTTTTACTATACAATATAATACTCATAACATAATGCACTAACCCCCTGTGTGGTCCCTTGCAATAACTAATTATAATAATCTCATAATTATCTTGCAGGGAATAATCTATTTTATGAAAAACTTAATGATGAATGTTTGCGCATTTTCAGGCTGACCATACGCACATGGTATCATATTTTGATTTCATTGCAAGATTAGATTTCATTTCATCCCTTTCTTCAAGTATATTAAAAGGTAGCTTCACTTCATTTATGAATCTAAGAGTTTTTTTCTTAACAGGTGGTCAGTACAAGATAAAGGGTTAAAGAATAAGCTCATTGACTCTATGGCAACACTTTTTGGGCCCGAAGTCTTTCATAGACTTAGACTCCTTGACAAAGCGGGCACTATTTTGAAGTATATTAGGGACAACTATAGGAGCTAAATAGAATACAACCCTTATTACGAGTGGCTTCCCTATATTCCTATTAATGAGTGGGAGGATCTTAAAAAGGATGCACTTGAGAAAAGTGCAAGACATAGTGGACGAGTAGTATCACCCGAGGAAGGAAGGTACGTGATAATGTTAATAATGAAATTATGTACTATTTACTCTTTGTACTTATGTGATCTAACATACTTCAAACATCACATATGTTGCTTGACACAAAAAAGGCAACAACAACAAGAAAACAAAAGCACGGACAACACAGGCTTGTGTCAGGTGGATATTCAAAACTTGCTACACAAGTTGTAAGTATTAGTAAATCAAAAATCGTATGTAAATATTTATACTTAAGTTGCAATCAATTTAGTTCTAATGAAATTCACTACAATAAAAATTCATGATACCAATAAAAAATGTAGGCCTTGGAGTTCAAAAAACCGATTGCAGAAGAGGACAAAAAAATAGGCTTCAAACAAGGCTATAAAGTCGTGGCTGCACGATATCGAGCAATGAGTGCACAAGGTTCTTCTACTGGATTTTTTGATAAGGTAAATAAGCTAATTGATTTTTATTTCTAATTGAAAACTTTATCAATTACTGTATTTGATGTTAAGTTCCAACATTAAGTTATTATATTTGTTTTAAGTAAGGAAACACTGATTATATATTTGTTTAAAACTTTAAAGTGAATATATTTATATGTAGTAAACTGAATGATTAACATTTCTCAATATTTTTCTTGTATTTATATGTATATATTATTGATAAATACACCAATTATTTACATTGGAATGCAGCTTGTTGAAATTGATACTACACCGGCTGAGCACGATGGAGGCATTGATTCTAATGTGAATTGTAGTACTCAAGGTATACATTTTCTATTTGAATTTTGATAATGAATATTTAATACAAGAAAACATGTTAAATTGAATTTGGCATTGTAATAAAAATTTAACTATAATGTGTTGGGATTAATAAAACATTTTGTATTGCAGTTATAGGGGATGTAGAGGATGTTGTTCCTGATGAGCGTGTTGAGGTTCAAGCCGCCAAGCAAGATGATGTGGTTGGACAAGGTAAAGAATGTCACGTTTATGTTTTTAATGTATTGAAATGCTTGTAACAATAATGAATATATTTTAAATTAACCCCAATTATGATAATATGTTTTTAATTGAAGCCTTTTATTTGTTATTGCAGAGGACCCACCTTTGCAAAGGATAGTGAGATCATGTGCACGGTCGAGAAGAAATGATGCTCTGGACATGGATACACCTCTACAACAATATAAGGAAGCAGAAAAAAAGATAAAGCCAAAAAAAAAATGCTTCTCATTTATGCAACTTATTTGATAATGACTGATGTTTATTTACACGTGTTTGAGCTTAGTTCCATGTTTAGACATTGAGTTTCCTTTTATACACTATTGTAATGTTGGAGGGGTTTTCGCTAAATTTTAGTGGATTTCATATTTTGGGAGAAATTATTATTAGAATGTTCAATGGGGTCTTTTTTAAAACACAATAGTTAAATCATCATCTTGTCTAGAATGGTTAATCAATTGTTTAAGGTGGATTAGTTGTGATGATGAGACATGCCATTTAGATGTTAACTGTGACAATCTCTTGGTTTCAGGCAATGCAGAAGGAGATGCCTAGTTCAATATGCAATCTCAATTCATGTACATAGGATATCAGGTGGAGCTGAAAAACACAATAGGGTTGCATTTTTTATAGAGGTCTTTAATTGCGTATTTTAAGTTATAGACCATTGCGAACATTGTAATTTTGACCTATTAAAAAAATGTAAACGTGTTGTGTTTTTTCAACTCCACCTGCTATCCGTGCATATTTTTCTTGTGTTGCACACGCATTCTTGATTCAAAGTGGGAAAAATCTTATTTTTGATGTGAGGGAGAGAAGCCATACACATAAGTGATGGAGTTGAGGGGAGATGAAGGAATACCAAACATTGAATTTGGAATTTTTCATCAAAGAAATTAAAGTGGAGGTCTAATCAATAGAGAAGATAGTAATGACCGCAGGAGAATGAATAGTGGTTACAGTTGTAGTGGGGAAGAGAGTGGAGGCCATCCATGAAGAAACTTGTCGATAGAGATGGTGTACAAGAAACAAAGGAGAAAAAAATGTAAACATGTTGGGTCTTCTCAGCTCCACCTACTATCCATGCATATTCTACTTGTGTTGCATGCACATTCTCGATTCAGAGTGGGAAAATCTTATTTTCGATCCGAGGGAGAGAAGCCAAACACAAAGAACATGCAAATAAACATGACAGCTACAAAAAATAAATGTAGGTATCACAATAGCTGAGAAACATAAATGTAGGCATCATGGTCCCAATTATTTGGAGACACAACATAATTGAATGCTATACCCAAAAAATGCAACACAACCACTACTCCTGTAGTTCTAAGTTGACACTGTGGGATCCAAAAACCATATATAGATTCCTTATCTTTGGTTTTTGGATCCCGCAGTCTCAATTTGGAACTACAGGAGTAGTGGTTGTGTTGCATTGTCTAGGTATAGCATTCAATTATGTTGTGTCTCCAAACAATTGTGACCATGATGCGTACATTTATGGTTCTCAACTGTTGTGTCCCAGGACCCCTTATGACCCTTTACAACCCTTTACAACCCCTAAGAATACACATCTTAGAGGTCTTAAAGTGTCGTAAAGGGTCATAAGAGGATCCTAGGAGGGGCTAGATGAGCTTCCACCTTCACGCGGTTGGCCCTGTTAAGTAGAGAATGTTAAACTATTATCGAAACAAAGAGAAGCTCAATAATTTAAGATCGCAATCAACATACAACAAATATATATTTCTTTTTAAAAAATAGTGTGAGTCATCGCAATTACAACGGAAACCAAAGAATAATCAATGAAAAAACTAAAAGTGATGACTATCTGTTAGAAACATCAATCACTTCAAGGAGTAGGGTATGTGCAAGATCATGAGGGGCCAAACTATGCCCTTAAGTGGCAATGAAAAATCAGCAAATCAAGGTTAGTCAACTTGACGTGAAAATTTCAACTAGTTATCAACCTAATATCAAAAAGTTGTAAAAATAAAATCTGTAGAAAATTTAATGTAGTTTCTAAACTACTAGGCTTTTTTTTTTTAAAAGTTAGTATGATTGGTGAAAAGTATAGATTTCAATGCAGCAGTACAAAAAATTTTGGAAAAAAATAAGAAGTAGGTGTATGTCTGACCACCTTAATCATAATCAAATGATAATATTTTATTATAAGATTTTATATATAAGTAGTAGACTCATGCCCGGATGTGACGCATAATTTTTTGTAATTTTATTCCAAAAATAAATTAATTATGAATTTTTTTCTACAACATTTTCAGAATTTAAAAACTCTCGTGTCTGACCACCTTAACACATTCAAAACTTTACAAAATTCAAAAAAACAAAATTCCTTATAGTAGGTGAAGCATAGAATGTGACGCATTTTTTGAATTTCAAAAATGTTATATCGTCTGAAAGTTATAGTCATTTTTCAATCAATATATAAATCAACACTTTAGAGGTAACTCAATTAGAAAATAACTAATAATTACTTACTGAATTCAAAATTTGATAGCAATTATATCAATAGAAAGCTGACAATCTCCTTAAGATACCCTTTTCATTTCATCAAATTCGGGTGAAAAAAAAGTCATCAGCTACATTGTTGAAGTCTAGAACTTAGAGAAATAGGGGAAAAATACATTTTTGAGACATTTCAATAGTTGACCATGTAGGTTTGGTGCACAAAGCAATACCGAGCCTGATTCGGTACCTGATATTTTTGTGTACCTGATATTTTTGGGTACTTGAAAAGGCCGACAGAATTTTGATTTTTCACTTTTCCCTCCCCTTTTCCCTCCCATTTCTCCATCCTATATTAGATTAGATTATATATTATATATCAAAAACTATATATTAGATATATATTAGATTATTTATTATATATATTAAATATTATATAATATACATTTTACATTAAATATTATTATTTAATATATATTAATATTAAATGTTACATTACATATATCATATATTACATATTATTTTATATGTATATAATATATATTAATATGTATTTTAAAACTATGTATGAAAGGTTGGAAGATTGCAGAAAAATCATGGATGGCCATTGAAAGAAGTAAAGGAAATCAATCAGCCATTTAAAAAATTCATGGGAAGCCATTGAGGAAGAGAGAGAGTGAGAAGGTGAGAAGGATAGAGAGAGAGAGGGGGGGAAGCGGAGAGAGTAGGAGAGAGAGAGAGAAGGGGAAGGGGAGAGTATAGGAGAGAGAGAGAGAGAGAGAGAGAGAGAGAGAGAGAGCAGAATTAGAAGGGGATAGAGTAGGAGAGAGAGAGAGAAGGAGAAGGGGAGAGAGTAGGAGAGAGAGAAGGGGAAGGATAACCAATTCATTATAATATTAATCAATAAGGAGCAAGGCAAACTTAAATAATATCACAGTAGGCATTAGAAATCCAAATTCTAATTAGTAGTTTAAAGCAAAGTGAGTAAGGTCCTGGATAGGGACATTATAGATCCACACATTGCTCAGTAGATACCTCCAAGAACCCACATACACAGGAGTAGGTTTGAAGTAAGACTAAGATTGTTTATTGGTTCAAAAATATTACTGTGTTGTACTTTTGATTAACATCCAATGATTGGATGTGAAATTCATAAATTTTATTATATTACCACTGGTTCTATTTCAAATTCTGAAAAAAATGGATATCTGACATATGTTAATAAATTTCAGTCAACAACATTTTAAAATAACACATCAGTTTATTTTTACACATTGAGAATATCATCAATAGGAATTGAACTGAAATTGACATAGGTCATAGGAAATAAATGCCCCAACTATTTGTTGTCTTCTGCATTTTGAGTTTCTTATTACAATCAGGAGAAGAATATTACTTTCCAAATGGTTTTGGATAATAACATTTGTACTTCCTCTTCTCAAATATTTCTTCCCTCATCTTGTTGCCTATTGATGCCCACAAAGTGAATCTAGGCATTTCTACCATGTAATGGGAGAAAAATGGTTTCCTAATTGATATGTGTCTCAATAATACATGCAAGAACATTTTCTTTGATATTGCTCACTAACCCTTTACAATGGAAATTGTTTACAAAAATTGTCATGTACTTGCATGAGGACATTATATATTATAGAAATCCAGCACAGAAGCAGCTGGCAAGCCACTCAAAAAGTAGTAACTGAAAGCAAGTGCGATAATGCAGATGCTTTAATAAACCACTATCTTCTTTACTCAAGCAACATTTGGTTCATCCGCTTGACTGGGGCATGTTTGGGAATAGACAGTCTCCATTTAAACTCAAGTCTCTGGAAGCAGTTATATTTGTCAGTGAAGGAGATACACCCATTGGATCTATAATAACTTTATGCTCACTGGAATTTCAATTTCTCTTCAATTGGGATACTCTTTCCAAAATTGCATCTACCCTTTTACCAATTTGGGAAATCAATGGGTCTATTTGTGGACCTCCAAGGTGTTGGTCACCTAAACAAGAACCTTGAGATGAATCAGGAACTTCTCTACGAAAGAGATCAGTACCTTTAGAAGCTCTCCACTTGTCAACTGAATTAAAACCTTGGACCATAGATGGCTGCCCTTTTTGTAAAATGACAAGTGAGACTACCTTGCCAAAGGTAGCAATGAACTTATATTTGAGGGATAATGCCCAACATGAGTAACCTGGTTTCCCAAGTCCCATAAATGCAAGGTCATTGACAAATAGGCATTTCTAATAGAAATATTTGTGGTGCTAGAATGAAGTGCATGACCAAATTCTTTTCTTGCTAAACCAATTTGTGGCTTCATTTCAAATTTCTCTATGGATAATTCCACAACACTTGTTACTTGAGCTACTAGCAGATGGTGAGTACTCATCATCATCATCTGACATAAGCTCACATGTGCATATCTTACTTCTTTCATTTGTCATTTTCCCCTTCCAAGATCTTCCTCCTTATTTGTAACTTCTATCATGGGTCCAAGAAGCTCTTCCCATTCTTTCCCATTAACTATGGACTTTGTCTCTTCATCTTGAGTAATTGGCATATCTTGGATGGCACCAAGATAACCATTTTCTTCTAAAATGTCCTTTTCTCTCACATTAATCTCTCTATTAAGAAGGTTTTCTATATCTTCCTATGTATATTGAATAGATGTAGGTACAATCCCATGTTCATCAATAATATTCCTTGCACCATTGAGTAATATATCATGCAATTCCTTAATAGTTTCTATCATGCGTCTAAGAAGCTCTTCCCACTCTTTCCCATTAATTTATACAAATATTTTTGTCTGTAACAATGTTTTCTGCATATATTATGATATTGATCTAATTTGATGCACGTTCGCTATTTGATCCATACTTCCCTTTCATTTCACTTTCTTTTTTCATTTTGCACGTCATAGGCCAGGATTTGATAGCAGGTAAGGATTTTGCAAATTTTGGAGAATCTCTGTTAAAGAGAAGGTAAGGATGGCTAAGCTGAGTGCAGTAGAGAGGCAGAGAACTAAATTGAGAGAGTGGATGCAGAGAGTGATAATGATGAAAATATTTTAGGGCTTGTGGAAATATGGAAATTATAATCTTCCTCTGAGAGTAGACATTAATGAAGTAATGCATGAAAATAATATGACTTCCTATGGGTCCTAGTATGCCTTATCATGTGTTAGGACCCCTAGGAAGTCCCCGTGACCCCTTCTAACACATTGGAATGCTCAAGGGTGTCCTAAGGGGTCCTACGACACCTTCAGACACACTTGAGCATTCAAATGTGTCAAAAGGGGTCATGAGAACTTCCTAGGGGTCCTAGTATGCCTTATCACACGTTAGGACCCCAAGAAGTCCCCATGACCCCTGTGAACACATTGGAACACTCATGTGTGTCCTAAGGGGTCCTATGACCACTTTGGACACACTTGAGCATTCAAATGTGTCAAAAGAGGTAATGGGGACTTCCTAGGGGTCCTGATAGGCTTTATCGCACGTTAGGACCCCTAGGAAGTCCCTGTGACCCCTATGGAGACATTGCAATGCTCAAGAGTGTCATAAGAGTTCCTACAGTCCCTTTGGACACACTTGAGCATTCAAATGTGTCCAAAGCAGTCATGGGGACTTCCTAGGGGTCCTAATAGGCCTTATCACATGTTAGGACCCCTAGGAAGTCCCTGTGACCCCTCTAGACACATTGGAATGCTCAAGTGTGTCCTAAAGGGTCCTACGACCACTTCAGACACACTTGAACATTCAAATGTGTCAAAAGGGGTCATCAAGACTTCCTAGGGGTCCTAATAGGACTTATTGGGCATTAGGACACCTAGGAAGTCCTCGTGACCCCTATGGAAACATTGGAACAGTCAAGTGTGTCCTCAGGGGTCCTATGACCACTTCAGACACACTTGAGCATTCAAATGTATCAAAAGGGGTCATGGGGACTTCCTAGGGGTCCTAATATGCCTTATCATGCATTAGGACCCCTAGGAAGTCCCCGTGACCCCTATGGACACATTGGAATGCTCAAGTGTGTCCTAAGGGGTCCTATAACTACTTTAGACATAGTTGAGCATTCAAATGTGTCAAAAGGGGTCATGAGGACTTCCTAGGGGTCCTAATAGCCATTATCATGTGTTAGGACCCATATGAAGTCCATATGACCCCTGTGGACACATTAGAATGCTCAAGTGTGTCCTAAGGGGTCTTACGACCACTTTAGACACACTTGAGCTTTCAAATGTGTCAAAAGGGGTCATGGGGACTCCCTAGGGTTCCTAATAGGTCTTATCACATGTTAGGACCCCTAGGAAGTCCTCGTGACCCCTGTAGACACATTGGAATGCTCAAGTGTTTCCTAAGGGATCCTACGATGCCTTCAGACACACTTGAGCATTCAAATGTGTCAAAATGGGTCATGAGGACTTCCTAGGGGTCTTAGTACACCTGATCACATGTTAGGACCCCTAGGAAGTCCTTATCATCCATATGTACACATTGGAACCCTCAAGTGTGTCCTAAGGGATCCTATGACCACTTCAGAAACACTTAAGCATTCAAATTTGTCAAAAGGGGTCACAGAGACTTCCTAGGGGTCCTAATAGGCCTTATCACATGTTAGGATGCCTAGGAAGTCCCCGTGACCCCTGAGGAAACATTGGAAGGCTAAAGTGTGTCCTAAGGGGTCCTACGAAGCCTTCAAACACACTTGAGCAATCAAATGTTTCAAAACGGGTCATGAGGACTTCCTAGGGGTCCTAATAAGCCTTATCTCACGTTACAAAGCCAGGGAAGTCCCTGTGAACCCTATGGACACATTGGATCACTCAAGTGTGTTATAAGGGGTCCTACAGCCCCTTTGAACACTCTTGAGCATTCAAATACCTCAAAAGGGGTCATGGGGATTTTCTAGGGGTCCTAATAGGCCTTATCACGTGTTAGGACCCCATGGAAGTCCCCATGACCCCTATGGACAGATTGGAGTGCTCAAGTGTGTCCTAAGGGGTCCTACGACCACTTTGAACACACTTGAGTATTAAAATGTGCCAAAAGGGGTCATGAGGACTTCCTAGGGGTCCTAATAAACCTTATCACATGTTAGGAACCCTAGGAAGTCCACAAAACCCCTCTGGACACATTGGAATGCTCAAGTGTGTCCTAAGGGGTTCTACGACCACTTTGGACACACTTGATCATTCAAATGTGTCAAAAAGGGTCATGAGGACTTCCTAGGGGTCCTAATAGGCCTTATCACATGTTAGGACCCCTAGGAAGTCCTCGTGACCACTATGGACACATTAGAATACTCAAGTGTGTCCTAAGCGGTTCTACAACCACTTTGAACAAACTTGAGCATTCAAGTCTATCAAAAGGGGCCATGGGGAATTCCTAGGGGTCCTAACAGGCCTTATCACGTGTTAGGACCCCTAGGAAGTCCTTGTGACCCCTATGGACACATTGGAATGCTCAAGTGTTTCCTAAGGGGTCCTACGGCCCCTTCGGACACACTTGAGCATTCAAATGTGTCAAAAGGGGTCATTGGGACTTCCTAGGGATCCTAATAGGCTTTATCACATGTTAGGACCCCTAGAAAGTCCCCGTGACCCCTGTGGACTTATTAGAATGTTCAAGTGTGTCTTAAGGGGTCCTAAGACCACTTTCCACAAACTTGACAATTCAAATATTTCAAAAGAGGTCATGGGGACTTGCTACATGTCCTAATAGGCCTTATCACATGTTATGACCCCTAGGAAGTCCTTGTGACCACTATGGACACATTGGAATGCTCATGTGTGTCCTAAGGGATCCTACGACCACTTCAGACATACTTGAGCATTCAAATGTTTCAAAAGGGGTCATAAGGACTTCCTAGGGGTCTTAATAGGCTTTGTCATGTGTTAGGACACCTAGGAAGTCCCCGTGACCCCTATGGAAACATTGGAATGCTCAAGTATATCCTAAGGGGTTCTACAACCACTTCGAACACACTTGAGCATTCAAATGTTTCAAAAGGGGTCATGAGGACTTCCTAGGGGTCCTAATAGGCCTTATCATGTGTTAGGACACCTAGGAACTCCCTGTGACCCCTATGAACACATTGGAACACTCAAGTGTTTCCTACGGGGTCCCATGACCACTTCAGACACACTTGAGCATTCAAATGTGTGAAAAGAGATCATGGGTACTTCCTAGGTGTCTTAATAGGCCCGATCACGTGTTAGGACCCCTAGGAAGTCTTCGTGAACCCTATAGACACATTGGAATGCTCAAGTGTGTCATAAGGGGTCCTACATCCCCTTTGGACACACTTGAGCATTAAGATGTGTCAAAATGGGTCATGGGGACTTCCTAGGGTTCCTAATAGCCCTTATAATGCATTAGGACCCCTAGGAAGTCCTCGTAACCCATATAGAAACATTGGAATGCTCAAGTGTGTCATAAGGGGTCCTACGGCCCCTTCAAACACACTTGAGTAATCAAATGTGTCAAAAGGGGTCATGGGGACTTCCTAGAGGTCCTAATAGGCCTTGTCGCATGTTAGGAACCCTAGGAAGTCCCCGTGACCCCTTTTGACACATTAGAATACTCAAGCATCTCCTAAGGGGTCCTACAACCACTTCAGACACACTTGAGCATTCAAATGTGTTAAAAGGCATCATGAGGACTTCCTAGGGGTCCTAATAGGCCTTATCACATGTTAGGACCCCTAGGAAATCCCCATGACCCCTATGGACACATTGGAACACTCAAGTGTGTCATAAGGGGTCCTACGTCCCCTTCAGACACTCTTGAGCATACAAATGTGTCAAAAGGGCTCATAGGGACTTCCTAGGGGTCCTAATAGGCCTTATCATGTGTTAGGATCGCTAAGAAGTCTCCATGACCCTTGTGGATAGGTTGGAACACTTACGTGTGTCCTAAGGGGTCCTACGACCACTTCTGACACATTTCAGTATTCAAATGTGTTAAAATGGGTCATGAGGACTTCCTAGGGGTCCTAATAGGCCTTATTGTATGTTAGGACCCCTTGGAAGTCCCCATGACCCTTTTGGAAACATTAGAATGCTCAAGTGTGTCCTAAGGGGTCCTACGGCACCTTTGGACATAGTTGAGCATTAAAATGTGTCAAAAGGGGTCATGGGGACTTCCTAGGGGTCCTAATAGGCTTTATTATATGTTAGGACCCCTAGGAAGTCCCTGTGATCCCTCTAGACACATTGGATTGCTAAAGTCTATCCTATGGGGTCCTACAACCACTTCGAACACACTTGAGCATTCAAATATGTCAAAAGAGGTCATGAGGACTTCCTACGGGTCCTAATAGGCCTTACCACGTGTTAGGACCCCTAGGAAGTCCCCGTGATCCCTGTGGACACAATGAAATGCTCAAGTGTTTCTTAAGGGATATTACAACCACTTCAGACACACATGAGCATTTAAATGTGTTAATAGGGGTCATGGGGACTTCCTAGGGGTCCTAATAGGCCTTATCATACTTCAGGACACCTAGGAAATCCTTGTGACCCCTCTTGACACATTGGAATGCTCAAGTGTGTCTTAAAGGGTCCTACGACCACTTTGGACACACTTGAGCATTCAATTGTGTCAAAAGGGGTCATGGGGACTTCCTAGGGGTCATAATAGGCCTTATCACAAGTTAGGACCTTTAGGAAGTCCCTGTGAACCCTCTAGACACAATGGAATGCCCAAGTGTATCCTAAGGGGTCCTACAACCACATCAGACACAATTGAGCATTCAAATATGTCAAAAGGGGTCATGAGGACTTCCTAGGGGTCCTAATAGTCCTTAGCACATGTTAGGACCCCTAGGAAGTCCCAGTGGTCCCTGTGGACACATTGGAATACTCAAGTGTGGTCTAAGGGGTAATATGCCCACTTCAGACACACTTGTGCATTCAAATGTGTCAAAAGGGGTCATGAGGACTTCCTAGGGGTCCTAATAGGCCTTATCACATGTTAGGACCCCTAGGAAGTCCACGTGACCCCTTTTGACACATTGGAACACTCAAGTGCATCCTAAGGGGTCCTATGACCACTTCGGACACACTTGAACATTCAAATGTGTCAAAAGGGGTCATGGGGACTTCCTAGGTGTCCCAATAGCCCTTATTATGTGTTAGGACCTTTAGGAAGCCTCTATGACCCCTGTGGACACATTGCAACACTCAAGTGTGTCCTAATGGGTCCTACGACCACTTCGGACACACTTGAGCATTTTATTGTGTCAAAAGAGGTCATGAGGACTTCTTAGGGGTCTTAATAGGCCTTATCGCATGTTAGGAACCCTAGGAAGTCCCCGTCACCCCTATGGACACATTGGAATGCTCAAGTGTGTCCTAAGGGTTCCTATGGCCCCTTCCAATACACTTGAGCATTCAAATGTATCAAAAGGGGTCACGGGGACTTCCTAGGGGTCCTAATAGACCTTATCACATATTAGGACCCATAGAAATTCCCTCTGACCCTTGTGGATAGAGTGGAATGCTCAAGTGTGTCCTAATGGGTCCTATGACCACTACAGACACACTTGAGCATTCAAATGTGTCAAAAGGGGTCATGAGGACTTCCTAGGGGTCCTAATAGGCCTTATCACATGTTAGCACCCTTAGAAAGTCCTCATGACCCATGTGGACATAGTGGAATGCTCAAGTTTTTCCTAAGGGGTCCTATGACCACTTTGGACACACTTGAACATTCAAATGTGTCAAAAGGGGTCATGAGGACTTCTTAGGGGTCCTAATGGGCCTTATCACATGTTAGGATCCCTAGGAAGTCCCCATGATCCCTCTGGACACATTGGAATGCTCAAGTGTGTCCTAAGGTGTCCTACGACCATTTCAGACACACTTGAGCATTCAAATGTGTCAAAAGGGGTCATGAGGACTTCCTATGGGTTATAATAGGCCTTATCACATGTTAGGACCCCTGGGAAGTCTCTGTGACCCCTATGGACACATTGGAACACTCAAGTGTGTCTTGATGGGTCCTACGACCACTTCGAACACCCTTGAGTATTCAAATGTGTCAAAAGGGATCATTGGGAATTCCTAGGGGTCCTAATAGGCCTTATCACATGTTAGGACCCCTACGAAGTCCCCATGACCCATATGGAGACATTGGAAATCTCAAGTGTGTCATAAGGGGTCCTACGTCCCCTTCGGACACACTTGAGCATTCAAATGTATCAAAAGGGGTCATGGGGACTTCCTAAGGGTCCTAATAGGCCTTATCACATGTTAGGACCCCTAGAAAGTCCCTATGACCCCTATGGACACATTGGAATGCTCAAGTGTGTCATAAGGGGTCCTATAGCCCCTTTAGACACACTTGAGCATTCAAATATGTCAAAAGGGGTAATGGGGACTTCCTATGGGTTCTAATAGGCCTTATCGTGCGTTAGGACCCCTATGAAGTCCCCGTGACACCTTTTGACACATTGGAATGCTCAAGTGTGTCCTAAGGCATCCTACGATCACTTCAAACACACTTGACCATTGAAATGTGTCAAAAGGGGTCATGAGGACTTCTTAGGGGTCCTAATAGGCCTTATCATGCATTAGGACCCATAGGAAGTCCTCATGACCCCTGTGGACACATTGGAATGGTCCAATGTGTCCTCAGGGGTCCTAAGACCACTTCAGACACACTTGAGCATTCAAATGTGTCAAAAGGGATCATGAGGATTTTTTAGGGGTCCTAATAGGCCTTATAGCGTGTTAGGACCCCTAGGAAGTCCCTGTTACCCCTCTGGACACATTGGAATGTTAAAGTGTGTCCTAAGGGGTCCTACGACCACTTCAGACATACTTGAGCATTCAAATTTGTAAAAAGGGGTAATGAGGACTTCCTAGGGGTCCTAATAGGCCTTATTGTGCGTTAGGATAGTTAGAAAGTCCCTGTGACCCCTGTGGACATAGTGGAATGCTCAAGTGTGTCCTAAGGGGCCCTACGACCACTATGGACACACTTAAGCATTCAAATGTGTCAAAAGGGGTCATGGTAACTTCTTAGGGGTCCTAATAGGCCTTATCATGTGTTAGGATCCCTAGGAAGTCCCTGTGACCCCTCTGGACACATTTAAATGCTCAAGTGTGTCCTAAGGGGTTCTATGACCACTTTGGACAAACTTGAGCATTCAAATGTGTCAAAAGGGGTCATGGGGACTTCCTGTTAGGATTTGATAAGCATCAAATCTTCCCAAGAACACCTGCATGCAAAGACTGCTACAAGAATGAAGACAAAAGAGAGACAGAAAGCTATGGCGGCCAATAGGCCAGAGACAGGAAAATCATCTTGACAGAAATAAGCTTCTATTAACAAAATGAAATTACAATACAATCTCCTTATGAATTACAAAGCAGTGAATCCTTATAAAGGATACCGAAACCCTAAAAGGGAAACTTCTAAGAAAAGGAAACTTTCCTAAGTCTAACTTAAGCTAAGAGTAGAGAACTAATAATTAACTGAATTAATTATTAGCAATACTCGACTACTCTAACACCCCCCCTTAAGTGTAACTTAGGGAGAAGCAAAAAAGCTAAACTACTGCAGAAAGCAGGAAAGATGGGTCCCGGCAACTAGGCCTGATCAGGTACCCAAAACATAAAGCAAAAGATGTCCCAGAGAAAGGAACAAGAAGAGAGCAAGAAGCTCCTCCGAAGCATGTCTGAAAACTCTGTCAGAAGATACTGCTGGGACCCCCACTGAAGTGCATGACCAGGTAGAGAAGACAAGTGTCTGAAGAGATGATCAATCGAACCAGGAAGCAATAGAACCAACAGGTGAACCCCCCCCATAATGCTGAACTGGGAGAGGTGACAGAAACACTGAAATGCGATGCCAAAAACAGCTGCAGAAGAAGAACTAGGAACACCAACAGTGCAACAGAAGCACACACATAGGATAAAGGGCGGTGTCATAGACACAGTCTACATGGGCTAATGTCGTGGAAGGTACGCTCACTTGACAAGAGTGGATGCGCCTATAGTGGCAAATGCATCAGAATCCCCCCATGGCACTTTATAACTGAGTGCGAATACTAAAACTGAACCAGGTGAAAAAGATCCCAGAAATGTAGAAGAGGGCACTTTATCTTAGTGTGTTTACAGAACAAAGATACATCAGAAAGAGCATGCAAGCTCAAAAGTCAGAAAGAAGAGTGCACTAAGAAACCAGAAGAAGAGATCCCCGGACCTGTAGAACCAAGCACACCACCAGAGGGCATAAACTGCATAACTCGGAGGAGTGAAAACTTGGAGCAGAATCTAGAAGAAATACCTCTACCACTGAATAGTACATAGAATCAGCTTTCCGACGATATCTCGTTTGCCGAAAAAGGAGTCCGGATGAGCCAGATATGACTCCCGGAAGGCAAAAAGAGATATCAGACTTCAACAGAAAAAAATACTATTGAAATGGTGGAACCAAAAACCCTAACCTCCACCATCGAAAAGTGCTTGGAAAGAGCTTTCCGACGATATATGGAAGTCAGAAAAAGACCCCCATATGCTCCTTGTAGAGCGAAAAAGGCCCAGGTACCCCCAAAAAGGCAAAAAAAGAGCCCCAGGGGCTAAAAAAATAGGCCCCCGGGCGCATGGCGCGCTCCGGGGGCTGGGCCGCAGCCCCTGGTCCGTCATATGACCGCGCTGCTATGAAATGAGCCCGCGGGGGCTGAAACGGGCCGCCACCGGCGGCGGGGGCCAGCGGAGCGGCGGTGGGCCGGGCGAAGCCTGCAGAGTGGAGCGGGGGCGCGGGGGCGCTGGCGGAGCCGGGGTGGCCTGCAGAACGGAGCGGGGGCGGCGGGGCCGCGAGCGGGCGCTGGGCCGGTGGGCAGCGGATGGTGGAGGAGCTGCGGAGCGGAGCACCGGAGAGCGGCGGCGGCACGGGCGCGGGGTGGCCGCTCGGCGGTGCACTGGTGGCCGCTGGGCGGTGCCTTTTAAAAACAAAGGCTACGTTATTTTTAACGCAAAAAATCATTAAAAATAATGATTTTTTAATATTTTTTTCGATTTTCGAGCCGTACGGCCCTAGGAGGGCAAAAAATTTCTCCCAGAAGTCACAGTGGCCAAAAACTGCAAACTTTATATGATTTTTGACTCTCCCGGGCATTCTGAGTGCAATGGCGGCGTCCGTTTTTGCACAAAATACCCCAAAAATTTATTTTTTTCTTTTTTGCAGGCAAAAAAGAAACAAAAAATAACGTCCTGCAGAGAGTACCAAAACTGAAATTTTTCTGAAACCCTCCTGCATCTGAATCACTTCAACAAAACACGAACAGTGAGCAGCAAGATGGCTCTGATACCATGTTAGGATTTGATAAGCATCAAATCTTCCCAAGAACACCTGCATGCAAAGACTGCTACAAGAATGAAGACAAAAGAGAGACAGAAAGCTATGGCGGCTAATAGGCCAGAGACAGGAAAATCATCTTGACAGAAATAAGCTTCTATTAACAAAATGAAATTACAATACAATCTCCTTATGAATTACAAAGCAGTGAATCCTTATAAAGGATACCGAAACCCTAAAAGGGAAACTTCTAAGAAAAGGAAACTTTCCTAAGTCTAACTTAAGCTAAGAGTAGAGAACTAATAATTAACTGAATTAATTATTAGCAATACTCGACTACTCTAACACTTCCTAGGGGTCTTAATAGGCCTTACCACATGTTAGGACCCCTAGGAAGTCCCCATGAACCCTCTGGACACATTGCAATTCTCAAGTTTGTCCTACGGGGTCCTACAAACACTTTGGACACACTTGAGCATTCAGATGTGTCAAAAGGGGTCATGAGGACTTCCTAGGGGTCCTAATAGGCCTTATCACATGTTAGGACTCCTAGGAAGTCCCCGTGACCTCTGTGGACACATTGGAATGCTCAAGTGTGTCCTAAGGGGTCCTACAACCACTTTGGACATAATTGAGCATTCAAATGTGTTAAAAGGGGTCATGAGGACTTCCTTGGGGTCCTAATAGGCCTTATCATAGGTTAGGACCCCTAAGAAGTCCTTGTGAGCCTTGTGGACACATTAGAACACTCAAGTGTGTCCTAAGGGGTGCTACGACCACTTCGGACACACTTGAGCTTTCAAATGTGTCAAAAAGGGTCATGGGGACTTCCTATGGGTCCTAATAGCCCTTATCACATGTTAGGACCCCTAGGAAGTTCCCATGACCCTTGTGGACACATTGGAACACTCAAGTGTGTCCAAAGGGGTCCTATGACCACTACAAACACACTTGAGCATTCAAATATGTCAAAAGGGGTCATGAGGACTTCTTAGGGGTCCTAATAGGCCTTATCATATGTTAGGACCCCTAGGAAGTCCCTGTGACCTCTGTGGAGACATTGGAATGCTCAAGTGTGTCCTAAGGGGTCCTATGGCCCCTTCGGAGACACTTGAGCATTCAAATATGTCAAAAGGGGTTATGGGGATTTCCTAGGGGTCCTAATAGACCTTATCACATGTTAGGACCCCTAGGAATTCCTCATGATCTCTCTGGACACATTGGAACACTCAAGTGTGTCCTAAGGGGTCTGACGACCACTTCGAACACACTTGAGCATTCAAATTTGTCAAAAGGTGTCATGAAGACTTCCTAGGGGTCTCTTATCGCATTTTATGACCCCTAGAAAGTCCCCATGACCTTTTTCGACATAGTGGAATGGTCAAGTGTGTCCTAAGGGGTCCTATGACCACTTCAGACACACTAGAGCATTCAAATGTGTCAAAAGGGGTCATGGTGACTTCCTAGGGGTCCTAAAAGGCCTTATCACATGTTAGGACCCCTAGGAAGTCCCCGTGACCCCTATGGACAGATTGGAATGCTCAATTGTGTCATAAGGCAACTTACAGCCCCTTCAAACACACTTGAGCATTCAAATGTGTCAAAAGGGATCATGGGGATTTCCTAGGGGTCCTAATAGGCCTTATCACATGTGAGGACCCCTAGGAAGTCCCCGTGACCCTTGTGGACACATTGGAATGATCAAGTGTGTCCTAAGGGGTCCTACAATGCCTTCAAACACACTTTATAATTCAAATGTGTCAAAAAGCATCATGGGGACTTCCTAGGGGTCCTAATAGGCCTTATCACATGTTAGGACCCCTAAGAAGTCCCCATGACCCCTATGGACACATTGGAGCACTCAGGTGTGTCATAAGGGGTCCTATGGCCCCTTTGGATAGACTTGAGCATTCAGATGTGTCAAAAGGGGTCACGGTGACTTCCTAGGGGTCCTAATAGGCCTTATCACATGTTAGGACCCCTAAGAAGTCCTCGTGACCCTTGTGGACACATTGGAATGTTCAAGCGTGTCCTAAGGGGTCCTACAACCACTTTGAACACACTTGAGCATTCAAATGTGTCAAAAGGGGTCATGAGGACTTCCTAGGGGTCCTAATAGGCCTTATCACGTGTTAGGACCCCTAGGAAGTCCCTGTGATCCCTACGGACACATAGGAATGCTCAAGTGTGTCCTAAGGGGTCCTACAACACCTTTAGACACACTTGATCATTCAACTATGTCAAAAGGGGTCATGGGGACTTCCTAGGGGTCTTAATAGGCCTTATCATGCATTAGGACCTCTAGGAAGTCCCCGTGGCCCCTATGGACACATTAGAACACTCAAGTGTGTCATAAGGGGTCCTACGGCCCCTTTGAACACACTTGAGTATTCAAATGTGTGAAAAGGGGTCATGAGGACTTCCTAGTCATCCTAATAGGGCTTATCGCACATTAGGACCCCTAGCTAGTGACAACCTCGTTCCACCCACGGAATAATCAGAATGCTCGCAACCACGCTCAACCCAAGTGACCCCAAGGTGCATTAAGTATGATTGGGCATGAATCATCCAGGGCTCATGAGAGGTATCAAAAAATCATCAAGGGCTTTGAGATCATGTTTATGAGGTCTACAATAACCTCTCTCAGTTTTGGGTGATTCTACTTCATTTGCATTTGGCAAGATGATCTCGGTCGATGCCAAAACTTACAGTGAGGGTCAATTGAAAGCAGCTCAGTAGCATATCTTTTAAACCATGTGAAATTGCATCAAACTCTATGCTCCATCAGCTCTTATTGGCCAGGTAAACATTAGTGACAACCTCGTTCCACCTACAAAGTCACCGGAATGCTTGCGACCATGCTTGACCCTAGTGACCCCAAGGTGCACTAAGCATGATTGGGTAGTGATCTTCCAAGGCTCATATCTCAGACCTCATGAGAAGTATTGATAAACCTTTAGGGGCTATAGGATCATTTTTTTGAGTTCTACAATAACCTCTCTCAGTTTCGGGCAATTCAACTTCATTTGCATTTGGCAACATGATCTTAGTCCATGCCAAAACTTGTAGTGAGGGTCTGTTGAAAGCGGCTCAGCAGCGTATCTTTCAAACTGTCTGACATTGCATTGAACCATCTACTCCATTGGATCCACTTGGCTGGGTAAATGTCAGTGACAACCCCTTTCCACCCATGGAGTTACCGGAACACTCACGACCACGCTCGACCAAAGTGACCCCAAGGTGCACTAAGCAGGATTGGGCAGCGATCTTTCAGGGCTCATATCTCAGACCTTATGAGAGGTATTGAAAAACCATTAGGGGATACAAGATCATGTTTCTAAGGTCTACAATAACCTATCTCAATTTTGGGCGATTCGACATCATTTGCATTTGGCAAGATGATCTCAGTCGATGCCAAAACTTGTAGTGAGGGTCAGTTGAAAGTGGCTCAGCAGCGTATCTTTCAAACCATCTGACATTTCATAAAACCATCTACTCCATCAGCTTTGGTTGGCCAAGTAAATGCCAGTGACAACCCCCTTCCACCCACAGAGTCACTAGAACACTCGCAACCACGCTGGACCCTAGTGACCCCAAGGTACAATAAGCACGATTGGGCAGTGATCTTTTGGGGCTCGTATCTCAGACCTCATGAGAGGTATTGACAAATCATTAGGTGCTATGGGACCATGTTTCCAAGGTCTACAATAACCTCTATCAGTTTTGGGTGATTTGACTTCATTTGAATTTGGCAAGACAATCTCAGTTGATGCCAAAACTTGGAGTGAGGGTCAATTGAAAGTGTCTCAACAACATATATTTCAAACTGTCTAACATTGCATCAAAACATCTACTTGATCAGCTCTAGTTGGCTGGGTAAACACTAGTGACAACATTGTTCCACCCATGGATTCACCAGAATGCTCGTGACCATGCTCGACCCAAGTGACCCCAAGGTGCACTAAGCACGATTGGGCAGCGATCTTTCAAGGCTTGTATCTCGGACCTCATGAGAGGTATCAAAAAATCATTTAGGGAAAGAGGATCATATTTCTAAGCTATACAATAACCTCTCTCAATTTTGGGCAATTATTTCATTTGCATTTGGCAAGACAATCTCAGTCGATGTCAAAACTTGTAGTGAGGGTCAGTTGAAAGTGGCTCAGCAGCATATCTTTCAAACCGTCTGACATTGCATTGAACTGTCTACTCCATCAGCTCTAGTTGGCCTGGTAAATGCTAGTGACAACTCTATTCTACCCATAAAGTCACTGGAACGCTCGCGACCATGCTTGACCCAAGTGACCCCAAGGTGCACTAAGCATGATTGGGAAATGATCTTTTGAGGCTCGTATCTTGGACCTCGTGAGAGTTATCAACAAACCATCAAGGGCTACAAGATCATGTTTCCAAGGTCTACAATAACCTCTCTCAGTTTTGAGTGATTCGACTTCATTTGCATTTGGAAAGACAATCCCAATTGATGCCAAAACTTGCAGTGAGGGTCAATTGAAAGTGACTCAGCAGCGTATCTTTCAAACCATCTAACATTGCATCAAACCATGTACTCCATCAGCTCCAATTAGCTAGTAAAATGCTAGTGAAAACCCTATTCCACCCACAGATTCACTGGAATGCTCGTAACCATGCTCGACCCAAGTGACCTAACAACACAAGTGCTACATTTCTCTGTGCATTTAGTAAACCTCAATATGATGAGTTATATACTGTATCGTCTTAAAATGGAAGCACTTCCATGTTAAGATAATTTAGCCCTTTGAGTAAGTGGTTTGGGGTCATGTTAAGTGCCTTGATTGGGTCTTTGCATGTATTTGGCTTTCCCCCGCTTTCCACTTCATCTCTGCACTTGATTTCTTCATTCTAGGTGAAATTAGGGTTAAGTTCTTAAGGACTTTTCTAATTTCCCTCTTTCCATGGCTCTATTTTCTAGGTAGGATTTAGAAATGAGACCTCCTAGTCCATCATCACATCATTTAGAGGATTTTCTATTTGTTCCTGACACTGGGTCCTGCTCAGATATCAAATTCTGCATTTCTGGCATCCCGTCAAACTCCTGCTGTAAATCTTGACAAAGTTAGGGTTTGAGGTCAAGGACGACCTCGACCCTGACTAGGTCAAGGATGACCTCAACCCTAACTAGGTCAGGGTCGACCTCAACCCTAACTAGGTCAAGGTCAACCTTGACCTTGATCTCTTCTTGCCAGAATTTCAAAGTTTCATTTCTTGCTCATTTGGCTTTCAAGAAAGTTATTTCTTGCTTCCAGGTTGGCTGTTTCGGGCTCTAAAATGGTAAATCCTTTAATGGTATTTAATTAAGGTATATTTTCTAAAGGTGAGGACCTAATTAGGATTTAATTCTTCAAGGTGGCCCATCTAGAGGAGTGTGCCCTAGTTCACTATAAAAGGAGGCTTTCCCTTCTCATTTTCATATCACATTCACATCAAGTTTTCTCAATCAAGCAATCAAGCTCTCAAGTGCAAGCAAGTCTTCAAGCATTCAAGTGTTCAACCATTCATCCATCAAGGAGTTCCATTGTTAGCTATTGAAGGATTCAATCTCCTTGGAGCCCCCTTGAAGATCCATCCTTCTCCATTCATTCAAACCTTCTCAGATGCAAAGATCAAATCAAGATTTGTGTTGAAGATCAAAATACCATTGATTGAAGACATCCTACATTCATTGAAGCATTCTTACTTGTGGATTTGAGGATTCAAATCCTCTACAAGGACTTCAACATAAGCGAGGTGATTTGTTTCAATTACTTTGTTTATGCACCATATATTTCAATTCAATTTCAAGGTTAATTCCTAAATTGGGGTTTGACTAAGGCAAACCCCCCATACAACCCAAAACCCCCATTTTCTTGTAGGTACAGGTGTGAAATCTTAGATCTGAGAGTGAATTCAGATACCCTTTTTGGCAATCTTTCAAGATCTGTGAACAGAATCAGAATCAGACTTCAAATAAATAATGTGGTCTTTGACCTTTTAAAAGGTCAAAGTCGACCTGTGTGAATTTGGAGAAAAGATTTTTGGGTTTTGTCCACCTCGGCATTTCTCGTCCAGAACAGGTGATGGAATCTTTAGAAAGTTCATACAGAAGCTAGAATTCAACATTTTCTAGATCTACCCTAATTCATGGTTAGTATTTGCACTTCAATTATTTCAGATTTCAAGCTTAATCCAACTATAGGGAAGTATAGGATTTATTCTTTCTTTCATATTCTTCATAGATTGATTCAATGGTGTATTAACCTCTTGGTTGATCAAATTGGATCTTTCTTTTGGGAATTTGGATTTAGGAGTGAATCTTACATTTTCCCCACACACATACACAAATAATGGTGATTTGAAATCACTTCTATTCATTTTGGTGAACTTGACTAGCTTACTCTCTTTCTTTTTGGTGTTAGATTCTCTTTTATCTTGTTAGTATTAGATTTGTCCTTTGTGATTAATCTTGTATGCTAATTAGATTTCCTATTCATGCATTATGTGTTCTTAGTTTAGTTCATTTGCATTATATTGGTTTATGAGCTTTACTACCACTAGTCCTACTTATAACATTCTGGTTAGAAGAAGTCATAGACTCATGGGTGCCTTTGAGCCTGAATCTTCTCCTTTCCTTAGGATTCCCGATGATAACTTGATTCTTCATGATTCTAATCCTACTATGGAGTAGAACTCTTCTCACTCATCTCATGATGAGGATGATGCTTTAAGGGTTCCTCTCAAACAAGTTTAAAAACTTTCCACTGAACTTGATAAAATGGGTAATTGGCTTCTTCAAGAAAACCATGGTCAAGATTCTATTCAAGCTATCGAGGCTCTTAAGAAAGTTCTCCATGATAGTGATCAAGGTGTTAACCTCTTGCGTGGTATTACTCATCTTGTGCATTCCAATGTTAAACCTTTAAGTCAAGAGGCTCAAGATTTAGGTTTCACTGCTCCTATCACTAGTGTTGAACCTCCTTCTAATCCTTTATCTAGTATTCCTATCTATACTCCTCCTTTGGTGACTGTGACAGTTCCCTTTGTTCCTATGAGTGTTTCTCCCATGTCTCTTCCTACATCACAACCTTCATATCATAGTGTTCCTTTCAATTATTCTACTCCACTTCCAACTGTAGTTCCTAGTGTTCCTCTAGTTGTGTCTTCTATTCCTGTAGCTTCTTACACTTTACCTAGTGTGTCTAATGTTGCTACTACTCCTATTTCCTCTAATGATTCAAAAATCGTCAGTTTGGCTCAAACTGTATCATCCTTACAACAACAACTTGCTTCCTTAACTCAAAACAAGTTTAGTATTCCTACATGTGACATGTGGAGTCCTTTGTCTAGGGATATTATCCGAACTCCTGTTCCTTAGCAAGTCAATATGCCTCATCTTGAGAATTATAATGGAAAGGGAGATCCTGTTCATCATGTCAAAACATTACAAATCCTTTGTAGTGATTATGCTCATGATCATAGGATTTTAGCCAAACTGTTTGCTCAAACATTTCATGACAAGGCCTTACAATGGTATTGTTCCTTACCTCCGTATTCCATTGATTCCTTTCCACAACTTGCTAATGCCTTTATTCAACAATTTCAAAACAATATTGGCCCACAAGTGTCTTTGACCAATTTAATGCACTGTAAACAAAGTGCTAAAGAAAAATTGACTAAATTCATTGGTAGATTTAAGCATTTGCATGCTCAAATTTCCTATCTTATTCCTGGTATTGATATTCAACGTATGTTTATTTCAAATTTGCAAAAGGATATTAGAGATAAGATTATGCTCACTAAATTTACCTCTTTTCAACAACTTTGTATAATGCTTCATCATTATCAATTACAAGTGAGTCAGTTTGAGAGCAACACTCCAATGGCTCTTGTTCCAATTGATAAGAGTGATGCTGCTCCTAATCCAAATAAGTTTAAAAAATTCAATAATTATGTCAAGATAAACAAACAAGCGAATGCAGTTGCTGATCAGGTTGCTATTGCATCTCATAATGCCACTTCTGCATCCACTGCTTTTTGATTAAATCATGTGTTTACTCCTCTTTCTAAAACTTTACATGCTATTATGAATAGGTTGTTAGCTACTAATATGGTTACTTTACCTCCTATTCGACCTCTTTTACCTACTACGATTGCATCTAAATCTTTTGATCAAAATGCTTTTTGTCAATATCATCATCAAAATGGTCATGATATTGAGAGATGTTATTCTTTAAAACATAAGGTCCAAGATCTCATTGATGCTAAAGCTTTATCTGTTGATAATCTGGATAGTAGTGGGAATCAATCTGTCTCTCCTCCTAATCAAAACCTTCAAATCTATATGAATCCTTTACCTACGCATGATACTAATACTATTGCTCAACCATATGCTATGGAAATTGTATATGATTACAAGATGGTGTTGGATACAATTGTCTGAAGGACATTGTTGGATTAGCTATGTGTTGTCTTTGATGTCACACAAATGTCATATCAATTATCACTCTCAGTATCTACAGAGCTCAATCGGTTAGCTAGGTGGTTTTTAGTGTCTACCAAGTTCTCTTGGGTGTCTAAAGGAAACATGACAGGGTAACAGTGTTAACCGAGCCTCCTCGGTTATCAAAGGAAAATTAGTGGTTACCGAGCTCTCTCAGTCTCCAAAGGATGTTGCAGAATTCGCTATGGTTACCGACTTCTCTTGGTCACCAAAGGAAATCTTTTCAGGATTAATGTTTATCGAGCAAGGTCGACCCTTTCAAAGAATTTTCTTATTAAAATTTGTTTATCCTAGCTGACTGTTATAATAATTATTAGTGCCGACTTGACAATCTAAATGATTATGAAATGGCATATATATATAGAAGGTCAAGTGGTGAATAAAAGATATACAGCATGAAGAAATCATTTTGAAGAAAGGTGTGTGCAAATTTTGAAGGATGGTCAGATATCCTTGAGGAGCAGCAAATATTTAATTGATCAGTAAGGATCTAGTGAAACAGAACAAAGATCTATATTCAACAATTCAGTTGCAGGTCATTTCATTGTTACTCTCTAGCAATTGTAGTAGTGATATCAAAATCTCTTAACCGAGTTGGTTTAACAACCATTTTGTAAATTCTCTAACAAGGTAATAGTTCTATTGAATTATTTCAAGACCTCTTACAAGGCCACTCCTAGCAGGGTGATTAAATCCTCTAACAAGGTCACACCTAACAATGTGTTTTGTAACCTTTTACCAGGTTAGCTTCTAACCGGGCATCACTTCAGAAGAGTGAAAAATAGTAACTAGTTACATTGGTGGTTTTTCCCATATTGGGTTTCCATGGTAAATCTGGTGTCTCTTGTGTTCATGTTATTTTCTTTATTCATGCAAGTTAATCAGTGATGAATGCATAAGAATAGTTTAATTATAACACACTTCAAGGATCAAGTTTTCAGCATTTCTCTATATATTTACCGAGTGGCACAGTAAATAATTTGTTAAGATATCTAAGGGATTAGTGGTAATATTTTTGTGGTTAACTGATTCACCCCACCTCTTAGTTATTGCATCTATATTTCCAACAATTGGTATCAGAGCTTTTGGTGCTTGCACGAAGGGTTTCAAGGACCTAAGCTAAAGATCAGGATGTCTTACAAAAGAGAAATTCCAAGGCTTAACAGAAATAACTTTTCAGCATGGAAAGGTCTCATGAGACTGCATCTGGCTTCCATTGGTGATTCAGGATGCAAATATATTGATCAAGAATATACAATTCCTACTGGCACATTAATTGTTGAAGACATTGCAGAGAAGAAGAACCATAACACTATGATGATAGACATTGCATCATCTCTTAGCTATGAAGAATTTGATGAAATCAAAGACTACACAACTACTCATGAAATGTGGAACAAGCTGAAGAAAATCTATGGTGGTGATGAAAATGTGAAGAGAGCCAAAGCAGAGAGCCTAAGAGGATAGTTTGATCAAATGAAAATGAGAGAAGAAGAAAACATTGCAAAATATGTTGAAAGGATCAAGACAAATGTTAGTGCAATCAGAGCTTCTGGAGGAAAAATTGATGATGAAACGGTTATAAGTAAGGTTCTTAGAACATTACTCCCTATTTATGCAATAAGAGTTTCTGCTATTCAAGAAAGAAGATGTGAAGAAAATCACAATATAACTTTGGATGCCTTAGTTGGAAGATTGACAGCCTTTGAACTGGATAACTATGACAACTATGTTCCAACTTCTAAAAATATTGAATCATCTTTTGAGGCCAAACTTTCACTCAAGAAAGGGAAGAAAATCCAATTAGAAAGTGAAGAAGAATCAGAGGAAAGTTCTGATAGCGATCTTGAAGTTATTGAAGCATTACTTGCAAAGAAGTATTCAAGAGGCAGAGGAAAATACAAAGGTAAAACTCCCTTAATCTATTTTTCATGTGAAGAAATTGGTCATATTGCAGCTAGGTGTCTAAACAAGCAAAGCAAAGATGAGAAGAAAAATTACAAGTACAATGGCAAGAAAAATTTCAAATCATTCAAGGATAAAGGTAAGAAAACATGTTTTTTAGCTAAAGATTCAGATGATAGTGAAGAAGAAATTGTTTTCATTGCTGTAAAAGATGAATCTAATAATGATGAAGATGAGATGGCACTTATCTCTCATATAAGAAAGAATGATACATGGATTATAGATATTGGATGTTCACATCATATGACTGGTGACAGGACCAAGTTTGAACACTTTGAAAACTTTGATGGTGGTAATGTAAGGTTTGGAAACAATGAACCTTGTTGTATAAAAGGAAAGGGACGAATTTCATTAACCAAAGAACTTATATGTGATAATGCATATTGGGTCGAAGGACTAAAGCATAATCTTCTAAGTGTAGCACAGCTAATCAACATTGGATTCAAGGTTGAATTCATGAATGGCAAAGCAAGACTGTTGGATGACAAAGGAAAACTGATAGGATCAGGCAAACAAACCAAAGGTAACCTGTTTTATCTTGATCTTGGTGATTACTCATGTTTTATTGCTCAAATTGAAGAAAGTTGGTTATGGCACAAAAGGTTATGTCATGTACATTTTGACAACATGATGAAAATAAGAAAATTCAAGAAAGTAAGAGGTATTCCTACTTTGAAGAAACCTAATGTTGGTCTATGCAAGAATTGTCAAATTGGTAAAATGGGAAAGTCTAGTTTCAAAAGTAAAAACTATCAGTCTGAAGATATTTTGGAAATTGTGCATACTGATTTATGTGGACCTATTGGAATTGAGAGCTATACCGGAGAAAAATTCTTTATTCTCTTTGTTGATGATTATTCTAGAATGATGACTGTTATGTATTTAAGAGAAAAGTCTGAAGCATTTGAGAAGTTCAAATGGTATTTAGCAAGAGTAGAAAAGGAAACAGGAAAAAGAATAAAATGCTTGAGATCAGACAGAGGTGGTGAATTCATCTCCCATGAATTCAATAATTTTTGCATTGAAAGAGGAATCAAAAGACAGGTATCAGCCCCGAGAACTCCTGAGCAGAATGGAATAGCCAAAAGAAGGAACAAATCTATCATGGATTGTGCAAGGACTCTAATGATTGAAAAGAACATTGCTATGAAATACTGGAAGGAAGCTATCAGCACTACAGTTCATACCTTGAACCGAGTACAGCTGAGAAAAGACACATTCAAGACTCCATATGAGCTATGGTATGGCTACAAACCAAATGTAAGTTACCTAAAAGTATTTGGTAGTAAATGTTACATCTTAAAAGAATCTAGAAAAGGAAAATTTGATTTAAAAAGTGATGAAGGAATATTTTTGGGATATTCTTGCAAAAGTAAGGCATATAGATGTCTAAATTTGTCTACTCACAAAATCATAGAAAGTGCACATGTGAGAATTGATGAGTTTGCAGAAAAGATTGAAGAAGAAAGCAAAAAGGAACTAGAGGACTACAGAAATTTGTTTTACATCGAACCTGATACATTGCTAGACACATGTAAGGAGACTACATCTACCGAGCCCAGTACAGTAACCAAGTCACAAGAAGAAGTTCAGACTGAGTCACAAAGTACCGAGTCTCAGTCTAAAGCTACTGAGCAAGTATCTACCGAGACTGAACAATCTGAACTTGAAGATGAAGAAGATGACAATATAACTCATTCAGGAAGCAAGGAACCTATATTAGCCAAGTACATCAGAAAGCATCATAAATCATATCAGATTATTGGAAACAAATCAGATGGTACTATGACAAGAAGTAACCTAAAAGGTACATGTTTATTTGCTAATTTTGAACCTAAAAATGTCAAAGATGCATTAGAAAATGAAAGTTGGATTGAGGCTATGAATGAAGAAATAGAGCAAATAGAGAAAAATAAGACATGGACTCTTGTACCTAGGCCTAAAGATAAAAATGTAATTGGGACAAAATGGGTATTCAGAAATAAGTTGAATGAAGATGGTCAAGTATCAAGAAACAAAGCAAGATTGGTATGTAAAGGATATTCTCAAGAAGAAGGAATAGATTATGGAGAGACTTTTGCTCCTATTGCAAGACTAGAAGGTGTGAGGACTTTACTTGCATATGCAGCACATAAAGGATTTAAGGTATATCAAATGGATATCAAATCTTCTTTTCTCAATGGTATTCTTGAGGAAGAAGTCTACATTGAGCAACCTGAAGGTTTTATTGATCCAGACAAAAGGGATATGGTCTGCAAATTACACAAAGCATTGTATGGTCTGAAACAAGCTCCTAGAGCATGGTATGAAAGATTACATAACTATCTTACTCAGATTGATTTCAAAAGGGCTAATGACAACAACAATTTATACATCAAAGAAAGATCAGATAACAAAATTGTTTTGGCAGAAATATTTGTGGATGATACTGTGTTTACAGGAAATGATGATCAGTCCAAAGAATTTTCAGAGCTTATGAACAAAGAATTTGAAATGTCTATGTTTGGGCAGATAAACTTCTTTGTTGGACTTCAGATTCAGCAGAACAACAATGGTATCTACATTACTCAGTCTAAATATATTAGGGAAATACTTAAGAAATTTGGTATGGAAGATTCAAAACCAGTTGGTACACCCATGTGTACTAGACTGAAGCTTACCAAAGATGATGATTCAAAAGAAGTAGATCAGACCTTATACAGATCAATGATTGGAAAATTATAGTATGTAGTACACACAAGGCCTGATATTGCCTTAGTAGTTGGAATAGTGGCAAGATTCTCGGCTAAACCCAGAGAAAATCACATGATGGAAATCAAAAGAATCTTGAGGTATTTAAGGGGAACTGAAGATTATGGCTTGTGGTATAAATTTGGAGGCAATCTGAATTTAAAAGTGTTTACTGATGCTGATTGGGCAGGAAACATTGATGACAGAAAGAGTACAAGTGGTGGAGCATTCTTTCTTGGCAAGAGGTTAGTATCTTGGACTAGTAAAAAGCAAAATAGCACATCCCAATCCACAGCAGAAGTAGAATATGTTGCTGCAGCAGTAAACTGCTCTAATATTATATGGTTTAAACAGCTTTTGGAAGGCATGAAGGTTGAGATCAAAGAACCAGTTGTTATGTTTTGTGATAATACAAGTGCAATAAATATTTCAAAGAATCTAGTAATGCATTCCAAAACCAAGCACATTGTAATTAAATATCACTTTGTTAGAGAATTGGTGCAGGACAAGGAAATCAGATTGGAATATATTCATACAAAAGAACAAATTGCAGATATCTTCACCAAGCTACTACCTAAGGATGCATTCTTGTATCTAAGAGGCAAGTTAGGGGTCACTCCCCTATCCGAGGTTCACTAAATAAAGTTTTAGTGATGCATCAACTAGAACATGTTGAAGATCAATCAGTTGATGCATCATAGTCAGGGAATCATTGCATATGAATCAGTACATAAGGTACATTGATATTTACCAAAACTGTGTAAGTTGTCTTGGCATGTGTTGTCAAAGAGGGAGAGTTTGCTGTCATTTCAAGAAATTTCTAAGAAGAATAATTTGAGAAGTTAAGAGGGAGAGTTCTCAGTCAGAGAAAGAAGTTTGAAGATGATGGGAATCAGAATGAAGCTAAGGATATGTTTCTTACTCTTGGTTTCTCTGTGAAATTTCATTGTGCTATGACATGTTGTGTTGCCATCAATTCCAAAGAGGGAGATTGTTGGATACAATTGTCTGAAGGACATTGTTGGATTAGCTATGTGTTGTCTTTGATGTCACACAAATGTCATATCAATTATCCCTCTCAGTATCTACCGAGCTCAGTCGGTCAGCTAGGCAGTTTTTAGTGTCTACCAAGTTCTCTCGGGTGTCTAAAGGAAACATGATAGGGTAACAGTGTTAACCAAGCCTCCTCGGTTATCGAAGGAAAATTAGTGGTTACCGAGCTCTCTCGGTCTCCAAAGGATGTTGCAGAATTCGCTGTGGTTACTGAGTTCTCTCGGTCACCGAAGGAAATCTTTTCAGGATTAATGTTTACCAAGCAAGGTCAGCCCTTTCAAAGAATTTTGTTATTACAGTTTGTTTATCCCAGCCGACTGTTATAATAATTATTAGTGCCAACTTGACAATCTAAATGATTATGAAATGGCATATATATATAGAAGGTCAAGTGGTGAATAAAAGATATACAGCATGAAGAAATCATTTTGAAAAAAGGTGTGTGCGAATTTTGAAGGATGGTCAGATATCCTTGAGGAGCAGCAAAGATTTAATTGATCAGTAAGGATCTAGTGAAACAGAATAGAGATCTATATTCAGCAATTCAGTTGTAGGTCATTTCATTGTTACTCTCTAGCAATTGTAGCAGTGATATCAAAATCTCTTAACCGAGTTGGTTTAACAACCATTTTGTAAATCCTCTAACAAGGTAACAGTTCTATTGAATTATTTCAAGACCTCTTACAAGGCCACTCCTAGCAGGGTGATTAAATCCTCTAACAAGGTCACACCTAATAGTGTATTTTGTAACCTTTTCCCGGGTTGGCTTCTAACCGGGTATCACTTCAGAAGAGTGAAAAACAATAACTAGTTACATTGGTGGTTTTTCCCATATTGGGTTTCCACGGTAAATCTGGTGTCTCTTGTGTTCATGTTATTTTCTTTATTCATGCAAGTTAATCAGTGATGAATGCTTAAGAATAGTTTAATTATTACACACTTCAAGGATCAAGTTTTCAGCATTTCTCTGTATATTTACCGAGTGGCACAGTAAATAATTTGTTAAGATATTTAAGGGATCAGTGGTAATATTTTTGTGGTTAACTGATTCACCCCCCCTCTCAGTTACTACATCTATATTTCCAATAGATGGATGATCTTAATCATGTCATTAATCAAGTGGAGCATGTTGCCAAGCCTATATCTCCACCTCAACCTTCACCTCAAGTTCTATCTCAACCTCAAGATAAACCTAAACCTAAAGTGAAACCTCAACCTAAACCTCGACAACAACTTAAGGATAAATGACCTCAGGAACTTTTGATTACCTTTGATGACTCTGAGATTGTTAAGGCTCCTAATGATCTCCTTTACATTACTTCTAGGGTTGCTCAGATACCTACTCGTGGTTGTCTTGTTGATCCTACCTCCTTAGTCAATGTTATCACTGAAGAAAATCTTTTTATGAAAAGCTTACAATGTGACTTCTATGATACATCAGATGTGTGGATTAAAACTTGTAATGGTTTTCTTTATCCCTCATTTGGTTCTATTACTTTACCAGTTGAACTTTTTGGAAAACTTGTGAACACTACCCTTGTTGTGGTTCCTACTTCTGATCAATTTCAAGTTAAGCTAGGTTTGCTTCGGTTGACTACCATGCATACTGTTTCTTCACTTATCCATAAGTTTCTTAAGTTCATTCATGATGGTGAAGTGAAGATGATCAATCATAGTCTATATTGACCTTCTAGGCCTAGAGATTGTGCTACTCTGGATTTCTTTTGGCCTTCCTTACCTAATTCATGTCCTCCTCACCCTGATAATCTTTTTCAATCATATCAAGCCTATAAGCATCATGAGATTCTTTAATTAAGCATACCTCCTATGGATCTTAATCATGGTCTTTTACCTACACCTTCGATACCTCCTTCAACTATGGCTTCTTGTTCTGTTAATCAAGTTTCTCCTACTAAATCTATCAAAGATCCTGTGATTGTTCCTCCTATGGTTGATAATCCTATTAATCTTCCTAAAGCACCTATGAAGGATCTTGTGATTGTTTCTCCTAGTTTTCAACCTATTTCAAATAAATCAAAATGTAATCGATCTTCTAATGAACATTATAAAAAGCTTCGTGCTCATGCTAAAGCTAAAAGATCTCTACTTTCTGCAGATACACCTATGCATAATATTGTTACTAATAATGATGTTCACATGCATGATTATGATGATTCTATTCATATCTTAGATCCTATTTTGATTAATTTGGATGACGAAGATACTCTTGATGATACTGATAATGTTGCTGATGAATATGAGACTATTGATATTGACATTGATTTTCCAAATATACTTTCATCTCAATTAACTCTTACACCTAGTATCAAACATAGTGATTCTCAAGAGGATCCTTGTTTGGAATTGGCTATCATTCCTACTATATTGGATATGGTCCCTCTTGCGAGTTACCCACCTACCCTAAATGATATACAATGAGATGGGGAAAGTAGGCGGCACGCTTGAGCGGCTTGTCCTTCATGGTAGCTTTGTTGTGTGTTTTCCTACTGTACTGTGCTTCTCCTATAATGTATTTCCTAAATGTTGTTAGATTCTTTTATATGATCCTTGTTACTCAGTTGGTACAAGGTGATGAAGGAATCAAAATTGTTGTTCAAATTCCTCTATATGTATCTCTATTCTTCTATGTGTTGTTCAATGTTATGTTGTAACTGTGCTATTGTTTGTAAATGTTTCCTTGTGTAATCTGCTTGGATTCGAGATGTGGTAGCACTAAATTCTTTTTGGTCTCTATGTCATGGTCTGAAAAGATTCTCCTTCATATATCTTATGTGATCTTTCCTCCTTTGTGATTGTAGTTCTACTTCCTTTGGGGAATGATGTCAATTCATTTGCAATAATATCATATATATATTATCTTATGATCATACTGACCCCATGGTAGGTAGATCCCTTCCATGTTCTTTGTATGTTTCTGTGTTATTTCCCTTGATTTGTCTTCGTCTGGGGGTATTTCGACGTGGAAACATAATCAGTGGAGTTGTTTATATTTCTGTTAAATCCATTGCTCCTGTTAAAGTGTCAGCAATGACTTTAACGTGGGGGCATACGCTCTACTCACTTGTTGCACACACGCACTTATAAAAAATTCAAAACATGCTAAATCTTCTAAAGGTAACACACATAAGTTGCTAAATCCTGAAGAAGACACACACTTTAAATTTACTTTTCAATCTTTCTTTTTGGATTAAAAACTAATCCTTAAAGTATGGATTTATATTAGGATCTCTTGATCCCTCCAGTTTCAAATACACATATATTGTGATCCCTTAAGGTCGGAAGTGTCCTTAAGACTGGATCTCTTTTGTTTTTTATTCTTATGGAATAAAATATTCCTAAGGATAAATCCTTAATGGGTTGACTAGTGAGTAGCCACATTCACTAGGTGGTTCAATTCCATCCTTCTAGTTGCACCTTTTTCCTGTGTGGTTCACAATGGGACATAAGTTCTCATTAGGCGAGGTAATCACACTTTTTCTTTCTTTCTTTAGAGATGTCTCTCTTATCTATGATTTAAGAGTTGATGAAGACTTGAGTCCCTAGGGGCTTGGGGTTTCTCTTTGTCCCTTAGATTATGATGAGATTATCTTGTTATTTTTATCTCCTTTACCAAGAGTTTGCATCGAGTCCATACTCTTGCTAAAGTGGGGGCTTAATGTATCATCTTAAAATAGAAGAACTTCCATGTTAAGAGTGTTTATCCCTCTAAGTAAGTGATTTGGGGTCATGTTAAGTGCCTTGATTGGGTCTTTGCATGTATTTGGCTTTCCCCCACTTTCCACTTCTTCTCCGCACTTGATTTCTTCATTCTAGGTGAAATTAGGGTTAAGTTCTTAAGGACTTTCCTAATTTCCTTCTTTCCATGGCTCTATTTTCTAGGTAGGATTTAGAAATGAGACCTCCTAGTCCATCATCACATCATTCAGAAGATTTTTTGTCTGTTCCTGACACTGGGTCCTGCTTATATATCAAATTCTGCATTTCTGGCATCCCCTGGAACTCTTGTTGCAAATCCTGACAAAGTTAGGGTTTGAGGTCAGGATGACCTCAACCTTGACTAGGTTAGGGTCAACCTCGACCTTGACCTCTTCCTACCAAAATTCCAAAGTTTCATTTCCCACTCATTTGTCTTTCGGGAAAGTTATTTCCCGCTTCCGGGTCGGCTGTTTCGAGCTCCGAAACTGTAAATCCTTTAATGGTATTTAATTAAGGTATATTTTCTAAAGGTGAGGACCTAATTGGGATTTAATTCTTCAAGGTGGCCCATCTAGAGGAGTGTGCCCTAGTTCACTATAAAAGGAGGCCTTCCTCTCTCATTTTCATATCACATTCACATCAAGTTTTCTCAATCAAGCAATCAAGCTCTCAAGTGCAAGCAAGTCTTCAAGCATTCAAGTGTTCAAGCATTCATCCATCAAGGAGTTCCATTGTTAGCTATTAAAGGATTCAATCTCCTTGGAGCCACCTTGAAGATCCATCCTTCTCCATTCATTCAAGCCTTCTCATATGCAAAGATCAAATCAAGATTGGTGTTGAAGATCAAAATACCATTGATTGAAGACATCCTACATTCATTGAAGCATTCTTACTTGTGGATTTGAGGATTCAAATCCTCTACAAGGACTTCAACATAAGCGAGGTGATTTGTTTCAATTACTTTGTTTATGCACCATATATTTCAATTCAATTTCAAGGTTAATTTCTAAATTGGGGTTTGACTAAGGCAAACCCCCCATACAACCAAAAACCCCCATTTTCTTGCAAGTATAGGTGCAAAATCTTGGATCTGAGAGCGAATTCAGATACCCTTTTTAGCAATCTTTCAGAATCTATGAACAGAATCAGAATCAGACTTCAAATAAATAATGTGTTCTTTGACCTTTTAAAAGGTCAAAGTCGACCTGTGTGAATTTGGAGAAAAGATTTATGGGTTTTGTCTGCCTTGGCATTTCCAGTCCAAAACAGGTGACAGATGTGTGCTATAAATGTGTTACACTTCTATGAATCATTACATTCAAGAACACTCAAGAATGAGGTCTCAAAAATTGATCCATAGCTCCCTAGGCGTGGAGTGCAAGGGTTTTTAAGAATGCTCTTAGCTAGAGCTATTTAGCCTATAACCTTTTTAGTAAACCATGCAATGGGAGATTCAATGAAGACAAGGGCAAGAATGCCAATATCCTCAAGAATCAAGAATGAAAATGCAATGCAACTATACTAGAAATGGAAATGCAAGCTAAGCTATGAAAGGAAATATGCAAGTGTTACAACCCAAGCTAATTAATCTATGTGAGCTAATCTAGAGCATAGAAATGAAGCTAATCTAAGAAAGCATAAATATGAAGCTAAGCTAAGAATGCAAGAATGAGATGTAGAATGCAAGAATGAGATGTAGATGCTAAGAATGCTCCAAATCTCCAAAAGCTCCAAAGTGACCTAGAAAACCTGCAGCATAAAGTTAGCATAAAAAGTTGGGGATCTAGAATGAAGAAGAGAGCTCTCCTTTTAAAAGAAATGAGGAGGAATGGACCATGGAGATTAAGAGGCAAAACATTTAATCAAGGGTGGAGCTTAAAAGAGGAGCAATCCATGTGCACAAGTATCCTCCAATAGGAAAATAAGAGTTGACTTTTGTGTCCATATGAGACAAAAAGTGTTTTTTCCCTTTTTATAAAATAAGAATAATGCTTTATTTGTGCAACTTAGGATAAGAGGAAAAGTGGGGGCTTTTATTTATTAAAAGGGGAGGAAATATTCCTTTTAATCAAATAAAGACTTAGGATAAAATGGTTAGCCCATAGAAAATAATCAAATAAATGATAGAGCTAGGATTTGATCAAGAGCAAGCAATTTAAGATTTAGCAAAAGGGGCTAATAGTCTAGGTGACCATTTTTAGGTGTATACAACAGAATTTTTAGAAAGTTCATACAGAAGCCAGAATTTAGCATTTTCCAAATCTACCCTAATTCAAGGTTAGTATTTGCACTTCAATTATTTTAGATTTCAAGCTTAATCCAACTATAGGGAAGTATAGGATTTATTCTTTCTTTCATATTCTTCATAGATTGATTCAATGGTGTATTAACCTCTTGGTTGATCAAATTGGATCTCTCTTTTGGGAATTTGGATTTAGGAGTGAATCTTACATTTTCCCCACACACATATATAAATAGTGGTGATTCCAAATCACTTCTATTCATATACACAGTGAGTATATACATAGTATTGAAACAAATTAGTACTAAGTGGGTCAAGTGAGTATATATAATTATATGAAACATAAGAACATAGAAAATCTATAGAAGTTAAACCTCAAACATAATAAGCTCCATGAACAGGGTATTCTAGAGTAAAGAAAAACAAATGTAACTTCAACAAGATATAATTTAAATCATAATTATAATCATAGTCAAGATATAACTTCACCATTCAATTCTATAAACATGAATAATAAATATGTATACAAAAGATGATGCAAATATAACATAAAAATGAACATGTTCTATATATACCAAGTATCAAATGTATCAAAAGTATCTCCATATACAAATATGGCACATGCCATTTCAAAATGTCTACAAAATTAATGTTTCAAGGTGTACAATGCGGCATATATGCCATCTCAAAATGTGCCAAGTGGCATCTCTGAATGATGACAAAACTAAAACTACATCCTATGTCATAGGGGGGTCATCAAAATGTAGCCTCTTTGAATAAGTGTTAATCTTTGATTGATCCTACATAAAAAATGAGTTCAAACACAAGTTAGATTGCTTACGTTATATGATTTGTACACACACACACACACACACACACACACACACACACATATATATATATATATATATATATATATATAAAATTCATAATTCAAACACTAATTTAATTAAAATTATAACTGAATATAAAATCTGTACCTTGCCTCTTGGTCGCCTACGATGATAAGGTGTCCTAGCATAAGTTCTTGGTAGCGAAGGGACCATGCCAACAATACCAACTCTGACCTATAAATATATATTTGCAATAATGAGATTAGTAGAGTGGTGCAACATAGAGTAATAAATCTACAAAATAGGACATGATTTGAAATAAAATTAAAACTTACATATGGTGATCCCTCCTTTGGAATAGTGGGTTGGGTCAACAAAGATACGAAAGATTCTCGTGGGCCCTCCCTCACACTAGGAGTAACCTATGAGAGTAAAAAGATTGTCAATTATAAATAAATGTACTTCATCATAACAACCCTGGTTACAAAATACAAATAGCAATATGTAAAAGTCTACATACAATCAGACTATCACTTCGAATCGAGATGCCTATCAGCCTAGGCTCCCGAACCCGTGTTGGAAAATCATCAATAGCCACACCCTATACAATAAATTCAAGTAAAATATTTATTACATACACACAAGTGGCATACATATGCATGCATAATTAATCTTAAACAATTAATTACATTTCCTTTGTCGACACCTGATGAAGGAACCCCCTCATGCCCCCCACTAACATCGGTTGTAGTCTGCAAGAGTACAATAAGATGACAATATATTAGTAAAAGTATGAATTTTATTGCTCTAATTGATAGAGATTTAACCATGTACACCAAATGATATAAAAAAAACTAATGGGTACATAATTTATAATATACTATATAGGCATCAAGGCCAAATGAAATGGCCAAAGCTGTGGACTCGTCCACATGTCTCAACTCATCCTATGTCATTAACTAAACATAAATGGAAAAAATATATATACATAAGTGCATGCAATCATTAAAACTAATCTAAATAAATAAATTAAATAAGTCATGTGACAAATTTATTTATAATTTTTACTCTTATCGTATCAACAAGAGTCCATGGCTTTGCGTACACCTCATGAGCACTTTCATGAGATGTAGATGCTCCATGAGGTGTTGCAACCTTTGCAGATGCGTCTCCTACATCCTCCTCATCAATAACATACTGATATGTATCAGCATTAGTAAGTGGTCTGAGGCACATATTCTTGCATATAATGCAAATATGGGGCTCGCATACATGTGAACTCCAGTGAGATGTCGATGTGCCAACATCATCTACACCAGGAGGCAACATTGACCTGGTCTGCATGATCAACTAATCACTCAGCAAATGAATGACCCTAATAGTCTATGAGGAAGCCTCTGCAATGATATTGGGATGCTGCACTCGAGGAGGGGGTGAGACATCAGTGGAGGGGACAAAGGTAGTGACCTTTTTGCATTGGGCAAATGGCCTAGTCTGAGGAGGTCCTCCGCCTACGCCGATGTTGGGCCTCATACTCCAATAATTAACATTGTGACCAAGCACAAACTTAGCATACAATTTTTTTATGAAATAGAAAGGGAGCTCCAAATTGCTATGGGGTGGTTTATCAAAAACCATCCACTAGTGATCCCAAAAGTGTGTGCGTATTGCTTCATTTGTGCACCATTTTATTGATAATTTGGGCTTTTTGGGGTCAACTAGTATTCCAGTTTTAGGATTCACAAAAAGAGAGGCTATATCTTCCTTATATTAAGGGCTGCAATCCCATCATGGTCAAGCCCGTCATCAAATTGAGCATGCATATCATCACGCCAATGAAGAGCAGCATTATGTTGCTATATGAGTGTGTCAATATTTTGAACAATAGTATTTAATGTGGCAAGCATGGGACCTAATGTAGGTATATTCTGATATGTGTTTTGGAAACCCCGTATTATGTTCAAATTATCTTATACCAAATCTTGTAAAGATGGAGGCTTTTGAAACGGGCGATTGTTTTGGGGATCATTATTTGGTGCAGGAGGGTTATTTTCTTCATTTTTGTCAGCCATGCCTCATTAAATAAAAAACAATTCAATTTGATTTCATATATTATCACAAAAATAAATACAAAACCCTATTTCAACCAAAAAAACTACATTTAGCATCAAAATGAAATAAAATAATCAAAATCTACAAAGAATGTACTTACTGTATAGTGCAAAGATCAAATTTGTTATTGAAAAAATTAGATACCCGAAAATATTTTGTATATGATATTTTGAAAGCCATTTTCCAAACCCAAAACGTGAGGAGAAATGAGGAAAACGGCTCACGGTTTTTGATTTATGCCACAGGTTTCGGTTACATGATATCATATCAGGTACCCAATTAGGCATGTGCTTTGGTGTCAGCTTTGCCCAGGTGTACTGACACCCAGGCCTACTCAAAAGTTAACAAGCATTTTCATGCGCTTTTGGATGAGTGAAAAGTGGATTTTTTTACAGTGCACTTTTTGGCCTCTCATGATCTTGCACATACCCAGCAATGATCACTTCAGCTCACATCAATAAGTCTTGACCCAAGATCAAGTCATATCAATTCACCTCAATGGCTACCAAGAACCAAGTCGCAAAGAAACACCACAGACCACACTGTGAACCTGTTGTGAAGAGGCATCCAATGTCTCATAAGTCGCATCAAATGACCCGCTTTCTGTAATCCAAGTCTCTCAGCTTGGTTCACCTAGAAGAAGACTTCTCCCAAGTCATCACAGACACCATAGTGATCTACAAATCCAAGTCTCTAGACTTGACTCAATAATGTACGAGCCACTACCGAATCTACTATAAAGTCATCTCCGAATGATAACCAAATCTACAAGAACACCAATTGAGTCAAACTCGATTGACAAATATATATATTTTTTTAAAAAAATTATGATTTCCATCACAATTATGACGGCCTTAGAGAAGCGACAAAAATCTGTCAGAAATTCTGGACGGATAACCGTTGCACCAATAGCATTTTTGTCAGTATACAATCTTCCAATGACAGCTAGGCATCGGAACATTATGACAGTTACCCATCATAGGTACAACATTTTTGTTGGTAACTAACTACGTCCGACGGAGATTTGTCGAACGTGGGATGGCTACAAGTAGACCCGATGAGTATATTCGTTGTGTTGAAACCCCCTTTTGCGATGACTATAGATGTCACATGTACGACACCTATCATAACCATCGGTGTTTTCGACTGCAAAACTATTACATCAGATGGTGTTGCTTAATCAACAGTATACTGTCTGAATTTAGACAATCAGTCGTCGGAAAAAGGTCTCAAATGTACTAGTGAAAAAATCCACTTCTATAGAGGTGTGTCAGTGGATTTGATAATTCTTACATTGAAAGCTTCTTCACTGTCCATATCTATTACTGTCTGCAATAGCTTTTCTTGTGTATTATTTATTCTTTTATGTTCTTAGAGCAACTGCAAATCTGTGTAGATTATATCTTTTAGATGAATATATATTTTGTAATAACTGCCTACACAGTCAATGAGGTCCACACCTCTTGAATTGAGATATTGTATCCATTCTCATGAGAGTTGTACCATGTGTCTATCTTCATGCATCTGTTTGATAATTTGTTCACTCGAATGAAGTAATGGATTAAAAATATCTTATATCTGACTTGATGTTTGAGAAGAGATAGGACCTAGTATTTTCTGGATATAATCAGATAGATGTTTGACAGTAGATTTCAGCATATTCTTTTCATCTTTCAATTGCTCCAACCTATCTCTTAGCTCTTGATGTGTGAATTCCCACATATCAACTATACGATAATGAAAAATGGGTCCTATGTCAATTTGATTAACATCAAAATCTGCTGCATTTAGATCAGAAAAATCGCTATCTTGTTTCAAGGTTCTGCAACTACTATTATTGCATGCCCTATTTCTTGATGTTTTTGAAGAGCAGCTAGTTTGCCTCTTTCCTTTTTTTTCTTTGAACCAGTAGTTTCACTTATGATTTGAGAAACTAAATCTTGAGTAGGAATTCTATCATCTTTTCTTTTTCTTTTTCTTTGTATTGTTTCTTCTAACCATGAAGGAGTGGCTAGAATTTTTGAGGTAGAGGCTAAAATTTCAATATCAAACAATTTTCTAACTATTTTAGGGCTTTGTATTTCTTGACCTGCACTTTGAAATTTTGGTGTACTATATTTTGAGTACATGTTACACTAGGTTGAATAATTTTTGTTATTTGATTTACTGGTTCGTCTTCAAAAGATTGCATTGTTGCATTCTATTGTGATTGATCTATTTCTTCTTCTTGTCTATTTTATCTACTTCCTTTAAACTATCTATGTTAATCAATGCAATTGAACCACTGCTGCAAGTGTTTCTTATAGCTTTGTCTTTTTCCAGTGGTTGATCATCCCCTCATGTGATTTGTCGAATGGACTGAACTATTGTCTGCATTGTTAGTAAAGGTACTTGAGCTCAAGCTGTTGTTTGAGCTTCTATTGTTGATTGTCCTTTTGTGTTTGACGTGTTCTTTGTTTTTTGCTTGTACTAAACCCATATTTTTGTTCTTTTCATTATATGTTCCATTCTCTCTTCAAGATTGTCTAATTCGGGTTCTCAAAATTTTACAGGTTGTAAAGGTGTCCCTTTTATTTTTTCCAAATAATTATTAGAATGTAGATTAGATTGATCATCATATAATCCTTTGACATCTATTACAATATTATATAGTTGAATCTGTTCAACTATGAGTTGGGACCATGATCTTTCCCTCATTTCAAAGTCATCTTTACAATTAGCCCAGGAATTTTCTAATGAAGGAACGTGATTAAAACTAGGGACTAGTTGCAGGTTTTGTTTTATATAATTTGAAGGGTCAAAATGATGCCTAATAACATTATATTCATCAAATTGATATCTTTTTCCAGATGATTTGATGAGATTCATTACAAAAGAGCTAGAAAAGCATGTATAAGCTCCTATGGAAATTGGAAAATGAATACCTACTTTTTGCCGTTTGCTGCATCTGTTGTTCACCTCAATGATTTGTCTCCATAACTCTATTCAAACCATTTTCTCATCTGCATATTTAGGTAATTTGTATGGAAACCCATTGAAAGCTCTAATCCTAAAAATATGTAAATATAGGATATTGTGTATAATAGCTACCAAATTCCATTATTGTTTGTGCAGCTGCATCTGATAATCTATGTTTTGGACAACCTTGAATTTCATGGCATAACTTCATTGTAAAAAAACCATTAACCCTTCTGAAATTTGCATAGCTATTTTCAAGTTGTATCCAGGGATAGAAATCATAAACCTGAATATTTTCATCATACTCAACAATACTAGGTAGGTCATTCCTTATATGTTGACATGCTAGGGCATAGATGAGGTAAGATGACATTGCAAATTTGTATGAATGCTTTGCTGAGACAAGCATTTCAATAAGTCTATCACTTACTACTTGTGCCCAATCTATATAAATATTATCTGTACATATAGATTACACAAGGAAATACCACCATTCTTCAAAATTTAGGGCTTGTTCACTTCCTCTAATTCTATGCATAAGTACTAGTATGTCAACAATCTCTTTTTTTAGATTTGTTCCGTATAGGGTTTTCGATAACTTTGAACTAGCTGCTCTAATGGTTTCAAACCATTTAGTTGAAATTATATCTCGCCATTGTGACCTTTTCAGGTTAAAATTTGAAGCTACCAGAGAGAAATTCCATTGTGAATATTGTTCTCTTGAAGGTAAACCAAAGAATTTCTGTATCGAATCTTTGTTCAAACTGATGACTACTTCGTTGTTTTGTTTCTTTATTTCTCTAGTATCTAAATCAAATCTTTGAATACATTCCATAATGAGTTTTGGTACCTGAATAGCAATTGGAAATCCTATAGTGTTTATTAATCCACTATCAATGACACTTTGTGTAATGGGATGAACTGGTTGTGAATTGCTCCTTCTATGTAGATCATCTAAATTGTAAAAATACAGGTTTGTATCTATGATTTCTTTCCATGCATTTTCTATTCCATTGAGATAATCATAACTATTTATTTTGCAAGCCATTCTATAAAGGGTTATAGATTGCAATGTTGAGCTTTGAAAAGGAGCTTCTTATGTTGTAGCAATAGTTTGATTGGTACTTACCTGTTTGCCTACAACTATGTATATAATAGTTGATATAGTTTTTGTCTTCAAGATATAAGCAATTCAAACAATGAAATGATAGATAGTGGAAATTTATTAATTTTACATCATAATTTAATAGACATTCAAAAGATTTAAATGGTAAAGGGAATTAATGTTCTTGTTGTTTTCAAGAAAAATTATTTTCACTTGTAGATATGATCGGTATATGTATTGAATATAGGAAATATTAGTAAACTTGGTGCATAGAACGATGTATGGTTTTAATTTTATTTTTTTTCGATTACTCTATTTTTGGAAGTATTGTTAGAACAATAAGTTTTTTGAGAATCGATAGTCGATATATTTGTCATGGCGACTAACAATTCTAGCGGAGACAAATAGTTTTTTTAAAAATGGATTTAGAAGTCAGTAGCAACTAAATCCGACAATCGAAAGCATTGCATTCATTTAAAACATTGAGTCATGTATATAATAATGATGTTTTAGTATGTGCCTATTATCATTTCACACTTGCTCGCTTGGTCTCCTGAGAATTTTCAGTATATTCCATTTTATTAAACCGTATTGCGATTTCATCTAGTCGTGTAATCTCCTTACTGAATTTAGTTGTTATTGACTTCTAAATCTGAATTTTCTACTAAGTAGAACCCTGCCGAAGAAAAAAAGTATGATGTCATCCAACTACTGCAAAGAATAATTGACTACCGTTCAATTAAGATCATGTGGTTGAAAATATATCTCACATATCTTTAATTTTTGTAAGGTTTTGTTTCAAAAAATTAGCACCGTGATATACATCCTATGGCTAGTGTGAAGTCATAAGAACAAATTAAAGTTTATTAAAAGGTGCAGCGATTTAGAGAATACTATGTAGTCACTAGATCTCAAGATGAGCAACGTCGGGTAAACTCAACAAAAAGTTGAAAAGTCAAAAAATATTTTGTGATTAAGAGACTCCTTTGAGTTTCTAAGTATCTCAATGAAAAGTAAAGATAAAGAGACTTAAGGAAAACCGTTAGATTAAGATCTAACACTAGTTGAGAGGTCTTATAATGAAATCAATAAATGATAAATATTTCAATGACTACGAGATAGACTATAGTCGTTGAGACTCGACATGAAAAAAAAATAGTTTCAAGAAACTTAAAGGATTCCATTAGATTAAGATCTAACGATAGTCATTGAATCATTAGAAAAAGTCATAAGAAGCTATAAGATTCAGTGATTGTGTTTTCTTCCTACAGTCGCTAAGTCTCCGAAATCAAAACTACTTGACAAAATAATATTATTAAATCAAAGCGAATGTGTTTAATGTAGACAATTGACTCAAATATATTTTTAATTATAATATTATTTTAAAAAATCATATGTAAAATTACGACAGAAAATTAAACTATTCTTTCTTTTCAACAAATTTAAATCTAACAAAAAATATATATAAACCACATTTTAAACATATAAGTTAGAGAATAAAACAAAGTTAACATATTTTTCTAAATATTTGAATTTAAACATATTTAACAATATCGGAAAAAACATAATCGCTCTTCAAATAGCTATATTTCATTTAAAACACTGAATAGCATTTCCACATTTGTAAAAAGATTTAGATTGTGTATAAAAAATTCATATCCTCAAATGTATTTTCTTTTACAATATCATTTATGCAAAATAAAATGTAAACAAGATAATTTAAGAAGAATGTAGTTTACTGCAAATTTTAACAACCTGCCATATAAAATTGAAAATATTTTCTTCCGCTTATATTTATTTCCAAAAATATATGCTTTAGCATACCTGAATTAAAATATACAAAAAACTGATAAAAACCAAGGAAAATAATGTTATGATTTTTTAAGTTTAATAAAATCTAAATATTATAGTAATTACCTTAGTTTTTTGTCAGCTTGCAAAACTTTCAACTATCTTTCATCTTTGTTGACGAAAACTGCGACGGCGTTTCGGATAGATGATTTTCATCCTTAATTGAAGTTGATTTGGTGTAGAAGCTTGATTATTCCAATCTTTTCTTTTTATTTGTACACAGACAGAATGTTGATGTTGTGGAAAGACAACTGAAAATATTGATGCAGCTTCAATTTGTTTATATTGCCTAATTTCTTTACATAGATTTATCTATTGATTTTCGATATCTTTTTTGTAAACCTATTTGTCTATTGACATTGGCCATCATAGAAAAGGTAAAATACCTATCTTTTCAATGTCTTCTTTGTTTACAAAATAGTTACTGTAGTCAAAACCTTGACCAGGATGTGCGTATTCTAGCAACAAATTAAGTCTATTAATCAAATCTTTAGGAAAAAGAGAGATCATCACAAAATGATCAGTTTCAACGTTTTCTCCTATTTCTAAACCCCAAGCCATTAACATAGCAACAATATCAGCATTTACCTTCCATCGATGAGTAGCATTATGAAATTCTTCACCTAATGTCTGTTGAACTACTTGCACAACAGAGTTGGTCTTACACAGTAATAAATTTTTTAATATGTATGTTCTACTCTCCCAAAGAAAGCTATTTGTTGTGTGCTAGTTTGAAAAGTAAATGTAACTTCCATTGCTAATTGATCATTTGTAGTAATCTTTATTATCTGCTATAATGATCTTTGCAAGGAATTGATTTTGTTGTTGATCCTTTTATAGTAACATTAGGTTTTACAAATATATGGATTTCTATAAGATTTGGAAGATTATTAATTAATAAAATATTTATTAGATTTTCTACGGATGTGCTTTAATTGTTTCAATTGTTGTGAGTTAATTTGATATCTTATATCGATGTCATCTTAAGTGAAATCTGAGACAGTTAAGTTATGTTATATGTAAAACACTTCAGGATTTAATAACAGATGTGACATGTTGTAAAATTCCAAAAACAATTTAATACTATTTTAGAACAAAATCTTTATTATATTTGTTACAGATGTGCTTTAAATGTTGTCTATGTTGTGACTTAATTTGATGTATAATATCGATGTCATCAAATGCAAAATCTGACACAGTTCACTTATGTGATATTACATTATAAATTTTCAATATAATTTTAACTTTTCAATTTTGTTTGATTTTAAATGGTTTTTGTTGGCATATAGGATTTAGATGTTCATCACTACTAAATCTGAAATTAATTACTTTTAGTTTTCGGCAGGGTTCTTGCTTTTTAAAATCTGTTAACTATGCTCTATAAGCAACTTAGTGGAATGCCTTTAGTCGGAAAGTGTAAAAATAGTTAAATGATTGATGAGATCCAGTGACTATAATGAATATTTCCTTAAATATAACTATAGTAGCCCAATCTTTTGATCCATTCTACCCTCGCTTGGACAATCTCTAGACAAAATGGATAAATAAGAAAACATTAAGCGACTATGATATAACTATTGTCATCAAGTCTCCAAATGAAATAAAGCATCTTTATTTTCCAATAGTCGCTAAATCTCCTGGAAAGATCAAATTCAAGATGGACATTGGGAGATATTGCGACTACATTGATTGTGTCATTTGAAAGCCAAGATCTCACTGATGTCACTTAAACATTTAATAAGGATGATCTCAGCTATTTAATTCAGACATTAAGAGATTTAATGTGAACTGTCAGCTCAAAACTATAAAGGTACTTGGTACAATGTTGGATTTAGTAGTTACTGGCATATAAATCCGATGATCGAAAACCTTGCATTGAATACAAATATTTCACTTTCTATAACATTTAGAAGAGTATTAATTAACAAAATCTTTCTTAGATTTGTCACGGATGTGCATTAAATGTTCTGACTATTGTCAGGTAATTTTATGTATAATATCGATGTCGTCTAATGTGAATTCTGCCACTCTTAATTTTTGCGATATATCGTACATTTATTAATTTAGTAACTTAATTATAAGATCTTAAATTAATTAGAACTTTTCAAAAAAAAATAAATTTTAATATAGATATAAAATGTATTTTATCAAATAATCTTTAACATGTTGCATCATTGTTCAACTTTATATTATTAAAATATTATAGTACAATGCTTTTAGTTGACATATCAAATTTAGATGTTAATGACCACTAAATCTGTAATTAGTACTTTCGAAACCCACTTTACAATGCTTTTAGTTGACATATCAGATTTAGATGTTTATGACCTCTAAATCCGTGATTAAATAGTATCAGATTTAGTAATTAGTACCCTTGAAATCTGCTTTCGTTTACTAGTTAACAACGCAAACACCTAAAAAACAAAAATGTCAGAATTAGCAATGACTAACATATAAATCCGATGATGTTATCTACATTCCTCTTCAAAAGATAAAATCTGATGGTTGTCTCTTAATTGCTTAATAAAGATGATGTCATTAAAAATCAGTTGATCTTCAAAGCCGTCCATGAGTATCGCTTAATCTGCAAATGCATTAAGGGTTCAATGAGTAATATTATTTTACAATTTTTATAAGACAAAATATTTCAATTTTTACAAATTGTTTACGAAAATAAATTATTATTATGTAACATATATATATTACATTAAATTGATCACAAATTAAAAGATTCCATTATTTATTATATTAAATTATTTTTTTAATTAATCTTTTTTATATTAAACATATGATTTGAAAAACTTGCTTATATTTCTAATAATTTAATAAATTTTTAAAAATTTATATCAATTATAAACATGATAGAACAACCATAGGAAATGCTCTTCGATTAAATAGTCAAGCCTTTAATGAATTTGCCGACTAATTATAATGTTCAAAAGTTGAATAGAAGATAATTGACATAATGGTAAAAAATGAAAGGTACTTTATGTATTTCATGAATAGACCAAAAGGGTTACTCTTCATTAGATAGAAGCCTAATGTAATAAAGTAAAATAGTAAATTAATCAATTTATTAATTTAGACATAAGTTTATTTTGAACAAAATTATTAGTAAATATATTATACATATATATGTACAACCCAAAAAAACCATGACATACAAATTAACAAAAAATAAATAAACAACCATCATAACAAAATAAAATCATATAGTTCAAATTATATATCCACTTAATAAGCCCGTCATGATGAAGACAAAAGAAATAACTCTTACCAACCCAAATGTAAATGTAAAAAATGGTCAAATTACATACCGATACCGATTTGCAATTACTAGTTTTAAGAAAATATCCAATACCTTATCTTATCTTACAAGTTGGTCGATTGAGTCTCTTACGTCTATCAAATAAAACTTATTTTCTTTGTGTAGCTCAAGTGATAAAATGGTCAAGCGGGATGAATTTGTGGGCTGCATAGCCGTTTCCTAATTTGTGGGCTGCACAGCCGCTCAAGTGATAAAATGGTCAAGCGGGATGAATCGATGAAAGAGATTCAATCCATAAAGAAAAGCGCGTTTCTTTACCACCGCTTACTCCGCTCGGCATTTTAAGATCTATAAATCTCTCGCTGCGGATCTGACTTTATCCAAAGAAAGTGGGGAGTTTTACGGAGGAGCCTGCAAACCTGATCATATATTCATTCCCATCTGAAGGCCTTTCTTCAGAGGTATTTGAACAAGTGAAGAAACCCATTAAATTTTGCCGCCTAAGGTTTTATTTCATGATACTAAATGTAATTGTCATGTGTATGAGTGCAGGAAGATTTTAGCGAGAGGGAAGGCCGAGGGGCGGTTGGAAGCAGCGAACAAGGACGAAAGGTTAATCACTCTTGATTGTTTCATCTGAATTGAAGGTTAATTGTTCACTAGATCATCTTTGTGTTTGCTGATGGGTTTGAGCAATAATTTAAGTTGGTGGCGCAGGTCACTGCGCCGTTGTTCATCTCGCCTGCGTCTCCCAATTCCATGGCTGCCAATTTTTATAATCTGTGGCAGTCTTTTATTCTCAAACTATTTGCGCTCTTCCAAGCATATGCTCGTCCTCCTTCTGCCATTGATTCAGCTGATGAGAGTGGAAATGTTATTGATCTTGAAAGTGCTCTGCCACAGCATCAAATTCATGCAGTCCAAACCAATCATGTAATTGGCAGCCGAGCACTGGATTACGTGAACTATGCAATGCAATTCAGTAGCCTCTCTGTACCATATTTTGTGAGCCATGAGATGCAGCTGCCTGGTAAAGTCGATACAATAGTAAAAGGTATCGCCTTATTAGTTGCTTCTGTAATTTCCGCTGCTCTGTTATATCAGCAATCAAGGTCTAACTACAACAGAAATCCATGGAACAGATTTCGTTGCATCGCAGTATCATGCTGGCTAGGTCTAGTGTATATCTCCCTCGCCATCAACCTTCTGCAAAATTTATAACCGTTTGTACTGTTGTAGTTCAAATCTTCAAAGGTAAGTAAATATTTGTAGGCTATAAAATAATCACGGAGTTTATCTGTGTTGAGTAATTGTAGTTCTGATAGTACTTTTGTATAGGTGTTTAGTCTAATTAATTGTAAGGAAAGTCAAGAAAATTATTCTTGTAAATAGAAATTGTTATACTTTCTGTTGTGAATTTTTAGATTTTAGATTTTTCCAGTGAGTGGATGTTTGGACAAAGAGAAAAGATTGTGAGGGTTGAAATCATTTTGTATAATTGTTGTGACAATTTTGTAATTTGTTGTATGAGTTTTTATTGTTGAAGTTGAATAAAAGTGTGGTTACAGGTTTAGGTATATTTATGTTATTCATTATTGGTTTTATGAGAATTTATTTGTCGATTATTGTTGTTAATTAATTCAGAGTATGTTGTATTATAGAAATTAACTCAGAGTATGTTGTATTGTAGAAATTAACAATTTAAGCACATGATTTATGAGCTATTGCTTGCCTCAGTTTGCCCCTTCTTCCTTTCATACATTGTAATAAATAAATGTGTTGATAGAAAATAATGTGAAAGGAGAAGGAAAGTGAGGAGATGTACTGTTTTTATCATATTTTATTTGTAAAATAGAATTATAATTTGAAGATAATATTGTTATGTGAAAATATAATTTTAAGATGTATTAATTACTATAAATACATGTTACATGAATTTTACTCTTTAATTATTTTATACTTCTGATTAGTTTCCAAAGTATGAGTTGGTTGATTTCTTTTTTTAGAAGGTGAGTTTGACTAAAAACTATACAGTTGATGATAGCCAAATCACATATAGGATCTTCAAAAGTAAGAGAGCTGTTAAATCAGCTTATGTGACAGTTTGACCCTTCGTTTGTCTTTTCAAACTCTCGTTTACGTGTTTCCCTTTCTTCGAATTTGTCGGACACTGTTAATCGTAACTTCCCCTCGCTGTAAATATTTTCTATTATTTGAACTCTCCTTGAAAGTCCTTGATAATTAACCATCACCACATTGCTCAGAGGGATTGGCTATGTGGACGTCGTTAGCTTCAATTACTAGCCAAATCTGCTATAGTCAGCAAACAAATTTGATTGGCTGGTTGCCACACATTTTGTCAAACGATTGGTTTCTGGCTGTTTCCTAGAATTTCTTCGTCAGGAGGAAGAGACGTGTACTCCAAAACTTCTTTTTATCTTGGAAGATATTTTTAGTTGGTCAATTTGTAAATAAGTAGTACAAGGCTTATATTTTCCTTAAAAAATATTAGTTAGCCGAAGCCCTAGTAAGCTAGGGTTGTGCTGAGAAAAATCAGCCTGCAGGAGGAGCAAGAATTTTTTTGTTTAAAATTCTGATTGCATGCTTTTGGCACATTGAAGAAAATGGTGTTTCTTTTATAATTGTTTTAAACAATTACGTAAGATCGGTTCCTTGACCACTAAAAAAAAAAAATTACTTAACATTGTTCACTAACTTAATCAACCAAGTAACTTTTATTTAATTTTGAAGTGGTGAGTTTAGAATTTCATCATTTACCATGGTGGCCCAAATGCTCAATATCACCATGCATGTTTACTCTCAATAGAGCTAAACTTTCATAAGTAGGATCATCGCTAGACTCACACCTAAGCTTCGAGGATTCACTTTTGATGATCTTGCCTGTGTATCCTCTCATGGGAAGCTAGAGGCTTCATAGTTCGCAGTTAGAGGGAGCTCACTCTCTCCTCCTGATGAGATATTTGATCTCTCTTTAACCATGACTATTAATTAAGTATATGTTATTTAGTCCCATCGCCAAAAAAAAATACCAAATTCCATCAAGTGTTGGTTCCATATCCATCATTTACCCACAACTTATACATACACACATGGGTCATATCATAAAACACACATGTATGATTATCTCGAGCATACATCAAATATATACAAAGGACTAGCTCATACTCATCATAGGTATAAAAGATGGATAGCTTAACCATACATCACATACGTAGTGAACCGATCCATCATACATCACAAAGATAGTAGTGGTTGGGTCATAAATTAATCACAAATGCAATAGTAACTAGCTCATACAAGCATCACAAATAACATAGTGATGAGCTCATACATGAATCACAAAGACAATAGTTATTGCTTCATACAGGCATCACAAATAACATAGTGACTGGCTCATACATGATGGCTATCGATCCCCCATCCATAGTGCATCCCAGAGAGAGAATGTCAGTGTATTGCGTACTACACCATGGGTCCCATTCCTTTCCTTGGTATTTTGCACTAGTAGATACTTGGGAAGAGGAATTGGTGAATCCCATAAGTTACACCAAGGGTCTATCCTCAACCTAATAGGGTCAAGTATACCATCAAACAACTAGGAAGAGGACTCAGTGCATCCCATACTACACCGGGGGTCCGTCCTTAGTCTCAAGAGTTTCCCAAGTAGTGAAGCAACCTAATTCAATGGATTCCAACTAGATTAACCTATAGATCATGACAAACAAGTCTGTGTAACTAGGAAGAGGTAGCTTTTGACACATACCATTTGGTGACCTTAGTGATATTGTCAGCTATCTTCTTCACAATCCTTGGTAACACCTAACATCGATCATGCCCATGCTATACATGACTTCTAGTGAGCCCTCTCGATACCACAGTTAGCTTTTATTATTGTTGCTCGCATGGTAAGGAAACTACTTGTGCAACCGTTATCATATCAAATCTCGGATAACCCTATAAATCATTCACCTCCATGAACCAGGTGAATGTTGGCTAATCCAAAAGATAAAATAGTAGCTATATGCATCTTCCATTGACACAGTCCAATAACAACTTGTTATCTATTATTGTATCACATCTAGGGTGGCCTTAGCAACTTCACCTCCGTAAACCAGGTGATTGTTGACTAATCCCTTGTAGTAGACCAGACATAGATCATTAGCATAGTCTAATGACTATCTATCTCTGCATAAATATCCTAGCGATTCACACTTGTGAAGGTAAAACATAATAGGAATCATAGTGCTAAACACATGGATAAGTATAACACATTCAGTTAATTCAAACGTGTATGTGTGTCAGGGGTTAAGCTTCACAAACATGTAACAGACATAGAACCAACAGAAGATGGCCTCCTTTAATGCCTATAAAAGAGAGAAGGTTTGATAGATTTGGAACATACCCAATACTTACAGTTAAACCCCTAGACCCCCCCCTACAAACTTGAGGTCACAAGGGTATCCTTAACCCAAGTGTCGCCTACATTACTACTTCCAAATGGGTCAAATTTACACATAGTTCTCCTCACAAGGTCTCTCAAAGACACCAACACCCAAGTTCCCATAAATAAGATTTTGTTAGTTTACCCTTCGAGTAATTATGGTTAATGGTACTAAGGTAATCATATTTATCACATCCAAAGATATATCATTATGTAAATCAATCTATGGATGTTTTTAGCTCAATTGGTAATTAAAATAAAAAACACCTGTTAAGAGAATTATTAGTGTGAGGGTCTCTTACCATAATTAGGCATACATCTGATGTATTGTAAGTCATCATATGTACATATTATAATTTACAACCACAATCCATTCACAATGGATACATTAGCATTAAAGGGGTATATGATAACAATTTTATAGGAAGTCCACCTCTCATACTTATTATAGGTAATTAAAATAACAAGTATCTAAATCCAAAAACCAACCAAAATACCACCCCGAGACTCACAACATTGTTAAGAGTTACCATAACCTATTCCAACTACCTTTAAACTTACTTTGACTAGACTCAATGGTCTTGTAATAGTTTTGTCATTTTCATGGGTAATTATTTTTACAACCCAAAACAATATGGACACTTAACAAGATGCAAAAACTTTGTGCAAATATATATTTAGTTCCCTTTATGAAGTCATTATCACATATATTTTAAGTGATTGTATGTAAAATTTTGTAAAGTATAGGATATTTAATTCTTGGTTCATATTATAAGGTGTTTTTGCTATTATAAATTTAACCCAATCATACTCCCTACCTTGTATTAATTATAATCTTAACATAGAAATGGAATATTCTCAAAGTTAAATCCCATTTATTTTTCCATATTTCTTTACTTGAATTTCACATACTTGGACATTAAAGTAATCAGCCCTTGACTATATTAAATCTTTATTTGTGAATTTATCAAATTCCAACTTTAGAATCATGATATTTCTTTTGAAGAAGTTGTAACCCTGAAGTCTAAAAATATAATTGATTAGTTAGTTTGCTTATACCATTAAAATATCTCATAATAGGAAGTGCTTATTGATAATTTTTAATACTATTAGTATTATTGTTATTTTGTATTCTTAAATAATTTCTATGAATAGACCAACACATAAATCATATAAATTTAGTAAAATATTAGAAATGGTCTCCTATATTACATTTTGAGGAGACAATACAAGGTATGTCTAATGGTATGATTTTACATTTATTTATTAGAAAGTAGTAATAAAGGTAGTTGGTATTTGAAACATACTATTATACTTCGTGTGTGATTTACATCACATAGAACACTACCTTGTATTTTAATTAGCATTTTTATTAGTGAAACTTACAAATCTAGAATAAAACAATTTATTTAAAATTTGTAAAAGAAAGATTTTCTTTGAACCCTAACAAGATTAAATTAGAATCACTTCTTTTTATATTTTCTCTCTCCCTCTCTTTACTTTCAGTACAACTACAGATAATATTTATTCACAAATATAAATTATATATTCTATAGCATTCTCTATTCTATAACTGATTTATTGCTAGAACTTACTTTTGTAGGACTTATATAAAATGTAGTACTCTCATATATTTCTATCGTGAGATAACTATATTAATATTAATATTATATTATTTCTTTCATGAGATAACAGTTAATATTTCAATGCCCTGGAAGCCATTTTTAAAAATCAAGGTATATCCCCAAAGTTTTGACGATGCCTCTCAGTATTACAGCAATACAGTTTGTTCAGGCGTACGATCTTTTGAGTTGTTTTTTCGGTTGGTTTGGAGTAAAGTAAGATACGACGTTAATGTTGTGTTAGGGCTATTGCTTGAAAGGTTATCTCTCTTGCTTTCCTTCTGTTTTATTCCTTCTCTGTTCTGCTACTCAATTTTTTCATTCAATTATTTTCTGCCTGTATATTTATAGTCCTGGAAAAAAGTCGTAATTTAGAATTTCTTTTATTTCAAAAAACTGTAATTGTTTAAAATTGAAAAATAAATAGCAATAGCATATTATAAAAAATGTCTTTAATCCTTTACACTGTATAATTTACTATTTTAATGTTTAAAAATAAGATAAATAATAAATATTAACGGAACCACCAAATCTACAAATAATTCTTTAAAAATTTATAGTACCTATTAACCAAAATAAAAATCTGTTTAATAAATATCATTCTTGATTTTAAAATTTAAACCTAGAACTTTTTATTTTACTTATACGATATTACTATTTTGTGTAAAAAATAGCCCCATCATACTACTTATGAATAGATTTCAAACATCATTTATCTTTCCAAAAGTATCTACAAATAAAAGCATTGTACATCCATTCTACAATTGTTAGAAGATTTGAAACATCAAACACAAAGGTTGCACGAAAATTCTGCTAAAATTTCATACTTTATCCAACACAAACTTATGGCTTCTCTGCATTATTTCAATGCGATATTGTACAAGTAAGAAATTTAAACCTATCTCTAGTTATTGTTATAATTGTCATGGTTTTGGTCATAGAGCTATTGATTGTAAGAAACCTAGATCTAGTAATAAAGATAATAGTAGAATGTTTAGAGGTGCTAACCTTGCAGATAAGAGACCTATTGAAGCAACCGATATTATAAGAAATGGAGTTATGTGTTATAAATGCAACAACTTTGGACATATTGCTAGAAATTGCAGATCACATATCAGTCAGTCAGGACTGAGATATGGAAACAATGTTATAGTTTGTCAGATTTGTAACAACATCATACACACAACAAGATATTGTAGGATGAACAATATGAGGAATCCTAATCCTAGAATAAATATGAACTACACCAGGACGAACGAAGATAACATAAATAGTCAGAAAGGAAATAGAAACATCAAGGAAGATATTGTACTTGTCAAAGCCACAAATCCAACAAGTGCATCTGATATATCAGGAAGTCAATCAAGTGAAGCATTTGAGAGTAAGTTGGAATTAGTCATAAACCCATCTCAATATAATTGAGCATCATATTTCATCAATTAAAATAATAGAATAAGCATTAGAAAAGTATAGGAGATAGCAGAATTTGAATCAGGTTTTGCACAGTTAGTATGTGATAGGAAATGATGTAAGGAAGCTATGGTTAAGAGTGCGTGAGATTCTAAGCTTGTATGAAAGTGTGTGAAGTGAAAAAAGTTCACTGATGAACAAAGACAACCTTTTTGCCAATTGCGTACTTGCACAATTAATGCAAAGATCAATATGAGGTTATTTATGGATCAAAATCAAATTTATAAGCACCATTTGATCGAGAAAGAGATAAAGAAGCATTTAGAGAAAATTGAAGAGAAAAAATGAAGCGTTTGGAGAAAATTTGAAAACATTTCTTAGCAAGCCCTAATTTCGTGATTCTAAGGTATTTATCATTTGCGCAGCTATATTTTGAAAGGTTTAATTCAAAGAAATTGAATCATCTATGGTTAGTGATGTGAGTGAGAGACCTAGGTATAAGTTTAAGAAACACCCATACATCACTATGGAGGATGATCCAACAGAAACATTTTCACAAGTGTCGCATAGGGTTTTACATGTCAAGGATGTTTGTGCATATATCCATTGCAAGTTTGAGTCATTAGGTGAAAGTGACATCCACAAAGATTTGAATCTTGTGTACAACAACTTTTCATTCAAGGAAGGGTTTGAGCATTTTGATGATTTAAACATTACCAAGAAGATTTTCTTCACTGAATTTGATAATCATGAATCGACAAAAATCATTTTGAGTTGCATTCATGAAGATATGTTTTGGGTAGGAGATGTACCTATTGTTATTGATAGTGAAATGATTCATAAACTCACTGGTCTAAGCAATGAGGGTAGTAACCTTGTTAATGCTAAAAAAATTAAGAAACTAGTTGAATCAAACCTAAAGATAAAATTTGATGGAAGGAACATGAAAGTAGACATGATAGAGAAAGTTGACATCAAATTGGTAAGTGAGATTATAGGTTATAAGATGAATTATAGTTCCAGATTGAACTCTATCCCAACATGATTCATACATACAACAAACATTATGATTGTTGAGAAAGAGAAAGTGAACATGTGTGAGATTATGAGACAGCAGTTATTAGATAACATATCTATAGATTGAAGACAAAGAATGCAACATTCAAATTTGAGTCTTTGTTGACACACCTATTCTTTCAAGTGATAGAGAAGTTCCCTAGTATGCCAAAGTATGAATGGAAATCAAAAAGATGCACAATGGATGTAGTAACACAGTACTACAAGAAGTAATAAGAATAAATAATCATAGGAGATATAACTAAAATGATGAAGAGTTTCCAGGCAGAGATGAAACAAAGGTCTAGAATTCCACCTGCCTTAGTAGAGAAGTATAAAAATGATATTTGTTTTATGCTAGAAACTGATATGACATGCATGGGAGTAGTAGAACCAAGGGTGAAATTCATTGACCCTACAAGTTATGAAATGTCTGAGGAAGTAATTGAAGGATATGAAAAGATAATCCTTGAATTAGATAAAGATAAGGAGTGTGCTAGATGGGGCACCTATGAAGAAAATATTAAAGAAGTCTACCAAGAATTATATGCCAAGGATATTAGAAGAAATGTTGATAAAATAATTGACAGCATTTTCAAGGAAACTAGGATGAGGAGAGATGAATATAAGGAATCCTTGAAGATTGCAAGTGTAGTAAGAGAAAGTGGGAAACCAAATATATTAGTCAAACCATTATCTATCAGAACTAAAGGTGTAACAATTGTAGTGTCATCTGCGCAATCACCTGCAACACCAAATGTAGCTGTATCACAAGAACAACTACAAGTCACTCCCATACACCAAGAAAGAAAATAAGATGTAATTATCTTTGATGTGGAGTCAAACACCTCACCATCCACCAAAAGATCAACAAGGTTAGTTGAAGTAAATAAAGAACTTGTAGAGACTCCCAAGCACAAAATAATGAAATAGGTGGCAGCAAGACCTGGTAAGAGGTAGAAAGTGTTAACGCCTATTGAAAAGAAAAAGACAAACACCCTTGAGAAAGATGAGAAAAAGGAAGAATTAGAGAGTGCAAGGCAGAATTAGAGAGTGCGAGAAAAGGCAGAAAACCATGGAAGCCTAAGATTAAAAATATCAACAGCTCAATCATTTATAATGGTAACTTTGTACATTTGAACGAGTTTTATAATTTGTATGATAACTTTGATGGACTTGAGTTAGAGAATGTAGTAATAAGACATGATTTTAAAGAAGAAGAAATTTGAGGATATTAGAGGACAAATTCCTACTAATTTGAATGAAAGACTTGTAAAAAGGAAGATGAGAGTTCATGATGAAGACATGAAAATTAGAGAGAATATGATCATAAAACTATGTATAGTAAATAGTGATGAGAATCTTAAAATTCTCATGAACACACTTGAACCTCACTTGAGAACTAGAACAAGAGCACTACTAATCATGGGAGGAGATTATGAAGAGGTAAACAAAAAAACTAAGGAAGCCATAGTGCTAATGATGACAACTATTCAGACCACTAAGACAACAACATCTACAACAGTACCACAAGTAATCATAGGTGATGATACTATGCAAATTGACAACACAAGTGTTACAATAGATACCATAGAAGATCCATTTATGGAATATGGTGGAAACATTGTTGACAATTTGGAAGAAGAAGAGTTGAAGAAGAGGAAATTCTAAAAGCTAAAGAGGATGAGAAGAGGAGAGAAGAAGAAGAAAAGATTAAGGAAGAAAAAGAAAAGAAACAAAAAGAGGAGGAAGAAAAGACAAAAAGAGATGAAGAAAAGGAAAAGGAGGATAAAATTAAAGCAGCAGAGGAAATAAAATATAAATAGAATCTAGTTGTACAAGAATCAGCACTTGTACCGCATTTGAAGCAAAATGAAACTGAGGTTGATAAGGCTATTTTCCATCATGAAGCTGACATATTACTCCAAACCTTAGTAAAACCAAAGATGTAAATAGAAGCAACATTGCAAAACCTATCAAGAGATGATTATGATCAAGCTAAACTGATATCATCATTAAGAAAAATCTTTGAGAAGAATAAGTAAAAAGACTACAAAAATCATTAATGTCAGTCATAGAGAAGCTACAGAGTATTATAACAGAGAAAGTGTCTGAGACTTAGCCACAAGAGAGAGAAAATGATTTTGATAATGAGTTTACATAGTTATTTGAGGTAGCATCCACCCAAGCACAAACCAAACATAATGCACTTGTGTTTGACGTTGTTTGTCAGAATATCAAAAATGGCTTAATTATGCTTGATACTAGCATAAAAGAATTAGGAAGATGTGCAATTGAGGGAAAGACACTATATGGACGTGCACATTAGCACATAACTTTATCAAAGATATAAATGAGGAGCTGAACAAGAAATGGGCAGAACTAGAGAACTTGGTCAAAGAACTTCAACAACCTAACATGAAGATTGATGATTTGGGAAGCAAAATTGCAAAGACTTGTAATGACATAAGTCTGATTGAGCTAGAAAAAGAGAAATTCATCAAAAGACTTTCGTTGTTAAGAGAGCATTTAACTGTAAAGATAACTATTGTACAAAAGCAACTGGATGAAAGCCTTAAGGCTGAGGCGTCTTATGAAAAGTTTGCATATTCAAATTTGAATGTAGTTGAAGTTGCATCCTATGGGCTATGCACCCTTATCAGTGTATCTAAAGTGATTCAAATCTCATGGGGCAAACAATTCAAGAACCTAAAAGAGAGTTTTGTTGATTGCATCTCAATAATATCAAACCCAACATAGAAGAGGTAACAAATTTTGACTTGTATATACATATTTTGACATCACACTTTGTCATTGATGTTAAAGGGGGAGAAATAGTATAAAATTTTCAAGTATGTAATATAGGGAGTAAATAATGAAGAAACTGTAAAGGATAAAGTATAGCCAAAGGGGGAGTATCTCAATGTAAAGATGGTATATGTAAATGATCAATCCACAGACTTTTGAAAATCTTGTAATCGTCGTGTAACACAATGTTACAAAATGTTATAAGTTTTTGAAGTTTTGAATTTTGATGTTTTGGGACTTAGCCAATTTTCCCATATGTTGCCATCAATGAAAAAGGGGGAGATTTTTGGCAATTTGGCTAGGTAGGATATCATGTGTTGGAAACTGCAATTGAAGCAATTGTTGTATTGTCATTGATGTCAAACCTTAACTAGTAAGACTATTGCTATCTAAGAAATTATTGTATCTACTTGATTGTTGTGAAGGGGATAGGCAAGGTTGGTAACAATAGCACCTAAGGAAAGGTTGAGTTATCTTGATACTTCAATGAGTACTTGATTATGTGGCACAATGATAAGATAATGTATTGTTTATCTAAGTAAGAATAAAGACTAAACTGGTAGGCTTAACTGAGAAAAAGTGAAGAAATCTAGTTTAAGCCGAGTGATGTTCATGTCGACCGAGCTAGTAGATGCTGAGTAAATTCAGTGTTGACTGAACATTAGTTAATTGTCGAGGAAGATAGTATTAGCCAAGGAAATAGTTTTTGAGGTGACAGAGCTTTCTAATGAAGACCGAGGAGTTGAACACTATATTGACCGAGCATCTGTAATTTACATTTGAGGAAGAATTCAGATTTCCATCTGACATAGTTGAATTCTTGGATTATTTAAAACGTGTTGACTTTATTTATTGATTGTATGGAAGCATTTAATGCACTGTAAAACATTTTATTGTAAATCTATTAATAGATTTGAGATATTTCTAAAAGGATAGATGAAGAACATAAAGTTGGAAGGATTCGATGAATCTGACCTAACCCTAAGATCTACGAAGGAGATTAAGCAACAAAAGATGTATTGACCTAATTGAGGAAGTATTAAGGAAACCTAAGCATGAGGTTGAAGAGAGAAGAGGATGTTGGAAGTATTGTTGATGTTATTGATTGTCTAAGCAAAGAAGGCTAAAGGAGAAGTGGTGTGATTGCTTGAAGAGATTTCCGAGCAGATCAGTGATCGAGATGGAAAAGGTTCACATTCAGTAAGACAACATATGTGTACGGAATTGGATCTGATATTTGCAAAGTGAGTTGTATGTTTTTCAGATCAATACTACTGTTACTTTCTAACCATCGTATCAGTCAAAATCCTTTTAATAGAGGTTGACCTAATAGTCATTTGTATAAATCCTTTGAACAAGATTGCATTCTAATGGGATGTATGTAAGTCCTATAACAAGGTGCACTTTTAACAGAGTGGTTTAAATCCTTTAACCAGGTCACACCTGACAGTGTGTTTGTAACCTTTGACAGGGTTGTCTTTTCACAAAGCTCACTTCAGAAGAGTGGAAATAATAGTAATATGTTACAAAGTGGTTTTTCTCAAATTGGGTTTCCACTATAAATCCTGGTGTTAATACTTGTGTGAATGTTTTGGTTTGACCATTTATGTGTTTTACAAGTTAGATACTATTAGATAGTGGACTGCACTATTATATGTTTCTTTTATGCAATCAGTAATGACTGAGTAGCTGTTGGTTGTTGGATCTAATTTGTTGAAGAGTTTTAAAGTTTGTTTTATACATCTAGACTTGAGAACAACTGATTCACCCTGCCCTCTCTGTTGTTCTAAATCATATTAACAATTGGTATCAGAGATCTTGGTGCTTACAAAGAACAAGTTTAAAGGTACTTGAAGCAAATGATCATGATGTATAAGGAGGTACCGAAGCTAAATAAGGAGAACTTCTTTGCATGGAAAATTTTGATGAAGCTACATCTGGTCGGTATTAGTGATTCTACAAAGTATTATGTTGAGCATAATTATATCACACCTATTGCACCTCTTACTAGTGAGGACATGAGAGCTAAACAAGAGCACAACCAAGCAATGTTGAAGATTGCATCTGCCCTAAGTTATCCATAATTTGAAGACATCAAAGACTGCACTAATGCAAAGCAAATGTGGGACACTCTTGCAAACATCTATGGTGGTGACATAAATGTACTAAGAGAAAATGCTGACAACAAAAGAGAACCAGAAGATTACAAATCTTTTGTGGATATAGAGGAAGGAGAGGCAAGTGAAAAACTTGCACCTAATGCAAAGTCTCAGGTAAGAAATGTTGAGCATCAGGAAAACAATGCCGAGAGAGAAGAAGAATGTGTTGAGTGATAGGAGGAAGCTGTTGAGTATTAGGAAGAGGTTGTCGAGCATTCAAAAGCTGAGTTTGACAATCTTGTTGGTGAACCTAAAGAGAAAGATGAAAGGAGAGCAAAACCCATTTTGGCACAATATGTAAGGAGACATCACAAGCCTGAACTAATAATTTGAGACAAAGATATTGGAGTTCTTACCAGAAGCAAGAAAAGAGATCCAACATGTTTACTATGTGAATTCGAGCGTAAGACAACAAGGGAGGCATTAGAAAATGAAGATTGAATAAAGCACTATATGGACTAAAGCAAACTCCCAGAGCATGGTATGAGAGACTGCACAACTACCTAATAGAGATTGGATTCTCAAGGACAAATGACACAAGCAATCTATACATGAAAGATGAAGAAGGTAAAAGAATATTGCTGGCTAAGATTTTTGTAGATGATATTATATTTGGTGGACAAGATGCCTTGTGTAAGAAATTTTCAAATAAAATAAAAACTAAATTTGAAATGAGTATGTCTGGGGAGATCAAATTTTTTGTTGGCTTACAAGTATATCAGATGGAGAAAGGAATTTTCATCACCCAGTCTAAATATGTTCATGAGATATTGAAAACCTTTGGTATGGAAGATTCAAGGCCAGTAAGTACTCCCATGGCTACTAGACAAAAGTTGTCTAAAAATGATGATGCTGCAAAAGTAAACCAAACTTTGTATAGATCCATGATTGGAAAGTTGTAGTATGTCGTATATAGCAGACCAGATATTGCTTTAGCTTTTGGGATTGTTGCAAGATTCTCTACCAATCCTAAGGAAGCTCACATGATGCCTATCAAAAGAATAATGAGATATTTGAAAGGGACTTTTGACTATGGATTGTACTACAAGAAGCATGAAAAGTTTGAATTCAAAGTGTATACTAATGTTGATTGGGTAGGAAATGTGGATGACAGAAAGAGTACTAGTGGTGGAGCTTTCTTTCTTGGACAGAGATTAGTTTCCTGGACAAGAAAGAAATAAAATTGCATTTCCCAATCTACTATTGAAGTCGAGTATGTGGCTACAGCAGTGAATTGTTCAAACTTGTTATGGATAAAGTAATTGTTGGTAGGCATGAAAGAAGAGATCACTGAACCAATTGTCATCTATTGTGACAACACAAGTGCTATCAACATCTCTAAGAATCCAGTGATGCACACAAAGACCAAACACATCTCCATCAAGTATCATTACTTGAGGGAATTGGTACAAGATAAATAGGTCCGAATGGAATATGTGAATACAAAGGAACAACTAGTAGACATATTCACTAAAGCCTTACCTAAAGAATCTCATGAATATCTGAGAGGTCAATTAGGGGTTCTCCCCCTAACTGAGGCTGCCTAGTCAAGCCAGGAGCACTGCATCAAATGTGTTGCAAAGAGTATTTGACAAATTGATGCAAAGATAGATCACACTTTAGGAGCAGCCTAGAGTTGTGAAAAGTATAGCAAAGCCAAGAATCAGTCATAAGCAAAGATGACAGAGGGAGAAATACTATTACTGAATTGAAAAATGATATCTGCATCTACATGATGTATGTTTTAGTTGTTTCTTTGGCATTTTTGTCAAAGAGGGAGATGATCACAGATGAATACACATGGTAAGATTTCATAGAAGATTGAGTAAGAGGGAGAGATTCAGTGGATGGTCATACAAGCATGGCTAATTGATTATGTATCAGAATGAAGCTAAGGATATTATAAATATTTCTGATGGACAGATAAGTTTTGGATTGGTTGGTGATTCATGTGTTATTCATATGGTGTTTCCATCAATGCCAAAGAGGGAGATTTTTGGAAACTACAATTGAAGCAATTGTTGTATTGTCATTGATGTCAAACCTTAACTGGTAAGACTCTTACTATCTAACAAAGTACTATATCTATTTGACTGTTGTGAAGGGGATAGGCAAGGTTGGTAACAAGAGCACCTAAGGAAAGGTTGAGTTATCTTGATACTTCAATGAGTACTTGATTATGTGGCACAATGATAAGATAATGTATTGTTTATCTAAGTAAGAATGAAGACTAAACTGGTAGGCTTAACCAAGCAAAAGTGAAGAAATCTAGTTTAAGTTGAGTGATGTTAGTGTTGACTAAGCTAGTATATGTCGAGTAAATTCAATGTTGACCAAACATCATTTAATTGTCAAGGAAGACAATATTAGCTGAGGAAACAATTTTTGAGGTGACTGAGATTTCTAATGAAGACCAAGGAGTTGAACATTGTATTGATCGAGCATCAGTAATTTACATTTGAAGAAGAATTCAGATTTCCAGCCGACATAGTTGAATTCTCGGATTATGTAAAACATGTTGACTTTATTTATTGATTGTATGGAAGCATTTAATGCACTATAAAACATTTTATTGTAAATCTATTAAGATATTTGAGATATTTCTAGAAGGATAGACAAAGATCATAAAGTTGGAAGGATTCGATGAATCTAACCTAGCCCTAAGATCTACGAAGGAGATTAAGTGGCAAAAGATGTATTGACCTAATTGAGGAAGTATTAAGGAAACCTAAGCATGAGGTTGAAGAGAGAAGAGGATGCTGGAAGTATTGTTGATGTTATTGACTGTCTAAGCAAAAAAGGCATAAGGAGAAGTGGTGTGATTGCTTGAAGAGATTTTTGAGAAGATCAGTGATGGAGATGGAAAAGATTCACAGTTAGTAAGCCAGTATATGTGTACGGAATTAGATCTAATATTTGCAAAGTGAGTTGTATGTTTTTCAGATCAATACTACTATTACTTTCTAACCATTGTATTTGTCAAAATCCTTTTAACAGAGGTTGACCTAATAGTCATTTGTATAAATCCTTTGAACAAGGTTGCATTCTAATCGGATGTATGTAAGTCTTATAACAAGGTGCACTTTTAACAGAGTAGTTTAAATCCTTTAACCAGGTCACACCTAATAGTGTGTTTGTAACCTTTGACAGGGTTGGCTTTTCACAAAGCTCACTTCAGAAGAGTAAAAATAATAGTAACATGTTACAAAGTGGTTTTTCCCAAATTGGGTTTCCACTATAAATCTTGGTGTTAATACTTGTGTGAATGTTTTGGTTTGAACATTTCTGTGTTTTACAAGTTACATACTATTGGATAGTGGACTGCACTATTATATGTTTCTGTTATGCAATCAGTAATGACCGAGTAGCTGTTGGTTGTTGGATCTGATTTGTTGAAGAGTTTTAAAGTTTGTTTTATACATATGGACCTAAGAACAAGTGATTCACCCCCCTCTCTATTGTTCTAAATCATATTAACATCATGATGTTGTCATTTATGGCAACATATTATCAGTATTAAGTCAACAAGACCTTAGGATGAAGTTTTGGGATAAGGACTTATAAAATTGTCTAAGTATCACAGGATTTATCTATCAGCACAGAGATTGTTTTGGTCAGTGTAGTTCATAGAGATATTTCCAGCACGTGTGCACTTGAGTATGGATAGTACAGAATGTGTAGATCTTAGAGATAAAAGTGCATGACTATGCAGCCTGTATGGATAGAGTTATTATTATTTCACAGAAATAGTGTTGAGCCGACATAACATAGTAACAACAAGTAAATATATATTTTGGGTTAAGGGATTATTATTTTTATCAAAATAATGACTTAACTAATTAGGGATGACATCCTATATGTTAACCCTAAGTCAGTGATAAGGAGGTTGGATGAGCCAATCACAAGCTCATGCCTAGGTCTCACAAGTGACCTTGATGTGTTTTATCCTAACACCTACTGACCTATAGGATCCCCTTTTGAGGCTTGATCCCCTGGTCTATTAACCAACCCAACTATCAAGTAGCTATTACCAAGACAAACTAACTTCTTTGTGCTCTTCTTCCTTCATACACACACTGACCCTTAATGTCATCTAAGGGCTCACCTCCTCCAATACTAACATAGACTCTTGCAGTAGTAAGGATGTTCTCAAACATGTCTTGTTTGATTCATTTTGAGGTCTTGGAGGTCTTACTTCCCATATCTTTCTTACCGATCTCATAGATCCTTCACAAAATAGGGCTACAAGGAAGAACCCCAATTAGGCCTCATGTTCTAGAAAAATAGGGCTTTTCTCCCAAATGATGCCAAAGAACCCTACAACTTAATTATGGATTCTTAGTTCAATAGCCAACCTCTCAAGGATTTTTGAGGTTTTAGGGTTCCACCTAGTCGTACAATCCCCTAACCAAAAATAGGTGTTTTGGGAGGGTTTTAGGACTTTCTAATTGCATGGTTTTTCTGCAAGTTTTGGGTAACCAAATGGATTGGTTAGACCCTCTCCTCTCAAGAATTTCATGGAAAATTCCTTTTATTTAACCTCCAATCACTAAGTGATGACTTCATACACACCTCTGCAAATTATCTTCGTTGTGTCTCAGTCTTTCCTAGTCGGGCTCACCTAGGGGGTAAGTGCACAAAGATGGGGGACCAAAAAGGGGGTATAAGATACCACTTTTTTCTTGAAATCAAAAAACTCTGAACTTCAACAAGAAATTGAAGATAGTTAGACTCAAACTTTTAAGATGCGACAAGAACAAGATTTGTAATACTTTGAATCTAGTTCCTAAACTACTAATTTATTTTGAAAATGGCACAGATTAAGGTCCTCAAAAAGGGGGAGCACAAAAAGTGGTCTTGTTTTTTTTTTTGAAAAAATGTAACATAGTGTCTAGTGTGCTCCCCCAAAAATGTTAACTTTTTTAAAAAAAATTTTAATCACTTCGGTGAGAATTTAGCTAACACCATGTAGTTTATCCCGGATTTCTTTGCTAATTTTTTGATTAATGTATAATTTTTTATGAATTTACGAAGTGCACACATCCTAAAAATGTGAAATTTTGGTGTGCTCCCCCTAACAATCATTTAAAACTAATCAAAAATCAAATTTTAATTTTTTAATAGTGTGTAGAATGGAGTCTAGTTTCTAAAAACATAACTTGTTGCAAAATTTCATGAACGAGCCAAAATCTATGCCCAAAATAGTACACATTGGTTTTTGACAAAAATCGGACATACATACAAAAGAAATTAGAGATGAAAAACTTAACATAATCAGAATTCAAAATAAATTATATGGTTAGATACCTAATAGAGAGATCTAAAATATCATGTCATCTAATTTTAATGTTATTGAACCACAAGTAAACCTAACGAGGAGCACACAAAAAAATATGTCATTTTTTTGTATGTCTATTGGAAAACACATCTCAGGCATATTTGAATCCTCCAAGCCTTTGGGTTGGATCTCCAAGGAAAATCCAATCCTTAGGCTTGGTGGATTTCGATGTCTTACAAAGTGTGTGCGCCCTATAGTACGTGTGCACGCTATTCAAATCTATGACTTCCACTAGGGTGTGTGCTCCATAGCATGTGCACCCTATTCAAGTCATAGATTTGAATAGCGAGAGAGAAAGAGTAAGAAGGTGGTGGGGGCTGAGAGAGGAAGAGAGAGTGAGAAGCTAAGAAGGATAGGGAGAGAGAGAGAGAGATCTCTCTCTCTCTCTCTCTCTATTTATCTCCCCCTCTTATTAGGAGCATATCATATCATCGACAGATCATATGGTCAGATAATTGTGCATCACAATTCAAGAATTCTCGAATGTTTTATTGGTTGCGCAGGATGAATAAGATTACTAGAATTCAATATATGTGGAATTTCACAGAGGCCGGTCATGGAAAGGGAGAGAACAATGGTGTAGGTGCATGTATTAAAAGAGACTTAGTACGTGAAGAATTAAAGTACAAACAGAAAGAAATATTGTCAGATGCGAGATGTATTGTCCAGTGTTGTAATGCTACAATGGGTCCAAGTAATGAAGGTGAGTCTACGGTTAGTAGATTTTTTGGGTTGATGGATGAAACTAACATTGCACCATATGAGGATTTTTGTACATTGACAGGATCAAGTGAGCTACACTCTTTTAGAAGTTGTAATGTAGGTTCATGGAGTATCGATCTACACATGACATATGACGTACTTTTGTTCATCATGTGTAGATGGAGATTAGGATGGGTGTGAGTCAAAGGAATGGATCGATGAATGGTATACATGTATTTTGATCCCACTTTCCTCAAGTATCATCCCCATGAATCACTACAATTGATAGAAATGGAATCATCCATTGATTTTGATCGCTTATTTGATCTAGTATAACTAGGTAAAATTTCCACATACAAATAATCTCAAATTTAGTACTTTATCATAAATATTCAATAATCTAATGTCCTCATTATGTTTATACCATTATAGGCCATGTTTTTATTGTTATTGCACCTAAAGACAATGAAGAAGGGATATATTATTATTTTTGTCATTGTACTGAGGAGAAAAATAAATTGGATCACTCGGTTATTGATGGCAAAGAATTAGAATACCCTATAGGAGCAGTGGTTGTAACTGGTACATGGCTTAGGCAGTATACTATGAAGAACCCTAGGTTGTGGTTGTTCAAGAATTGGGATACACACAGAAAGATTCATCATTATTCAAACCTCATCGTTGCATCAAATGTCCACTTGATCATATATGGGGGAAGACCACATAATAAAACTCTTTGGAAGGTTCGTGGGTCAAACCACGAGGCAATACTTGAGACAATCAAGGGTAGGGCAAATCCAATTGGTTCATTGGACTAAATGGAGATAAAAAATATTGCAATGTCAAATCTATTTGAATACATGTGCATATAACATGTGCATAATACAGATCCAATTCCAACTTATCTTGACACCACACACAAGGACCCCGATCTAGGCTTCCCAATGTACCTAAAGCCTCCATTATGTCAAAACTTAAAATAGGGTTTCCAACTTGATTCTAACACCATATAACATCTTAACATGGTCCATATACCATGTTTCACCAACCCACCAAGTCTAGTCAACTCATCTTCCACCAATCCACTCCAATAGCCCTTTAGGCTTGTAGCCTTCACCAGTCACAAATCACCCTTTTTCTTCCAATTTTCCCAAATAACTCTAGAAACTAATCACTGATTTAGATACCCTTTTGGGTTCTCTAAATCTTCCCCAAGTCTTAGGATAGACTCCTTTGGACCATATGTTAGATCTAATAACCTATCACCCACCAAATAGGCTTAATTCACCCTCATTTGCAAAGAAACTCACAAAGATACTCATCCCCTTGACTCCCAACCAAGGAGAAGTATTTACTAAGGTTTAAAAAAAAAATATTCTCAAGGTTTTAAGGCTTCATCCCTCACCTACACTTCTAGCCACCAAACCCTTGCTTCTAGGGTCACACAACTACGGTCTGTTCAAAAAGACCTTCAACACTATCTCTAGATCAAACCAATGGTTCCAAAACATAATTTTGATCCCATAAAACAATAATCCATCATGAACTGTATCTATTCTTAAGGGCCTTCTCTCTCCAAGTGATTGGTGCAAGACTGACACCCTTCAATCAGCAAACTACCACCTCTTTGTGGCTTCCAAACACATCATCTCCATATCCCTGCATAAACACACTATGATACAAGGATAAAAATACATATTTAAACCTCTCCCACCAATCATAGTAGCCAAGGGGGTGGGAGAGTCACTTCATTGTGAAGTCTTCAAACCCAAAACGTTGATTGTACCCTCTAAAGCCCAGTCACAGTCAGGCACCAGCCAGTTCCTTGACTTTAATAACAATAAAAACACTTAAGAGATTGCATAAAAATGTAAAAACAATACAAGGGAATGTTCTTACACCATAATCCAACCAAGAACATGTTCTATCCAGGTATATGAATGCACTATTACACTGACTGTTCCACGGGCAGATTCATTGTTGCAAAGAATTTGATTATTTTAATTGATTCAGAATCATTACATTGGTTCTTCTTCACACCATACTCCACCATGCCATGTCCACTCACATGGATCTCCAATGAAATAGACTCCTACACTCCAAGAACTGACTACAACCATTCCTAACTACCCAAAAAACTATCTAAAATCGACTATCAACAAAAATATGATTAAATAGTGTTGTCAAGTTGACAACCAATGTTATCAACTCAAAAACATGATTCTAATTCCCCTCTTATAACCTTTAAAAGGTTTAAAACAACCTTATTAATCCAAACTAACCCTCTAGCCTCCATATGAGCCTTATAGGCCATAATTGCATTAACATGCAACTTTACATCTTTTTAGCATCTTTTGCACTTTTGAGTGCATTTACATGTTTTGATGGCATTAATAGCCATATAAAAATATTAGATACCCCTATATGTCCTTGACCCTTACATTTGACCTTGGATCCATTAAGTGACCCTAAGGTTACATAGTTAACCCTCATGCCATTAAATGGCTTACATAGCATCTTTGTTGATCATAATATCAAATGATCCCAAAATCATTACAAACATGATAAAAACAATATAAAATGACCAATCATGTTCCAATACATTATCAAATGACCTCAAATGGTCCTTTCCCATCACCCAAGGATCCACAATGACCCTGGTGTACTTCCCTTGCTTTGGAGTTGACCCTGGTGTACGTGCCTTCTCCCAATGCACCTAGAGCCTCCAATGTGTCAAATCTTCCAAAAAGTCTTCCACCCTAGTTCTAAATTCTTAGAACACCTTAACATGATCAATCCACCATGTTCTACCAACCCTCCAAGTTTGGTCAAGTGTTCTTCAACCCAATCCACTCCATTAGCCTTCTAGGCTAGTAGCCCTCACCAGTCACAAATCAGCCTTTTTCTCCCAATCCTCCCAAACAACTAAAGGAACTCTTGATTGGTTTAGATACCCTTTTGGGTTCTATAAATCCTACCCAAACCCCAAGATAGACTCCGTTGGACCATCTAGTAGATCCAATACCCTAGCAGTCACCAACTAGGTCTAATTCCATCCCCATTACAAAGCAACTCATAGAAATATTCACTCCCCAACCTCCCAACCAAGAAACAGTCTTTCATAAGGTTAAAAAATAAAAGATTTTCAAGTTTTTAAGGTCTCAACACCTACCCATTCTTGCAGCCACCAGACCCTTGTTTCTATGGTCACACAACTAGGGCCTACTCAAATGGAACCTTACAAATTCTTCCAGATCAAACCAATCGATCAAACACATCAGTATGGATCCAAAAATCCATAATCCACCATAAAAAATCCACTCTTAAGGATTTAAACACACCTAAAATGACTAGTTCCAAAGTAGGGCACTCATCCAACAACTCTGAATGGTCGGGTAAACGCTAGTGGCAACCTTGTTTGGCACACAGAGTTTCTCGAACACTGCCGACCACTCCGGGCCAAAGTGTCCCTCATGTTCCCTTCAGCATAAAATTGGTGATCTTTATGGGGTCATATCTCAAAGCTCGTGCGAGGTAGCATCGAACTGTCAGGTGTTATAGGACTGTGTTGACTAGGCCTACAACAACCTATCTCAATTTTTAGAGATCCAAGTTCATTTATATTTGGCACCACATTCTCGGTTGATGTCAAAACTCGCAGTGTTCCTTGGTTAAAATGAGCAACATTGCATATCTTTCAAACCGTCAGTCGTAGCATCAAATCATCTGGTCCAACAGCTCCAAATAGTTGGTAAAACAGTAGTGGCAACCTTGTTTGGCACACAGAGTCGCTCGAACACTGCCAACCACTCCAGACCAAAGTGTCCCTCAAGGTGAATTGAGCATTAAATCAATGATCTTTACAGAGTCATATCTTGGAGCTCGTGCAAGGTAGCATCAAACCAGCAAGTGGTACAAGACTGTGTTATCGAGGCCTACAATAACCTATCCCAATTTTCAAAGATCCAAATTCATTTATATTTGGCACCACATTCTTGGTTGATGTCAAAACTTGAAGTGTTCCTCAGTTGAAATGAACAACATTATGTATCTTTCAAACCGTCGGTCCTTGCATCGAACCGTCTATTCCAACAGCTCCAAATGGTTGGTTAAATGCTAGTGGCAACCTCATTTGGCACATAGAGTCACTCAAATGATGTTGACCACTCTGGGTTGAAGTGTCCATCAAGGTCCCTTCAACATGAAATCGAGGATCTTTACGGGGTCATATCTCAAAGCTTGTGTGAGGTAGCATCGAACCGTTAGGTGTTACATGACCATGTTTCCTAGGCCTACAATAACCTATCTCTATTTTTAGAGATTCAAGTTCATTTATTTTTGGCAACACATTCTCGGTTGATGTGAAAATTCGATGTGTTCCTCAGTGGAAATGGACAACATTACGTATCTATCAAACCGTCGGTCATAGTATCAAACTTTCTGTTCCAAGAGCTCCTAATGGCCATTTAAACTCTAGTGGCAACCTCATTTGGCACATAGAGTCGCTTGAACATTGTCGACCACTCTAGGCTGAAGTGTACCTCAAGGTCCCTTCAGCATGAAATCGACAATCTTTACGAGGTCATATCTCAGAGCTCGTGCGAGGTAGGATCGAACTGTCAAGTGCTACAAGATTGTGTTGTCGAGGCTGACAATAACCTATCTTGATTTTCAGAGATTCAAGTTTGTTTTATATTTGGAAACACATTCTCGGTCGATGTCAAAACTTGAAGTGTTCCTCAGTTGGAATGGACAGAATTGTGTATCTTTAAAACCATCAGTCATAGCATCAAACTGTTTGTTCCAACAGCTCCAAATGGCCGGATCAACGCTAGTGGAAACCTTGTTTGGTACACAAAGTTGCTCAAACCTTGCCGACCACTCCGGGCTGAAGTGTCCCTCAAGGTCCCTTCAGCATAAAATTGGTGATCTTTACAAGGCCATATCTTGGAGCTCGTGTAAGGTAGCATCAATCTTTTAGGTGCTATAGGACCATGTTTCTGAGGCCTATAATAACCTATCCCGGTTTTCAGAGATTCAAGTTCATTTATATTTGGCAACACATTCTCGGTTGATGTCAAAACTCGCAGTGTTCCTCAGTTGAAATGAGAAACATTGCATATCTTTCAAACCGTCAGTCGTAGCATCAAACCGTCTGTTCCAATAGCTCTAAATGGTCAGGTAAATGCTACTAACAACCTTGTTTGGCACACAGAGTCACTCGAATGAACTGTGTCTTTTTTGAGCAATAGAATTCAGATTTCTTGCAATTTCTCATAGTTTTTGGATGTATCATTGAAATCCATACTTGTGCATGGTTTAGATACATTGTAAACACCTCTTTTGAATCAATTTTATAGGGTTTTCATTGATTTGGTGCATTTCCTTTTGATTGGTCTGAAATAGTGCTAGGAATTGTCTTGTTTTAAGATGTAAATGGAATGATCCATCCCCTTTTTGTAATTAATGTCACTTGGGGATGGATCCAATCATTTTATTATAGCATTATAATAATTTGAATCTAGGAATGAGAAGGATATTTTGGGTGGGAATTGATTGGAGGAGTTGTTGGGGTTGAGAAGTGACCAAGGGTCATTGAAATGAAGCCATATGTATAGCAATGGAGAATCAAGCCCTTGGAGGTGGTCATTTTATGATTGAATCCACCTAAGGATGGTATAAGAATGGTGGAAAAAATTTCATTTGGTTGGTATGGTGTTGGGAGGTCATACATTGAGAGAGCCCTAGTTTATAGGGTTTTTAAGACCAATTTGGGGCTTTCATATCCAGAAATGTCATAGAGTCGAATTGATGGCATTATCTTCTAATTGGATCCATTTCATAGGATTTTTGAAGATGGAAAGGTCTAAGAGATTATCCATGATAGGGTTCCTTTGTTAAATGGGTGAATTAGGCCTCTCTAGCAAAATGGAATCAACAATTTTAAAGTAGTTTGTCTCAAAACAAGTTGGGTCGCATTTTGGATATGTTTTAAAAATTCCAAAAGGGTATCCAGATCATTGATTATTTTTTGAAGTCTTTTGGGAAGATGTGGATAAAAATACCATTTTATGATTGGTGAAGGTTACTAGGAGCAGTCCTAGAATGATAGTTTGATAGTTTGAAGCCAACCAATGCAAGTGCATTGGGTGAAGCCTAGAGAGTGGATCCTTATGAAGGATATTTGATGTGAGAAGATTGTCTCACTTGTTACTAATTGTTCTTGTATTTTTATAAAGGTATGAGTTCAGAGTGTCTTACAGACCACCTCTACATCACATTCATATTCTAATAAAGTATAAATCGTACAGTAACAATATACATCGATAAATATACAAGCATAACTATAAGGTATGGGAAATTTACAAATCATAAGACGTCCACATAAACATAAATTAGTATATATCAATACACCAAACACATGAATTGCATACCTAAAACATTAAAAAAAAAAAAAATTGTAGGGCATGAAGTCAAATATATATGTCCAATAATGTCATACATCAAATATATCCAATACAGTTAAACTGGCTTCCTCAAAGCCAAATGGATGTACAATGTGTCACTTATACAATATACAAAAAATATGTCAACTAATGCCATATAGGCATACAATCAATATCCCTAATCTAGTCCTTTCCCGCCAGGGGAAGAAAACAAATCCTAAGTTATCTTCGGTCGTCATGTTGATGGAGATGCAGTGGATGCTATAGTCTTCTGAGTGCACTCACTAGTCCTCCTGTCTAGACTCTTCTACAACTTGAGATGATAAAAAAAAAATTAAGCATCAATAACTAATATACATCAAAATTGAATTATACAATGACATAAAATAGAATAGTCGCTTACCGCTAGAAAATAGTCACTATGTACATCCATCGAAGGCATATGCTGACTATCTGGAGTAATAATTCCCTACAACAATGATCAAAATAATAATTAAAATACATACATGAATATCATTATAAAATTCAATACAAACTATTAAAATTAAGTGATCTCTTTCATACCTCAGTTTGTGCTTCAAAACTAGCTACTCCTGTAGCAACTCCATGATCCAAAGTATCACAAACAAAAGGAGGAGTCTCTGATGTCAATAACTAAAAATGAAAAAACAAAAGTATTATGTAGTTATCAAGATTACAAAAATTTTTTACAACCCTGCTAATGAATAAATGATACCTCTGTGAAGGTTCCACTGTATCCTTCAGTGTGCGGTGTCTATGTCGAAGCTCCAACATTCAACTAGTGCACATGTACATGTAAATTTATAAGACAACCATTCATATAAGAACGTACTACTGACATGTTAATTATAATGCATTATTACATATATACTTGTGGACTCAATGATGATGTCACAAAGCCAGATGAAAGAATGTGATCACCGCAATGACCACTTTGCCTCTAGATTTTGATCATAATTTGTCTAGTAATTTAGTTAATCATTCATTTATTAATTAAAAATAATCAAGTAAATCAAATTAACATGCAAATAAAGATACCTCAAGGAAAGTGGCACGATGTCCTTCATTGTCTGTTGTGAATGTTGATGGTCCACCAGTGAACTAATGCACATGCGCAATAAGTTATGATACAATCCTTCATATAATTACAAAATAATCAAATATATTAATTAAAATTATTTATTCGATACATACTTGTGGACTTGACGATGATGTGTAGAAGGGGACTGGAGGATCATTTCCACTGCCACCAACACTCTTGCCCTAAATTTTGATCATAATCAATAGATACTAAATTAATTAGTTATTCTTTTATAAATGAACTATGATCAAAGAAATTTAATGAACTTGGAAATATTTACCTATGTGTCAATGCCAAATGTCATATTTAGAAAATCATTATTCATCATTCCACAATCCTCTTCCTCTCTATCGACAATACCAAATGCTCACAAGGATCCACAAGATCGATAAATATGCTCCCTCGAAGATTGACCATGGTCACCCTCAACTAAAGGAGTGGCACACTGAATGAGAGTCTTTGTTAGAGCACTAATCATGCCTAATGTGTCCACCTCTACATGTTCATTCACAATAGAAAGAATACTAACATGATCTACGTGTGGCTTGCCAATAGGAACCCTAGGTGCATTAGGGTCACGATGTGCCCCCGCTCTATCAAATGATGACTCCCGTCCTCTACCTTGAGAATCTAGAAAGTCAAAATAATTTGGCACCTCCTTGAGTACAAACTCGCAATAGAGTTTCCTCCAGAAATATATAGGAACCTCATGATTGTTACAAGGAGGGGAGTCAAATACCATCCACCATCTCTCCCAAAAGTTATTTTTTATGTCTTCATTCAAGCACCAATGAACTGGGAACCTCCTTGATGTAGTTCTAAGAGTATCAATGTCCCTTGGTTTTTTTAAGAGTTTGCAAATGTCATCTTTTGTGATTTTTTTCTTTTTTATGTCCTCATATGATAATTTATTTGCATAATATTGATTTTGTTCTTCTCTTTTATCATGTCATAAATTAAGTTTCCCACTAACCGAGCCTACGTGGGTCAAGATTGATTCCAATGATTTTGCAAATCTTTCTCTTCTAGGATTTGTAGCAATAGAATCTTTTAACCTCATAATTAAAGATTCTAATTTTTTTTCCCTCTTTCAATTTGGTTCATCAAATTTTCTTGTGTTCCACGAGGAGGTTTCTCGATTGGTGGAGGTAGTTGAGGTTTATTTTATTGGTTATTTTCTTCATTCATTTGTTCATGAGGAGAAGATGGAGAGTTTGGTTGAAGGTTTTGTTCAAGGAGATCATTTCTTCCTAGCAATTAAAAAAAATCAATTTTAAAATCTTAATTACACATAAAATCTAAGAAAAGAAATTTTAACAAAACAAATTGCTTCAAAATTAGAATTTCAATACAAATAAGAGGCATGGGCTGTAAAAACACTTTCTTCTTCTTTTGGCTCAAACTTGATGATGTCATGGAGCCATTCTTTATCAAATTTGATGGATTGAACAAGAAAAATGATTTTGTGCACACGCTTGGGAAGCCCTCTTTCACTGCAAACACAGGTTTGTGGCATGAAAATGGGCTTTCCAACTGCACCAAAACACTTTATAGTATTTTACATAGCTCGTGTGCCCCATAGGGTGCACGCTCTTTAGTGCGTACGCACTATGGCCTGTGGGGGGCCAAACTAGAAAGTGGCACCTTTTTGGTTCCCCATCTTTGTGCATATACCCTAGGGCAAGACATTTAAATAGCTTCCCAAGATTTTTAGGGCCCATGCTCCTATACAGATTATATACATGGAGTCTACTCACTATCTCCAAGATGACCTACAGATTGAATAGTGGGACGATGAGCTAGGTCTCCATTTCAAACACCTTCCTAGTTTGAACCAATGAATAGGGAAAAGATAAAGATTTAATGCAGAACAATGAAATAAATGAAAAATCCTAATATAATGACACACAATGCAAGGAAAGACACTAAATTAAGAACTTCATTAATCTTAATCCATAACACAACTCAAAACATTTTTCTTCTATTCACTGATTACATAGATTCACAAACTCTCACACACTATTCACACTTCAAAATCAAAGCTTTGTACACAAGACTATCCAACCTCAATATTTGGTCCAAAATCCACTTAAATAGTCTAAACTTAGTCTTAGGTTTCCATTAGGGAAATCTTGGGTCATTTTAGGGTGTTTGGACAATTATGTTCGGGAAACTTTGAAAAGTTGCAAAAGTTTCTAAGCAACTTTTTGCAACATTTTTACAACTTTTTCAATTTTGAAAATCAAAGACTTTGGCTAAGTCCTAGATAGTCCTAGACTCCATAGTAGGTTCAAATATGACCCCTAATACACCCTAGACCCAAAGACATCATAGTGACATCATCTCAAAACAAATAACCAAGAAAGAGACTTTAACACTTAAGCCTCGAGATTGCAATAACCTAAGACCTAGGACCTAATTAGACCTCTCATCCCTATTGGATTCCACAATGTGGTCAACATGAACTTAGGGAAATCTCACACATGCCAAGTTTGGCTTACAAAGAAAAATAAGATAGATTGGGTCAACAACCCTTGGGTGCTCCTACACTAGTCAACAAGAAGTAACTTTATGTTTTGAGAAGTGTGTAATGAATTGAAGGCCAACTAAAAGGTTAATTTTTTTGTAATAGCTTGTATAAAGGAAAGAAACGTATAATGTGAAGTTGTAGCAAGTTATTTTATTGATATATAATGATGTATTATGTGAATTTTGATGTATGATTAGATCAGTGCGAGTTTGTGATAAGTTTTGTAAAGAGCATCGAAGGAAAATTAGAATATTGAAGATATTCAGAAGTAGTGAAAGGTTTTGTTCATTATCTTTTATATTGTAGATTATCATTGTACATTGCATGTTTGGGTAGTGAGCTCATCTTGCATACATAATTTTTTATTTTGTAATACCAACTCCTAACAAGGTTGAGGCTTCTAACAAGGCCTAAGTCCTCTAACAAGGACTGAGACACTATACAGATGTAATAGACTCGTCAAAGGGTCAATATCTTTCACAAGATACTTTAGATACTTTTGATTAGTGGATCATTTAGTGGGTACCATCCCCACTGGGGTTTTCCCTTGCCCAGGGTTTCCTCGATAACAAATATGGTGTTATGAGTTCTATTATTTTATGGTTGTGTTTACTGTTTAGTTTAATCAGTTTAGTTTCTTATGCAAGTTACAAGTTAATTAATAATATCCATGCTTGGGAAAAAGTTAAAGTTTGTGAAATACTGATTCACCCGCCACCCTCCCCCCCTCTCGATATTTCCTATTTCTAACAAGATCCTAGGTCCTTTTTTGTATATTTTTCATCAAATATATTTTTATCTTATAATTGTTCATTTTGAGATTTCTTGCCTATCTAGTTGCAGAAGGGTTTATATTTTCTTGTTGTGGGGGGGATCTCTTTTAGTTGTTTAGTATGGAAGATTCCACTCCATCTCCTTCTCCTTCTTCTTATTCCAGTGAGTTTTCCTCTAAGACAAAGAAGAAGTCAAGTGACACTTGTAGCTTTTGTGACAAGGTGGGACATTCAGTCCACAGGTGTTGGACAAGACTAAAGGCTTTAAAGGATGTCATGCAAAAACTTCATGTTTGACTTCCTCTATCTTATTCTTCATAGATAGGGAAAGGTCATGCTATTTCTAAGTGAGATATAGTTTAAGTGGACCTATCATGCCTCTCCTTTGTTAGCATTGTGGGGGGTAGTTTCTATTATTTACAACTTGCTAATGCTTCCTTGGTTTGTAGTTGATTAATTCTTTAGACTATCAAAACTTGTATTTTTTACTAGCAATTTGATCTTGCATGGTTGAGTAGTGTCATTGGGGTCACTTGTAAAGGTTCATATGCTATCTACATCTTCAACTAACAGATGTTTTGTCTTTCTTTATCATTTGTTCATTGTTCGAGTAGTGGCATTGAGGGCACTTATGTAGATTTTTGTCTTATGTATCTTTGACTGACAAATATTTTGTCTTTGTTTATTATCTTCTTATTGTTTGAGTATTTTTGTTGGGGGAACTCATACATATTTTATCATGATCATCATCTTGGTTTCAAAGGAGGTTCTTCATTTGACACTATGGTTTATCATTCAATAGTCATCCACACATTTCTCGTATCTGAAAGAATGTTTTTAATATTTGTATTCTTTTGGGATTTTTTTTTTGGAGGTTCCTTAGTCCTTCCTTCCCATTCCTTGCTTCTTTCATGTAGTGCATCTTTCGTTGTTGGAGAGAAGTTTTAATGTAAATCATCTTGCAAAATTGCATATTGTAATCTTTTTTTTCTTTTGAGTACAACAATTATTTCCTTCTACCCTTTCTTGTGGATGGTGTTTTTGTTTGTTGTTTGATCCAAGGTGCTTGTGTTGCAAACTTCAACATATGTGGCAAGAATAATGTTAGGTGTTATGTCAAATAATACAAGTGTTTGCATAAAATCCCAAAGAGTTATTGGAGCTTGTGTGATGTTGTGGTGTGATTTGTGTATTCTAACCTAATGTAAAAAATGTTACATTTATGCTTATATGTAATGGTTTATCTTCGAGTTTCACTAGTGCACAAGTGATGAATAGTTTCCATCTTGTCCTTTTATTATCCTTCAATAGTTCACAAAAGGGATACTTGCTACACATGATAACTTAAGGGTCCTCCAAGTGTTTCTACCTCGAGGTATGCCAATTGAGTGATGTATTAGATAAAGATGGCCAACTATTAAGGAATCTATCTTGGGATGGTGTGAGTCAACTTGATATGGTCTAGCAATGCTTATATTGCACAAATTACACTAAGATTATATTGTGCTCAATGGATGCACTTGTTTGTTGTGTAGGGAATGCTTATAGGGGTACACAAAAGTAACACAAATATTTAAAAAGGAAGACCCACACAAATATATGATGGCCTTTAATCACCCATAAAAATGAAATCATTTAATCTATTCACTTTCTACTTGAACCAAATTATCTATCACAACATCTCAACTAGTGATTTAGTAGATAAAATTTGATCTTATCCTAAATAATATGAGCCCCATTTCCATTATCTTTGTCTCCACAAACACTCCAATTTGAATATTTTTAAGAAATCTAGATGTCTCAACATACACTCCAATCTCAATTTTTTTAAGAAATCTAGAATCATATTCATTTATAATTTTTAGCATTCATCTTTTTATATACGGTACTAATAAAATACATAATGATAAATAACCAGCCTGATAAAAAGTACATAAACCCATATCCAGCTCAAAATTTCCATTATCTCAACATAATTCCAATCTTAATTTCTTTAGAGAAATCTAGAATCAAATCCATTTATGAATGTTAGATATTTTAATATACCGTGTTGTCTATAAAGAGATAACAAGCTTCAAAAGGAGTGCACTTCAACTCAAAATCCATAGAGAGCTTACTCTAGTGTGGTAAATTAGTGACAATGCATTGATATTTCTTTCCTCGTAACAAAAGACAAATTTAAGAGTCCCCATTTCCATTTTAAAAAGAAACAAAAACTTCTCTGATTTAATTAACAATACCAACAGAGAACTAAAGTGAAATGTGTTCAGGGTTCTTCATGAAACATTATTGCTTTCCTGCTAATTTTTCAGGTTTCAAGAGAGGGAAACGCAATGGAACTCTTCTTGCTGCACTAATCTTTTTCACAGGTACAATTCAACGAACTGGCATTTTTCATCAAAACAATTCAATTCCCTCTAAAATCAAATACATTAAACCCACAATGGGTTACCTATCATTATCTGCTCTCTTACCCATAAATTGTAAACTCCATGCACTCTCTTATGAATGATAGTGCTTGCTCTTCTCTGACATATAGAGAGAGTGTGAGTTTTGCTTGCCAAACCTCTCTTGTTAGCCAACCTGGTCCTCCCCATAAGTTGAGCCTTTCATCTAAGGAGGACTTTTACACACCCAAAAATTTAAACAAAAATATTAGTTTCATTGCCTGATCCATCTGTGGAGTTAACCTCTCTAGTAGATCAAACCAATGAGTCGCCTTTCTTTTCAAGCAATCTGACCTCATGAAATACAGTTAAATCCTGATAGTGTAAACAAATAGGCTTTACCTATGTGAATGCAAACAAAGAGGCTTTGCTAAAACTTACAATATCATCGTCTGTATTATATTTTTTCCTAACTTTACATTTCAAGAAGTAAGAACTATCAAAAAAGTTTGTCATTTCCACATAAAAGGAAACAAGTAGCAAAATTGGCATAGTCCTCATGTCAAATATTGACCTGTTGATTCCTGCCTCATTTCTGCCAACGAAAGGCACAATTGAAGCTCCTGGTCATGTCTAGGAGCCTTTGAAGTAAATAAAACCAACTAAAACTGCATAGAGGAAAAGAATATATAAGGATTTCAAAAAAGTTGGTGCCAAAACATTCTAAAATGAGTAATGAAAAGAAGTGGCTTTCAAAATTCTTACTCTAAGAAAGGACAACTTTCATATTAATCAAAGATCATATTGAAACCCGACATTCAAATAAATACTAAAATAGGCAATTGAGTGTTGATTTCATTGCCAGTCACATAACCTGATATACACAAAACCAGAACTTAGTTTTTCTTGAAGTCACCAGTAGGATCCAAACATAAAAGGTGAGTATAATAACAATGAATTTCCATGGATACAAACCCCTATCCCTTCTGTGGATACAAATGCTTTTCTAGATTGGCAGATGGCTGCTGAAAAGGTGGAAGATGGATGGACATCAGTTAAAGGAAAAAAAGTCAAATTTTCCAAACCTTCGTTTGATATGTCTTTACATTCTCATAAGAATGGGCCAAAATGTAAATCTTGATGGTCTTTTGTTGTGTTTAGCTGGGCTGATTTTTCGCCCTCTTGATGGGAACTATGGTGAGTTTGTCTAGTTTGTTGGGTGGTGTTCCACAGTTGTTTTAAGATCTTTCATTGCTATATCTTTCTTTACTCTTTGTACAAGGTTTCGGGTCTTTTCAAAACCTTTTTTAACTTAATCAAAACAATAGATTTTCATTCGAGAACACAAATAGAAGATAATACATGTACTAAATTTACAATCAAATGGTTTTTTTTTGGCAGAAGTGTATATACAACAAATAAGGATTTAAAATATTATTTAAAATAAGAATAATTTCACATGTTTTTGAAAATATGATGCAGTCAATGGATACCAAGATCCTGAAACTTTTAGTTTTGTCAGAAAACTTTGTGCTGTAGTTGCAAATGGGGCCTGGAATTCTGTAACTCCAGCTAAAATAGTTTAGGAATGTTGCTTTTCCAAACCCTAGCATTGAGATTTTTTATTGCAGATCTTAGATTATTATAGATCTCTCTGTGCTATATCTAATCAAGGAAAAATTATATACCTGGTCAAATGTTATGCCAAGAGTTGAATGGCTTCAGTGAGACACAATCGGTCATTGGTACTGTTTGAACCTTGGTATGTTTGTACACTTTGAAATCCAAAGTTGCATTAATTCATTCTTAAAAAAGAGAAATTTTGCAGAAAGAAAGATTTTGTGGATGAAAAACAAAGTAAAAGCAAAACAATAGAATCGAATGTAGATTTAACATTTTTATCTAATGGTGCAATACTCACCCATATCGGGCATAACTTCCCAGTGAACTAAATTGTAGGAAATTAATTTTCTATATATATTGCTAAAATACTTAATCAAAATTGAAAAAGAAAACAATGTGATTTCTTATTTATTAAAAAAGTAATTAATAAATAGTTAAAGTACAGTTTTTTTTGTTTATAGTTCTATGGTGGGAACAAAAAATTGTAAAATCTATTTTTTTAATAAGTGGAAACCTTAAGCTTCTTCTTTTCAATGGCATGATATATTGCATTTCGTTGTTTTCTAGTGCCCATGAAATTTAGGCTCTTTTGGAATGGTTAGACTATTAGAAGATTTGAATCACATATCATGAGGAAATCTTTCTAATTACAAAATCACAATGTTAAGACACAGAAACCTGATTCAAATAATACCTTCTAGGAATAAAAGAGTGACTGAAAGATGGCATGATTTGAGCACGTGGAATCGTCTCTTTTCTCAACCTCTTAATTTCTTCTTCTTCAGCCACCTGTCAATATGAATTTTTTAGTTAGAAATATAGAGTACATTGCTACTTCGCCTGGAGCATAAATATCATATAAAGTATAAACATATATATAATAGAAAAGAACCTTTTGCAGTTTTCCCTCTTCTATCTTTTTCTGCTCAAGGCATTTAGCTTTTATGCTATCTATTAATTCAAGAACAACATAAAATATAAACAAAGGTGATATGTAAAAGGCCCCTACTAACACTTGTGTAAATCAACAAAATGCAATTGTATGTGGAAGTTTTGTACGAAGTTAAATTTGTTCAATAATTCATACAAATTTGTCCAGAACTAGCTAAGAATTCACGTAAGACATATAAGATGATATTTAGAAGACTTACTCCCCGATCAAAATCACCACGATCAACTGCTCTTATTTTAGTATGAAGCTTCACATCCAATGATTTAGTGGATTCTTTGACAAGGGTCTTCACCAAATGTTGTTATTTGAGAAATAATTAAAAAAAGATTCAAAATAATACCTAAAAGAAAAATGCAAATTAAAATATTTTTTTTTAGTTCAAATGTAACCTCTGGTTCATCAATTGTCCAAGGAAAACCTTGTGCCTTTGGAATTCATTTTTTTCCTTCTTCAAACAAAATCATTTGAACATTCTTTACGAATTCCTTCTCTTTCATGTGGCCTATTTCCTCCAAGTTTTGAGATTTTTCTCAGACCATGTGTATTTTATGAAAATATATGAGAATTAAAAAAATATCGGACTCCACAGTCACATGATATTCAAAATAATTGAATTTGACTCTGCTTTTTACCTCTATACAAAGATTGAAAGGTTGTGCACAAGTGACCTCCTTCCATTTTTGAATTCCACTTCTATCGAGAGATCCTACTCTCCTCGAATCTGAACTCTGCAAAAAGAAATCATATAAGATATGTTCAGACTCAAGAACAACTATTTTTAATATTTGAATTAAGACTAATGTTTTGATTACGTAAAAACAAGTTTTGAAAGGACCTGAAACCTTATACATCGAGATTGCAGAATAAGCATTAAAAGCCCAACAGAAATAGTGCAACAACACAACAATAAAACACCAAAAACTAACTAGTCCTCCAAAAAAAGGAGAAAAGAGGACAACAAAAAACATGACAGCAAAAAGACAGCTAGATAGTCTTCATCTATGTGGCCAGAAATGAGAAATGAGAAACGAGACGACAACGACAACGTGACGAAAAACATAATATTTAAAAGTTGCGTATAAGAAACGGATATATAGATAGATAGATAGATAGATAGATAGATATAGATATAGATATAGATATATAATTTATTAAAAATATATGCAAGTTAAAATAAAATTTATGACATTTACATGCAAGTTAACATAAAAGCACATATTTAATCATGACATATACATGCAAGTTAAAATAAAAATACATATTTAATCATGACATATATATGGAAGTTAAAATAAAAGTGCATGACATGAAAGTTTCTAGAATACAAGTTAACATATGCATGCAAGTTAAAATAAAAATACATATTTAATCATAACATATACATGGAAGTTAAAATAAAGTGCATGATATATACATGTAAAATATAATTGCATAACATTAAAGTTTGTAAAATTCAAACCATAGTAAAATTAAAGATCAAATATTACTTTTTGCTATTTTATTTAACATAATTCTTAGTTCAAAAAATAAAATATAGCTATCATAGTTGTTTGCAATTACATAAATATGATATCGAAAAATTTCATCAAAGTTTTTATGTTCAAGCAATACTTCTGCTTGTTTCGCCTCTCTCCATCCCAATTGCAAGTAAACTTTCCTCTGCTTTATCTTCAAGTACTTCTATTGGAAATTCATCATTTCCATCATCCATTGAGCCACCATAGTCCCACATTCTATGAGGACTTGATTTATAATCATTGGATGCTTGAGATAAAAGTCGAAGATTTGAATGAACATACACAAGATCTTCTGCTTTTTTGCTACCTAGCCTATTTCGCTTCATAGAATGGATGAAGGCATACTCGCTCCAATTTCTTTCACACGTAGAAGCACTAGAAACCTGTTTATGTAAAATAAAAGTAAAAAAAATTAGTATTTTTAATATAAATCAATAGTCATATAAATTTAATATACAACTATCATATGACTAAGCATGTGAAATTTACCTGAGATAACACACGAATTGCAATATTTGTTAGTTTTGGTGTTTTTCCTCCATAGTTCTCCCAAAATGCTTTGGGTTCCATATTCAATTGATCAAATGGAACATCTTTATGAGAAAAATTATCTACTCCATCAATATATTTTGACATTTCCTCCTTGATTTGAGTGCGATCCTCCCTAATTGGGTAAACTCTATCCATATAGGTTTTCCATCCAGTGGAAACCTCATCATCCAACCATGGTTTTTTGTGAAACCATTTAGGATTAAGTAAAAATCCAACAGAGTGAAGAGGACTATGAAGCATCTTCCATCTTTGTAAACTACATTCCCAAACAATATCATGTGTCTCTTGATCAAATGATGGTGCCCCAACAATAAACATATCTTTAATCTTCTCCCTCATCTGATCTAGCTTCTCAAACACATCTCCCATGCATGGCTTATCTTTATCAAAAAGACGAAGGACTTCAAGAATAGGCCAAGAAAGCGTTAGAAGATCACTTGCCCATTGCCAAAATAAAAATGACCCACTACTAATTATGAGATCAGAAATTTCATCACATGCTTGGCTACTGGTACTTGGTCTATCTCTCCATCTCTCCCATTCAGTAGACACCACCATTTGCCTCAATGCTTGTTTTACCTTTACAATTCGATCAACCATGATAAAATTTGATGCAAATCATGTTTCTGCACATCTAAGTAGCTGCAAAGAAGCATATTTCCTATATATAGCATGTGACATAGAATGATTTACAATAAAATGTTGTATTTTTTTAACATTTGCAACTACCTCACTAACCCAAGGAAGCTTATTATGCAAATCTTTAAGAAGCAAGTTCATGTAATGAACTGCACATGGTGTCCAAAAAATATTTGGAAACTCATCTTCGATCATCCCTCCTGCCAAAACATTGTTTGAAACATTATCAGTTATAATTTGCACAACATTATTTCTCCCTACCTATTCAATTGCTTCTTTAAAAAGACCTTCCAAATATGTTGCATCTTTCACATGTCTTGAAGTATCATGAGATTTGATAAACATTGTGCCCTTTGGTGAAGAAGTGAGAATATTAATTAGTGGTCTTCATGCAATGTCAGTCCAACCATCTGAAACTATGGAAACACCTATATATGACCAACTACTTCTAATATCTTGTAGCTTTTCTTCAAGGCGTTTCTTCTCATCATCTAAAACAACAGTGCGAAGTTTTTCATAACCTGGAGGAACATATCCTTTAGATGCATTATTGACCATCCTTATAGCCTCTTTCCATAAAGGAGACCTAGCTATGTTGAATGGCATTCCACAACTGAAGAAAAGCCTTCTAATAGAAGCATCTACATTCCTTATGTCAGTAGCATCAAACATTTTCCCAATTTGAGATTCATAAATAGAGGTACTAAAAGCACTTACAAATTGTGACATCCCTTGTTGAGAATCTTGTGATTGTTCCTCGATAGGTTTTAAAGACTCTACAAAATTAAACTCTTTGATCAAATCAACTTTTTCTCATTTTGGAATCCTATTGCAAACAACAATTGGTTCTTTCTTTCCAACTCCCAACAAATGATATCGAACTCGAGCAATTGAACCAGATTTATCTTTCTTACAATGAGGGCATATCCAATGCCTACTTCTAGAACTACCATAATTTCCTATTGAATAATTTTCAGTTATTGTGACAATCTTCCATAACTTCTTTTCAAATTCCCTTTTCACTTTGTTATAATTTGTGGGACTCGTGTGTTGATTTTGCAATTCATTCATCTTAGGATTTGAAGAAGCACCATCCATTTTTCTCCAAAACCTATTTACAAGTATATGCATTTCTCAAAATAAGAATATATACAACCAATAGACATATTTCAAAAAGCTAAAATATAAATTCTTTTTACTTAAAAATACATATGCATAAAAAATCATACCTGATTTGTAATGTCAAATCTTTAACTCCCTTCTCCTTTTTATGAATATTTCAATCAACTTGTGATTTATAATCTCTATTGTAGTCTTCTTATAACAAAATAACAAAACTATAGATTGCATGCCATATCTTAACAACCTATCAAAACTAATGTCAAACTAATAAAAAATAAAACATAACTTAACATTAACATATTGCATGTCATATTAAAAACCACAAAACTATTTTTTAAATAGAATATATATAATGAATAATTTAATTATTAAAAAAATTAAAAACATACAAAATTTATTTAAAAATATATATTTGAATAATTTAATATTTTATAAATCATAAACTATTTTTAAAGTGATTGATAACAAAAAAAACTAAACATTAAAGAAATACAAATTCAAAATTAAATATAAAAATAATAAGAAGTAAAAAATAAAAAATGCTATTGTATATTGCATGCTTCTCATTAAACATTAAATATAATAAAAATATTAATATATTTAAATCATTCACTTAAATTAAAAAGGTTAAAATAAAAATAAAATAAAAAGCCTATCTTAACAACCACATATTGTATCCAACTTATCGAATACTTAGTTCAAGTTAAAATTGCAAAGGGTATTATTTTTAAAAAAGTACAGAGTCTTCCTTTGTTTACCAGTCTTTAAATATATATTTTTAATGCATCAGATGTCATGGAATAGTTTAATGTATTAAATATTATGACATTTAGTTTACCATAGTCTTTAAATATATATTTTTAATGCATTAGATGTCATGGAATAGTTTAATGGTAGTCAAATCTTTATAACGAGCGTATAATACTAAATACAATAAGTTTGACCCAACTTTAAAGCCTTCCTTGTGCAAAATCCCTGGCAAAATCCTCGGCGAAATCCACGGCATAAAATCTTTGGCAAAATCCATGGCATGAAATTTAAAATTCAAGCAACGCAGAGAAATGAAATTTTCATTGCTAAAACGCACGTTTCTGCATTGAAACGTTTCATCTCTGTTGAAACGCGCAACGGCATCAAAACATCATGTTTCTAGCAACACAGGTCTTCATAAGTTCAGCCACCTAAATCGGCCAGCATCTACATATTTGTTGAGGACACCTTAAGCTCCTCCAAATCTTTGTTCTTGTTGGTCTCCAACTTTTTAAAGCTCACTCTGGTCCTCTTACTGGCCCCTATCCTCCTTAACCTCCTTTGGCGCCTGCTCCCCTTTACCCTGTTCCATCTTGTCCACAAGGATTCTGGCCTTAAGGATGGAAAATCTCTGCTCAGCAATATTGCCAATAGTCTTCTCTAGTCGCACAATACTGCTCTCCATTTTATCCATCCTTTTCAACAAAGTCCCTCTCTTAGAAGCAGTATCCATCTTTTTCATTTTGTCCTCCATAAGTTGGACCTTCTTCGTCAGAATCATTATCCCCTCGGCACTGCCAGTAACCTCCTTCAAATCATTACTACTCTATCCCATAGTCTTATCACCCAAATTCATCTTATCGAGAGCCCCAACCTGCCGCTGAATGTTTTGAATTTGGTTTTTCATCGTATTAATGTCATTTTTCATTGTGCTTAGGTTATTTAAAAAAGTAGTATAGCCCAGATTAGCATAGACATTATTCACACAGGCAATATCCTCCTTAGAGCTCCCCGTCTTCCCCATGGCATAGTTAGCTTTGTCCTTCTCAATAGTGGCCACCTCCTGGACAATATTCATCAGTCGAAATAACAACCCCTTACCCACATTTTTTTTCTTGTTCTTGGCTCTGGTTCGGCTCCCAATAGTCTCCATTTCTTTTTTACCCTTCCCCTTAGCACTGTCATCCCTACTTTCCTCATCCTCAATCTCCATTTCCGTAACAGATTCTTCAATCTTTGCCTTCCTTTTTTTATTCTTGGATGAGGAGCCACTGCAGTTGGAAGGCTTTCTGGGTTGAACAAATTCAACATCATCATCTTCAGTCTCCTCCATATAAGCCTCCTCTGAACCCCTCCTCTGAATCCTTACCATCAGTATCATAATCCTCAAGAGCCTTCCTATTAAAGCGGGACCTCTCAACCTTTTTGGACTTGAACACATCATACAACAAAACCATCAATCCTTCATGACAAGCATGGTCACCCTTAGGATCCTTTTGCAGACTTTTAATGGTAGTATCCAAGGAACTCAAAAGGTAAAAGGGAAAGTTAACTTTAATCCAATGTCTGAAGTGATTCAACAATATAAGATGATGGTTATAAATTTTAATGTACCTCCCATCCTCCCATCCAAAATGATGTAGCTGATAAGAATAACCAGAACCAACCTCCACGGCCTAGAGCTGCACTTCGAACTGAAATAGGAGTTGTCAATCTTCACCATTATTTTCCTTTCCTACTCCGTCTCCACAAAATCATCCAGGGCTTTGTCCGAAATCTTCCTGTCTTGTAGAAGTTGATCCCTTCAATTTTCAGTCTCGTGACCTCGGCAATGATGTCCCCTGTGACTAATGTTTATTTCATAAATAAATTAGATTTATACCTGTTCAAATTGAAATTGTGTGTACAGAGGAAACGCCCATTTCACACTCTTCCCAACTCTTTCCCCACCAGGCTGCAGAATGGGATCAATTGCATCTCATTCCTAGGCCTTCTAAGAATTGGAGATGGCTTTTTCGTAAACTCGTCTGGTGAAGCAATGCTATCTGCAGATATATTGCAGCTCTTGCACACTGTGCCCTCATTATCAGGCTTCTTAGATGGTCTATTATTGGTTGATTTCTGAAACCCATCAGAGATATCCGAAACTTTGAAGATTTTTCCACGCCCACTAGGCAGCTTCTGAGGAGATTTTTGACACCCTTTTGGAGATTTCACAGTGGCAGCATTGGGATTACAGTTTTCTGCAAACTTGCACGTATCATAATCATGGTGTTGTTTTCCCCTCAGCGATTTGGTAGTAGTGGGAGACCGAATGATCCTGTTTGGAGACTGAACATTTTTTAATGGGGATCGAACGCCCTTTTTCCCCCGTGGAGCTCATTTTGTTGCCTTCTTAATCTCTTTGTATTCAACCACAATCCCCCCTCTCTCTCTCTCTGAAAAAACTGAAGGATTTGATTTGCACAATACCCTCTCTGCCTCTGTGAAAAACCTGAATTAACTGATTTGCATATGAATTGGGGATTTTTAAATGTTTCCATGTCAACGGTCATTTGGACGGCTATCTTTCTAAACAATCTGTCGTGTTCTTTCGGAGATTTGGTCAGATTTACTGACCAATGCAGGACAAGGAGGGCAGGGTGCAGAATTTCTTGCATAGATACGTCTCTGTATATAAAATATATGCCTTGGTGCCTATAATAACGAAGGATCTTCCCCAGTAAAAGCCACAACAAATTGAGAGCAAACTCATCCAGCATTACCAATTAATGAATTCCTCCTACATTTATTACATTGAAAAACATGTATTACCAATAAATATTCGTTCTTGCGGGAGAGCCTGTGCAGACGATTTTGTTGAGGGAAATGACAAGAGGTATTTTCTAGCAAATAGTTATTACCTAAGGATCAAGTGTCTAGATAAGAACACTAGTTGGGTACAAATAGCATAGATATCTAGTAGGAATAGGACAAGCGCCCTTTGTACAATTGAGCTCCAAATAGCATCAAGGTTTTAAAAAAGCTGGTACTCTAGGTGTGAAGGCTATACAATCAAATGGGGGCCCTACAATGGATAGAGATAAACAAGTGAGTGTAGACCCTAATGTGTTAAGCATGTAAGAGAAGAGATAAAATATAGAAAATAGAAAGTATTGTAAAATATATAAAAAGATAATTATAATTTATATGGAGATTAGAAGATTGTAAAATCTTGTGAGCTAAATCTTAGAACTCTAATTGTCAAATTATAGCAAGGGGGGATTGTCTTGTGTGAGGCCTAAAGAGAAATGCTACAAAAATACAAATGGAATGCTAAACACATGCAAAAGGAAATGATGTCTAAAGACAATTAAAAGAAAAGAATATGAAGGAGTGCTCTAAAGTTGCAAAGCAAATCATAAAATATTAAGGAGGCTTCACACATGGCACAAAGGATCAAAGAAAATTCTTCAACAAAATGATCACATGACAATACCAAGTTACAAAATCTATTCAAAGAAAAGGGAAAAGTATAGTGGAAAAAAATGAGTGGATAGATATGGTATCCTAGATGTATATAGAATATTTCTCTTGTGTTTAGATTCTCAAAGGGTTGTCTTACCATTTCTAGATTGGATGAAACCAATATATAGTTCTTGGAAAAGTAGGAGTCATGGTTTTAAACTTGTAAGCTTTTTGTGTAATTTGATGTCTACTTTGAATTGAAACAATAAGCATGCTAGTTTCTCTATTTAGATTTGCACTATTTGTAAGGAGGATATGAATTGCTTTCCTCTCAAAATTTCTTCTATTTGAACAAATCGAGTTCTCTTATTTTGTGCTACAAACTAACTTTTAATATCATGTTGCTTGAACTATTTGACTCAAGGTAATAATTTATGGGTGTAAATTAGTATTGGAGGCTTTCCTTTGGGCCTCTTCTCTCTGGTAGGTAATACTTAAAAGTATAAGGTTAATGTTGGTTTGTCTACTATTGGGTAGTACGAAGTATTTGAGTAGGGAGATGCACTAGTTTATAGATGCTTTTTAACCAACTCCTAGAACACAATTGTAGTCAAGATTTAAGAGTTACAGGGATGTGAAAGTTTCCAAGAATTATGCAATAATTTCCATTGCCTTAGAGGTTAGGGAGTTAGATCTATGAAGAAGCTCTCAATTGAAATATTATTTTAAAAATGTACATGCTTTACCATCCTTAATAAGATTACGAGGCTCAAGTTGTGAAAAATTTGGAAGGGAAGGATGAATGGTATTGATGTCGGAGCATCCAGGACTAAATAAATTGGCATGACATTTTGGTTTTCCTCTATGAAGTTTTGGTTTTGTTTTCATATTTTGTTTCCAAGTGTCTTGCATTCAAGGTAGGCTTGTGAACTGTTTAACAAAATGTCATGCCAATTTTGACATAAAAAATCACACCAAATCCATTAGTCAACATTACTAGATCCATAGAAGATGAAGGGACCAAAAATATTATCATATGTTGCTAATGAATGCAAACAAATTATCCTTGAAGAGGAAGAGGTGTGAAAAAAAAAAAGAACAGAAGGTGGAGGGTCATTAGAAAAATAGAGGAGTTTTGGATCAGGGACAACTTTAAGAAACCACCCTCCACCCTCGAGTAAACGTGTAAAATCCTGGTGAATCTTTCATTATTTTGGAGGGGGGGATATTAATTTTGTTGGAAAAAAAATTAAATTTAAAGGAAAAAATATTAATTTTTATTGACAATTTTTTTCAATTGTACAAAAAATTCTAGAAAATCCCAGTGAATCTGTCATTATTGTGGGAGAAAATAATAATGTATTTGGCAAATGTTTTACTTTTTAAAGGAAAAAATATTTAAGTGTATTGGCAATTATTTTATTGTAAAGAAAAATATTTAATTGTATTAGCAAAGTTTTTTCAATCATTTGAAAATTGTAGAAATCTTTTGCCTAATCTTTTGTTATTTATGGGAAAAATATTTATTTTATGATTTTTTTAATCCCTTGAACATTGAAATGTGGATTTTTTTCAATCCATATTTTATTAATAGCCACTTTCCATTAGTCGTGACTTGTCATGAAGGGCCAATGCCAAATGGCAATTAATGTAATAATTAAGGTAAAATCACATCAAATCTCAAGAGAATAAAGCCTTGATTTATTGCCAACTTTCCTATATGGTTGTATCATAATCACGAGTTGGAGATTTGCTAGCAAGCCAGTGCTGACTGTATGTTTGTCATTGATAACAACATATGGTAAGTAGCTTGCGCAGGAAACTTATGCAGTAAGCTTCATGTATATGAAGCATGGACATGTTATCAGCATGATATCATGGATGCAAAGGTTGACTATTAGTACAGACAGTTATAACTTATATTGTAGTTTCTATCAGCAATGTTCCTGACAGAGTAACAGGCAGTGTTCTATGAATGGTTGTCTGTATAGTTATCATGAAGCCATGCGCCCTTGGATATGTGATGAAGACATGTTAGTGATGATACACTCATGGAAGCATAGTCTAATGATCAATAGAAGTAAAGTTGTGTAGTCGCTATTCACCAGTAGCAGTTTCATGTGTTTGTTCAGAAGAGCCGACAGAGATTATATTGATTCTGAAGTTGCACCTATCATTTGGGTATGCGCCCTTCGATTAGAGCTTGGAGAAGGTTAGTTATGTTCGGTTAAGAGCACATGAGTTAATTCAGCTTCAGGAGAAAGATCCAGTTGTTTTGGTAGAGTCGACAGTGTGTAGCATGCGTCTACAATTATCTTATTGGCCAAGTCCCAGAATGTGTTGCATGCTTAGTATAGCCGATTGAATTGTTATTGGATTTTTTTATGGTTTCTCTAATATGATTTCAAGGTGGTTCTAACAGGCTGACTTGATTATATCATTTAGAGGAAAGATATTTATAGGCAGTCATTTGTGTTTTCTTAAGTGTGGTTCATGGTTGAGAAGAAGAGAAGAGCAGAGTGTGTGAAGTGTTAAGCCATCAGAAGAAGGTCTATGTGAACAAGTAAAGTTTTGTGCTATACATTGGAACTGATCTAGATAGCAGTTCAAAGTGCAATTCACCAAAATCCAGATATAGTGTGTATTTGTTAAACAGAAGGTTGTAGCCTTCACCCCTTTGAGCAGTGTGCTCTTGGACAATGCGTCCTCTCCCCTAACAGGGACTATTGTAAAAGACTCCTAATAGGGTCTGACCCTTGACCAGGTCTACTATACTAAATATATTGTAAAGAAACTCCTAACAGGGTTGAGGATCTTCTAGCAAGGATCATAATACACTAGTACAAAACATTAGTGGGTGTCAATTCCCACCGGGTTTTTACCTATTTGGGTTTCCTTGTAACCAAAATATTGGTGTCATGTTCAAGTGTTCTTTCATTGTGTTTATGCTTTATGTTTAAGTATACTTAATTGGATAAAGAATTGAAACTTGTAGATAACTGATTCAACCCCCCCCCCCCCCCTCTCAGTTATCTCTTGGGACTATTCCTAACAATTGGTATCAAAGCCAAGTGCCTCAGATAGAATTTTTAATAGCTTGAGGTTGATCAGATGGCATTCTTCATAAAAGAAAGTCCTAAGTTTGATGGAGAGAATTATCTTGATTAGAAGAACAAGATGGTGACTCATTTGCAATGTGTTGCTTTTGAAATTTTTGATGTAACTATCAAAGCAGTCAAGATCCCTACCTTAGAAGACCTTGCAAAGGATTATGCTATTGAAAAACAAAAGGAATTGTTTCATCAGAATGCAATAGCCAAAGAATCTCTTATCAGCGCCCTATCTGATAGTGAATTTTTAGAAATTAAGACGGTAGTTATAGCCCACAAAATATGGAAGTACCTAGAAGACATATTTGAAGGAGACGAACAAGCAAAGGATGCGCATAGAAAGACATGGAAGAAAAGATACAATGCATTAGAGATGTTGCCTGAAGAAAACATCAGAGCTTACAATCAAAGGATCAATGAAGTAGTTGTTGGAATCAGGAACAATGGTGGAGAGATCTCAGAGGAAGACATTATGGACAAATTGATGACTACTCTCACTCCAGAATATGAAAACAAGATCAACATCCTTGATGAGACCATGCAGCTTACATCAAATTTCAAGAGAGAGACCTTGATCAAAAAAATCTCAGCTTTTGAGATTTCAAGATTGAAGACAGAACCTAAAAGTGAAACAGCCTTCAAAGCAACAGTCCATGGTAAGAAATCTACAAACACTTCTAGTAATTTTGATAATGATGATGAAGAAAAAACTCTAGATGATTTCATTGCTATGATTGCTAAAAGAGAAAAGAAAGGAAAAGGAAAATATGAAGGTCAATTTCCATTCAAATGCTTTTCATGTAATAAGATTGGTCACTTTGCATTTAAGTGTCCTTCAAGAGCTAGAAAGTTCAAAAATGACTACAAGCCTAAATACTCTAAGGAATGTTACTATGCTGGAGATGGAGTTTCAGATGATGATTCAGATGAAGATGAAATTGGATTAATTTCTATTATAGAGAAAATGAATAATAAGACAAATCATAAAGATAAGAAAGAGGAACAAGAACTAGCACTGATTTCACATGCTGATATAAGGACAAACTAGATTATAGATAGTGGTTGTTCACATCACATGATAGGTGAAAAAGACATATTTGTTCATCTAGAAAAATACAATGGTGGCATGGTTAGGTTTGGAGATAACACTCTTAAACCTATCATTGGTAGAGGAGCTATCACATTGGATGGAAAGAACAATACTGATGATGTTCTATATGTAGATGGTTTGAAACATAACCTTCTTAGTGTTCATTAGTTACTTGGAAAAGGTTATCAGTTGGAATTCAAAGATGACAAATGCATCATTAACAACAAGGATGGTGTTATGATTGCATTAGGCTTAAAGACTAAAGGTAATGTTTTCCAACTCAATTCAGAAGCAAGTTGTTTTGTTGCTAAAGTTGATGATAGTTGGTTGTGGCATAAAATACTATGTCATATCAATTTTGATAACCTAGTAAAGATAAGAAATGTAAAAGAAGTGAGAGATCTACCTAGCATAGCAAAACCAGTTGATACCATATGCAAGGAATGTGTGATGGGAAAGCATGTAAGAAACTCATTCAGGAGCAAGCACAATTCAACAGAGAACAAGTTGGATCTAATTCATACAGACCTATGTGGACCAACTCAAACAAGATCATACTATGGTGAAAGGTATTTCATTATGTTTGTTGATGATTATACTAGAATGATGTGGATTTCCTTCTTGAAAGATAAGTCAGAAGCATTTGAAAAATTCAAGATATTCAAGGCTAAGGTTGAGAATGAATCTGAACTTAAGATAAAATGTCTGAGATCGGATAGAAGAGGAGAATTCACCTCTGAAAGATTCTATGAGTACTGTGAAGAACATGGCATAAAGAGACAGTTGAGTGCACCTAGAAGTCCTTAGCAGAATGAAATTGCAGAGAGAAGGAATAGGATCATCCTTGATATAGTGTGCACCATCATGATTGAAGGAAAAGTTGCACACACCTATTGGAGAGATGCAGTCAATACAATAGTCTATACTATCAATAGAATTCAATTAAGACCTAGCACTGACAAGACACCATATGAGCTATGGTTTGGTAATGTTCCCATAGTGAAATACTTCAGAATCTTTGGAAGAAAGTGCTACATCAAGAGGGATGAAGTAGTAGGCAAGTTTGATGAAAGAAGTGATGAAGGTAATTTCATTGGTTACTCTACTAAAAGAAAAGCTTATAGATGTTACAATTTAAGGTTAAAGAAGATCATTGAAAGTGCTCATGTTAAGATTGATGAAAATTTTATGGCTCAAGTAAGATATCATGATTACTCACCTATGATTGAAGAAGAACCCAGACCTTCCACTAGTGAGACAATTGTTGAAGAGATGTTTGATAGCATTGATGTATTATTCAATGACCCTGAGACAAGTGAAGTAGAAACTCCAAAGGCTGATGAGACAGCATCACCTAAAGTTCCAAAGTTTCCCTCTAGATATCACTCTAAGGATGACATCATTGGAGATCAGAGCAACAAAGTCACAAAAAGATCAAAATCCAAGAGTTCTACAAGTAGTGAAGCAGTATGTTTACTATCTCAGATTGAACCTTTAAGTGTTGAAGATGCATGTAAAGATTCAGATTGGCATGATGCTATGAAAGAAGAACTAGATCAGATTATCAAGAATGATACTTGGGAACTGGTCCCAAGACCTAGTGATAAGAATGTGATAGGAACAAAATGGATATTCAAAAATAAGATGAATGAGGATGGAACAGTAGTAAGAAACAAAGAAAGATTAGTATGTAAAGGATATGCGCAAAGAGAAGGTATTGACTATTCAGACACCTTTTCACCAGTTAGTAGATTAGAAGCTATTAAGTTGTTTTTAGCTTTTGCAACATTCAAAAACTTCAAATTCTATCAGATGGATGTTAAGTTAGCATTCTTAAATGGTGAACTAAAAGAAGAAGTATACATTGAGCAGCCAGAAGGATTCACTCTATCAGACAGACCTGATATGGTGTGCAGATTGAAGAAAGCACTCTATGGACTTAAGCAAGCCCCTAGAGTCTGGTATGAAAGACTTGATGGATATCTAACTAAGATTGGATTCAAGAAAGGTGCAGCAGATTGTAATCTATTGATTAGAGAGACATCTAAAGGTCTACTACTTGTAGCTATATTTGTTGATGACATTATCTTTGGAGGTAATGACAAACTAAGTGCAGAATTTGCCAAAGAAATGCAGACTGAGTTTGAGATGAGTATGATTGGTCCTATCAAATACTTTTTGGGACTAAATGTGCAGCAGACAGAAAAAGAAATTTTTATTAATCAGTCCAAGTATTTGAAAGAGATATTGAAGAAATTCAAGATGGATGATTGCAAGCCAATAGGAACACCTATGATCACTGGATGCAAGCTTACAAAAGAAGATGACTCACCAATAATATATACAACATTGTACAAGTCTATGATTGGTAAACTCATATATCTTACTCAAACTAGACCTGATATTTCCAATGTAGTTGGCATAGTTGGAACATTTACAGCAGAGCCTAAACAAAGTCACCTCATGGTAGTAAAGAGAATATTCAGATACTTGTAGGGCACTATAGATTATGGTCTATGGTATCCTAATTTAGAAAATATTGAGCTTCATGTGTATACAGATGATGATTGGGTAGGATGCATTGATGATAGAAAGAGTACATTAGGTGGAGCAGTGTTTTTTGGTGATAGACTTGTCACTTGGACAAGCAAGAAGAAAAATTGTATTTCTCAGTCAACAGCAAAAGAAAAGTATGTTGCAGCAGCCCTGAATTGTTCTACAATTATTTGGATCAAGCAAATGGTAAAAGATTTTGGAATTTAGATTGATTATCCTATTATTATTTATTGAGATAATACTAGTACTATCAATATGTCTAAGAACCCTGTGATGCATGCAAAGACAAAGCACATTGAGATCAAGTATCACTTCCTAAGAGAGAAAGTGGTAGAGAAAGAAGTTAAGTTGGACTATGTGAATACTAAAGATCAGTTGGCAGACATATTCACAAAACCCTTGCCTAAGGGTACGTTTGAGTATCTCAGGGAAAAGTTGGGAGTAATTCCCTTCCCTGATTCTACTTAGAAGAAATAAGAAAAGGCATCGGTCCTCAAGGACTGATGAAAGGTTGACTACTCTACCTCAGGAGTAGTACCGGTGCTTAAACTGATTGGCACCCTTTTCCATTGATGTCAAAGGAGGAGTAATATATAGAGTCATGAAAAAAAGAAAAAAAGTAGGAGTAATATACTAAGGGGGAGTAGTATTCAGTTTTGGAAGCAATTCAATTGAGGAAATGGAGGATATTGAAGAATATTGCAGCAGATCAAAGATTCATCTTTGGGGGAGTTTTGATGAGGAAATGGATAATGTTATAAAATAATTTCTCATTGGATTGGTGGTGGTTTTTCATTCCATATGTTTCCATCAATGCCAAAGGGGGACATTGTTGGAGATTTGCCAGGAAGACAATGCTGAATGTATGTTTGTCATTGATGACAACATATGGTAAGTAGCTTGCGAGGGAAACTTATGTAGTAAGCTTCATGTAAATGAAGCATGGACATGTTATCAACATGATATCATGGATGCAGAGGTTGATTATTAGTACAGATAGTTATATTACAGTTTCTATCAGCAGTGTTCCTAACAGAGTAACAGGCAGTGTTCTATGAATGGTTGTCCGTACAGTTATTGATGCAGGGGCATTCTATGTCCTTGGTAAACTGCATAGAGTGTTTATGTTTTGGCCAGTTTGTTACTCAGTTGTAGCCTTGACCAATAGTCTCAGTCATTAAAGGAAGCTCAGTCACTAAAGGAACTCAGTAGTCTCTGGCGCTCGGTGAAATGGTTGCTTGGTCATGCTTGCGGTGCTCGATCGATACTGGTGGTTGGCGATGCCTGGTGTGCTCGGTAATTTTACTATTGCTCGGTAGTTCAGATTTAACAACTGGAGTTCTGTGTGATTTGTTAGCTGACTTGGTGAATTAATTGTTTGTAGCCATTGTCTTGGGCCAACATGTAGAATTAAATCTTTGTACACATTTGTAAGTCGACTTGTATGGAATTTAATTATTTATTTTGGGGAGTTAAGGGTTTCATCCAGCTGACTTGTGGCTGATGATTAGTATTTAAGGAGGGCTTGGGTAGATGTTTAGGGGAAGAATTGAGAGAAAACTGGGAGTGAAGAAAGGTTCATGACTTGGAAAACTTTGTGAGTCGGATCTGAGGTTCTGAAAGCTAGAGTTGGCAAAGTGTGGAAAAGTTCTTGATGTTCTTGCAGATCAGATTGTAATCTGATAGTCCTTTGTAGAAGAGCTAGTAGTTTATTTCTTGGAGACAAGGAGATTGCTTAGAGGCTTGTGAGCTCAAGTTTAGATCTACCTTAGGGTTTCCATTAGCTTCTAATTATCTTCAAAGCTGAACTAGCTGAGATTGTATTGGATCTGATTGTGGATCTTGCAGAATTATTTCATTTTGTATTTGGCCCTAACCTAGAAGGCCTTATAGTCAGGCATGTTAATGCAAATTGATTGAAACATTTGTGGTGTTGTCTATTTTTTTGAGTATTCTGCTATGTAATTCTTTTGGCTACAAGGTTTGGACTTTCCTTCATTAGATCCACCATCCTTGACTGCATAAGGTGGTATTAGAGTGAAGTTTTTGTTCTTGTTGGAGTGAAAGTTTGATCTTGTTGAAGCAAAAGTTTGACCTAGCAAGGTTGATCTTGCAAAGTTGATCTTGTTAGAGTAGAGATTGTGTACAATCTAGATTTCAGATCTGAAGCACTGAACTTGTGAAATTGTGCCCTAGTTGTTTACAAGATTGCAGGTTGAGATCTAACTTGTTGCAACTTGGAAATTGTCACAACGTGATCGGTGAGGGTTTGTTACAGAGGGTTTCTCTTATCTTTAAGGATGCCTTTGAGAAGATTAGACCCTAGAGTTATTTCAGATCTTTTTGATACTGTTGAATCCCAAATCACAGAGAAGGTGAAATCAGATTTCAGATCTAAGTTGGAATTGATGAAAAATGATATGGTCGCCGAGATCATGAGAACTATTGCCGGTATACCTCAGAATGTTGGTACTGAGGATGGCTATGAAGAAGCTGCTGAAGAATTTAAAACTGCTGGATCTAGTGGTGATGGCCAGAGGAACAGATCTGGTGAAGACAGAACTGCTTGGTTGCCTAGATCTATTGTTCAGTTTAGTAATTACTGAATGGAAGTTTCTAATTTCTCTAGTACTTTGAAACCCGACAATCTAATTGATTGGATTGGTGAACTTGAAGATTTCTTTGAGCTGGAAGAAATTGAAGATCCTCTTTGGGTGAGATTAGCACAGAAAAAGCTGAAAGGACATGTTGCTCTTTGGTGGAAGGAACTACAGAGAGACCGAGAAGATGAAGGTGAAACAAAGATCAACCGATGGAGATTGATGGTGACTAAGTTGAAAGCTAAGTTCATACCGGTTGACTATGAGCTTGACTTGTTTAAGAAGTTGTAGAATTTGAAATAGAAGGAATTGTTTGTTGAAGATTATACCGAGGAGTTCTACAAACTTACTATTCGGTCTGGACACTGAGCGCTTGGTAAGGAAAAGGTAGCTTGGTATGTGAATGGTTTGAGATTCAATATTTAGGATGAGCTTGGTATGCTAAAGATTGATTATGTTGAAGATTCTTATCAGTATGCTCTGAAGGTAGAAGATAAATTGAAGAGGAAATAGCCTAGTAACTCTAGAGGGAAATAAAAGATTGATCACTAGGTGAAGGAGAAACCGACTGATGTAGAAGATGAATAGAAACTTGTGGAACCTAAGAAGAAGATAGGTAGAGTTATCTTTAAGGGTACTTGCTATAACTGTGGAGAGGAAGGACACCATTCATTTGAGTGTACACAAAAGAAGGTTGATCGATGAACTGTTGTGATGAATGAGAACATTCAGAATGAACTTGAATCAGAGAACTTGCTACTTTGGTGAACATTGCTCGATACAAAGGATGAACCTTGTCAGAGGAGTAATTTGTTTAGGACCCAATGCAAGACTGAAGGTAAAATTTGTTATGTTATCGTTGATAGTGGTAGCACTGATAACCTTATTGCTAAGGACCTAGTTTAGAAACTTGGTTTGAGTAGAATGAAACACCCTTGTCCTTACAGGCTTGGCTTGTTGCAAGATGTTCATGCTTTGGAAGTTAGACAACAATGCTTCATTGATGTTTAGATTGGCCAGTGCAAGGATCTTGTGCTTTGTGACATTGTGAAGATGAATAGTTGTGATATATTGCTCAGTAGACCTCGACAGTATGATTGCAGAGCTATTTATGATTGTGTCAGAAATGTGTTTACTATTGAGAAGAATGACAGGAAGCTTTCACTAATTCCTTTGTTGCATAAAATGCTCAGTAGGAGAAGCCTGAGTATTGGTAGCCGAGTTGAGATTGTGGATCCTGAGAAATAAATGATCAGTATGGAAAAATGACCTGTACGTTGTCCAGAAAAGACTTGAAGAGATAGAGGAAACTAAAGTGGAAGACTTTGCAAGAGGAAAAGGTGGAGGACTTGTATGTGAAGAACTAGTTTGGGATTTATGTGTTGAATCCTGAAAGATGTTCTTCTCACATATGAATATCTTTTGGAACCTGGGGTGTCTGATGTAGGGGCATCCAAGGTTAAGGCAAAGGCATTCTATGTCCTCAATAAACTGCATGGAGTGTTTGTGTTTTGGCCAGTTTATTACTCAGTTGCAGCCTTGATTGGTGGTCTCGATCACTCAAGGAAGCTTGGTCACTAAAGGAACTCGGTAGTCTCTAGCACTCAATGAAATGGTTGCTTGGTCATGCTTGTAGTGCTTGATTGATACTGGTGGTCGGTGATGCCTTGCGTGCTCAGTAATTTTACTATTGCTCGATAGTTCAGATTTACCGACTGGAGTTCTGTGTGATTTGTGAGCTGACTTAGTGAATTAATTGCTAGTAGCCATTATTTTGGGCCAACATGCAGAATTAAATGTTTGTACACATTTGTAAGCTGACTTGTATGGCATTTAATTATTTGTTTTGGGGAGTTAAGGGTTTCATCCAGCCGACTTGTGGCTGACAATTAGTATTTAAGGAGGGCTTGGGTAGATGTTTAGGGGTAGAACTGAGAGAGAATTGGGAGTGAAGAAAGGTTCATGACTTGGAAAACTTAGTGAGTTAGATATGAGGCTCTGAAAGCTGGAGTTGGTGAAGTGTGGAAAAGTTCTTGATGTTCTTGCAGATCATATTGTAATCTAATAGTCCTTTGTAACAGAGCTAGTGGTTTCTTGCTTGGAGACAAGGAGATTGCTTGGAGGCTTGCGAGCTCAAGTTTAGATCTACCTTAGGGTTTTCATTAGCTTCTGATTGTCTTCAGAGCTGAACTAGCTGAGATTGTATTGGATCTGATTATGGATCTTGCATAATTGTTTCATTTTGTATTTAGCCCTAGCCCGAAAGGCCTTAAAGTTGGGCATGTTAATGCAAATTGATTGAAACATTTGTGGTGTTGTCTATTTTATTGAGTATTCTGCTGTGTAATTATTTTGGCTACAAGGTTTGGACTATCCTTCATTAGATCCACCATCCTTGACTACATAAGTTATCATGAAGTTGTACACCCTTGGATATGTGATGAAGACATGTTAGTGATGATACACTCATGGACACATAGTCTAATGATCAATAGAAGTAAATTTATGCAGTCGCTATTCACCAATAGCAGTTTCCTGTGTTTGTTCAGAAGAGCCGGTAGAGATTATATTGGTTCTGAAGTTGCACCTATCATTTGGGTATGCACCCTTGGATTAGAGCTTGGAGAAGAGTTAGTTATGTTTGGTTAAGAGTGCATGAGTTAATTCAACTTCAAGAGAAAGATCCAGTTGTTTTGGTAGAGCCAACAGTGTGTAGTGTGCATCTACAATTATCTTATTAGACAAGTCCCAGAATGTGTTGCGTGCTTAGTAGAGCTGACTAAATTGTTATTGGAGTTTTTTATGGTTTCTCTAATATGATTTCAAGGTGGTCCTAACAAGCTAACTTGATTATATCATTTAGAGGAAAGATATTTATAGGCAATCATTTGTGTTTTCTTAAGTGTGGTTCATGGTTGAGAAGAAGAGCAGAGCAGAGTGTGCGAAGTGTTGAGCCATCAGAAGAAGGTCTATGTGACCAAGTAAAGTATTTGTGCTATACATTAGAACTGATCCAAACATCAAGTCAAAGCACAGTTCACCAAGATCCAGATATAGTGTGTATTTGTTAAATAGAAGGTTGTAGCCTTCACCCCTTTGAGAAATGTGCTCTTGGACAGTGCGTCCTCTCCCCTAACAGGGACTATTGTAAAATACTTCTAATAGGGTCCAACCATTGACCAAGTCTACTGTACTAAATATATTGTAAAGAAACTCCTAATAGGGTTAAGGATCTTCTAGCAAGGATCATAATACACTAGTACAAAATATTAGTGGGTGTGAATTCCTACTGGGGTTTTTACCTATTTGGGTTTCCCCATAACCAAAATATTGGTGTTGTGTTCAACTATTCTTTCATTGTGTTTATGCTTGATGTTTAAGTATACTTAATTGGATAAAGAATTGAAACTTGTAGATAACTGATTCACCCCCCCCCCCCCTTAGTTATCTCTTGGGACTATTCCTAACATCACGGCCATGGGAACACGTACCTAAAAACCATCATTTCACCATTATAAATTATTATTTATGACCATTGAATGATTCTAGATCAATGACCTAAATTCTATTTTGGGCCAAAATTCTAAAGGACACAAAGTTCTGCCAAAAGTTTGTGGAATGGAGAAAGTTATCAGTAGTGGTAGCAAAGCTACATGGTGTAGATACCATTGCACTACCATTGTCATACCACCTTTTGGCTTTCAATTCTCAAAGGAATTATTGTAATTTTTTGGTAGAATTAGGGGTATTCCCACTTCGTAGTGTAATTAGAATTTTGTGGGAGTTTATTATTCTATAGGTCTTACAATTATCCTTCAATGTAAATATTCATAGACATGTCACATATTAACAAAAATTTTGCAACTTCGATTTCCTTTTATGGATTTAAAAATGCTTTGTCACATTGACCATATTTCAGTTCCTAAATCAAATGGACAAAGGGTTTTCAGTAAAATTGTGAGTGATTTTGTGAATCTCCAATGTAACAAATTGCAATTACAATTGTTGCTCCTAAATGCAATGCATTATTTATGAAAGAGAGAAATTATTATTTTATTTTAAAATCAAATATTTTTCTTCTTTTATTATATTATTTATTCTTTTTGTTTATATTACACTACATGCTCATAAAAATCAATCTTTCTTCCTCCTTAAATACCTTAATTAATTCTAATTTGGATTCATTTTATAGACCAAAATTAAAATACTAAAAGAGTAATTTCACTATGTAATTAAAATTTTCTAATAACATAACCAACGAATTCATAAAATCTATTATTTATATTAATGTAGTTTGAGATCCTTGCATCTATTTCATGCATGTTTACCTAATTGCATGCATGTTTTTTTCATGCAACCTCCTTTCCTAGGTCAGAACTTGGGAACCAAATTGTGGGACTAAGAACTTGGAGCCCAAAACTCAACACCATCACCAGAAAAGAGACAAGAGAAATCCAACAGAACAAGGTACGAATACCTCCTTCACTTTGAGCTCCACATCACTCAGGCAGGTATTGCCTCATCTGCACACACATGACTTCTTTTGATAAACAAAATATTGTAGATACATAACTGTGGAATAGCTTTCAAACCCCTTTAGCTAACTTGTACCTCAGTGACTTTTTACCATATCTTGTTCAATATCCCACTTGCATAAAGTAAATCTGAAAACTAGAAAATACTTCTAAATACTCCTATCAACATGAAAGGGAAAATGGTTTCATTTATATTTTGGATGAGTGGGTCTCTGAAATACCCCAAATCTCTCATAGACCAGTGCCTTATCCAATGGGCAACATAGTCAAATAAATCAATGCAACAAAAAGCTATGAAATAATAAGACAACATAGCCGAATATGTTAATGTCTTACATCAATCATACACCATATATCAAGTTCTACTTGTGTATCCACCTATGTATCCAGATATACAACTACCTATTCAAAGAATTTAACCCTCCCCTTAGAAGAGACCCAGAAATAGATAATACATTAATCAACATCCACTAAAAGACAAGTTTGACATATCCTTGATATCCAAACTCATACATATCTGAAGAAAAATCCCAAATCCCAGTGATTCAGGAAGCAAATGGAGACAACTTGATAAAAGTAATAAAATGCTGAAATCTTATTCATAAGACAGACTATTACAATTCATATTCTCCTCTGAGAACCAAAAAGGAAAGAAGAACACCCTTATGAAGAAAAGAGGGCAGTATTTATAGAAGGATCCAATCTTGGAACCAACTCTGAGAAATTATAGAGAATTAGGAACCCTTACACAATGAAAAATTTTTAATATATGGAAAAGGAAAAGAGACCTAAAAGATATCTCTGCTTGACATCTGTCTCCTTCCAGAACTACTTCATTCTGCAAAATATCCTTTTCCTTCCCAAAATCTGATTTTGAAATGCAAATAGCCATTACTGCTCTTTCCCACTTGTGAGAAACTATTTTTTTCCACCGCCATTCAAATCCTCATTTCGTGCCCTTTCCAATGATATAACACTTGTATGTTCTGATAAAAATTCAGCTCCCGGATCAAATTTTCATGCCGAGCCCATACATTTAAATTTTTGAAATCTCAATGTATAGTGCAGACTATGCAATTCTTTTTCAATTTTACATAGACATTTTATCTCTGACATGGGCCCACATGCCACGTGGAATCACCCTATTGGTCTGTGGGTTCATCTCATTGCCCTATCACCAGCACCACTTGTCCACCTCTTCCACATGTCGATCGATCTTTGATTCATCATCTCCTCCAATCGTGCATGAACCTACATCTCTATCTACCATATCATCGCGGGACACCTGTCGAGCAGGTGTGATCCCACAATGATTAACCTTCGCACATCTTCCTTGCCGAGGGATGGCACCTATTGTTGATCTTGGCACGCATCCTGAGGAAATCTAACTTCATCACGGGACACATGTCAACCAGGTGTGATCTCGCAATGGCTAACCTTCGGTCACTTTCTCTTTGAGGGATCACACCCACCATCAATATTGGATGCACATCCTGAGGCATCTGACAAGTCATTTATGACGTTGTGTCAAAATTACTTATCTCTCATGAGACCCACTACCACATCACCTCCATCTCGTCTGCCATATGTCACCTTGGTCCTCGTGCACCCATGAGAGAGCCTCCTTTTGGGCATCCATACTTGGACACCTTATGTCTATGCACCTTGGTATTTGAAGAACCTTGTTTCATTTTCCACCACCAATGTGGGATAAATCCCATCTGAATTATAACATATTCCTTTCAAAAATTCCTCTTAGTGCGCTCACCTGGCATGAACTAGCTGGCCCCACACAATCAGAAGGCTTCCACCTACCTTCTTTCTCTTTATCAAACTTACTGAGTGTTTTTCCTTTTAAAAAACTCTTATACACCAAGTTGGGCGCATGTGGGATAAACCATTGAGAAGCCCATTATCTCTGCCTATTTCTTCCATAGCCTACACGCACTGCAACTCCTCTTTGTTTCTTTTGGCTTGCAAGAAGCACCCCAAGGGAAGCTCACGTAGATCCTCCAAAGGAGGCATGCGTAACCCCCAAGATGGTGCACACAACACCAAAGATGGTGCACACAACAAAATAAAATCTGGGAAATGCAGTGCGCATAGGTTTTGTTTGGTGCACATGCATTTGGTTTAAAAGGTGTGCACACTTCTTGTTCAAATGGTTCACACAATCCCCTCCAAGAGGCACACACACAACACCAAATGGTGCACACATCAAATATGGAAAGAGGTTGGGTGCATATGGTAGGAAGGAGGTGTGCGCAAGGTGAAAAGAAAAACATGTGCAACAACATGCTTGGAGAACATGTGGAGTGTTTGGAGAGTATGTATTGGAAAATGAAAAGGGCATGCATGATTTGGTGAAGGCATACACAACATAATGGAAAGCCAACAACATAATTAGAAGTTTGCAATACACACTAGGCAAAAAGAAAAAGCATACTTAGCATTAAATGGATGTGTGCACACTGTTAAAAAGAAGCATCCTAAGAAGATAAATGAGAAGACTTTCAAAGCTAAATGAAGGCATGGCGTAACACTAAAATAGAAGACGACATAGCACTTTTGAAAAAATGAGGCAAGTCGGGCCCAAAGTGGGTCCGGCTAAAAAAAGATTTATTTTCACACAAATGAACCTTAGAATGGTTGGCTCCCGCATCTGGATCCAATTTGGACAACACTGGATCAATCAAAACTCTTGATTTTCCATTACTTTTCCAAGTCACCAAATTGAATAGACTACCTCCAAGAACTCACTTGAAAAACTGATCAAAATATTTCACCTGACATCAGCACTTGGTGAGCATGAAGTTTGTACTATAAATAATCACTCCACCAGATGGATTTCCACAAAGTTACACAGGGCGAAAGATTTTAGAACTCAAAATCATTTGTTTGATTCGTTCTGTAAAGGCAAGATGCAATCATCGGGAACTGCCTCTCGAAAAGATGGAATAAAAATATCAAATCATAACCTGAGGCTCAACCACTGATCCTGGTACAAGATTGATATAAAAGGAATGAAAGGAAACAAATCACATCTCAACACAAGTATCTGACATCAAGTTATCAATTCTTGAAAGTAGTCATTCTGCAAAGTTGATTCTATCAGCATTAATCATCTGCATAAAACACCTTTTGTTCTTACCTCACAAACTTATCAAATGGGACCCTCATGGTCTGTAACCTTGGATGTACACTCACTCTCACATATAGAAAACAAGGTTATGATTATATTTCCCAGATGATCAATTGATAATCAAGAAATGGTCTTAAAAGTCACCCCCTTGGAACTTCCTAAACTTTAAAACAGTGAAACTGTAGGAATTGGATTTGGAACCGATTGAGAAAAGTGATCCACTGGATTGGTCATGATCTCAAAATCATCAGGAAAACACATTTCCATGTTTACAATGTAGGGGAAAAATCAATTTCTCATTATCATGAACTAGGTGCAATTTGTGTGATCTCCAGTAGGCCACTTAAATTTTGCATTTCCACATTCAGAAAAACTGAATAAAATGCAAACAGAAAGGCCTTGGTAAACTGATCATACGAACTTACTGGAATCTGAAAATGGGCATGGAGATTCACTTCCATGCCTACAATATACTAGAACATTTCATTTTCCATGACTATCAACTGGGTGTCAGACCCAAACCTTTGAAGTAGGTCATTCAGTAAAAACCAAATAGATGCAAGAATGCAGATTTGGGTAATGACCTCCAAATGGATAACTCCAAAACACATCAAAACTAAGATCTGAGAGTTGTAACCCACTACATTTCTTCAATGATAGGCAAGGAACACATGTCCCAAGCGATATCTCATGGAAATAATCAGGTCCTCTTTTACATGCACTTGAACTAGGGTCCTTTCAAATGTCTTTTGAAGCAATGATTTCTACCTTAGGGAAATTTTAACTTTTTACTCTAAAATTCAATCAAAATTTTAGAGCTCCAACAGTGGCTTTGGTTGGGGACGTGTGCCCCTTGTGGGCATGCAGAGAACATAGAATCTCTTGGCAGAGAAAACTATCCAAAACAAATCAGACTTCTCTCTTCTCTTCAAAAATAGGGATCCTTACTTGGTGTGCAACCCCTGTATATATCTATCTCTATATCAAAGAAATTTTTTGATTCTTTACTAACAGTGTTAACTCCCATGCGAGGGGCAGCCATTGCTTGCTACAAATATTCTTTATTTACATTTCGTTCAAAAGTATAATCTGAATCATGGTTAGTAAGATCGACAGGGATAGAAATACTTTGACATTGATTCGTATTTGTTGATCTACACCTATTTCTTCATTTGGTACACTATGATAACGAACTCCAGCAGATATAAATCCTTTGGCAATTCCACATTTCAAATTATTTTCAATGTCCATTGATGTCATAAAATCCTGATGTAAGGTATTTGGCTCTTTATTTCTCAACAAGAAGCTCATCTTTTTACCAAAAGCACCCAAATAAATTATTAAACATATCTGATCATTAGGCCTATAGATTTTTGGAATATCACTCAATGCTTTCGCAAATCTGATGTTGAACAATGGAACTAACTTGTCTTCTTGATTTTTGATCTCCATCAATTTGTTCAACACACTGCTTGCATCTATTCTTTCAGCAAACTGCTCCATGAAAGCTGAACTAAAGTCTTCCCATGAAGAAATACAACTTGCTGGCAAGGAATAAAAGCAAACCCTGGCATCTTCTTTTAAAGTCTGAACCAGCAACTTCGTGAAGATGTCTTCATGGAAAATCTCAAAATCTCCCATCAGATTAGCAAATTCTTACAAATGTTTACATGCTTAATCGGATCATTTCCCCTTAAACTCTTGTAAATGCTTCCTAATCTCAGTAGGACTTTCATTTGGGAAACCATGAATGCCATCAAAACATGATGGTGCATATCTTTGCACAGAAAAACTTATGCATGAATCCATTATGGGTTGCACTTTCTCTTAATGAAATTTTTAGATTTTTTTATGGACAACTTATGCAGCCATAAGATTCTTCAAATCACACATATTTCTCCCAAAAATACATCCCAAATTTAAAACATATATGGAGAAATATGCAGACCCATAATCCAGAATCCTTTCTATGGTGACTTTTTCACCCAATAAGGACCATGCACATACAAAAATATTAAATGAGAAATACTTGGTATGTTTTTTGATGCTGCTATTTTTTCCTTGGGTGGAAATATGGCAGATCGTAGAGCTCACTTTGTAGCTCCATCAGGTTCTTTTCACATAGAGCTGCCACCTCCTTGAAGAGGAAAATATTTTACTACTTCACAATCTATGTATCTTCTTTCCAGCCAACACAAAACTTCACTAGGATTTACTTTTAAAATTTTTTATCAAAATTGAGAATACATCATATTTTTCATTCTAAGCATGCACTAATCAAACAGAGAAATTCAAAGTCACCACTCACAACTTGGTGAGATGATATAAATATTTATACCTGACTCTATACTATCAATGGTAACCACTTGATAGGATAAATAAGAAGGCCAGGAGTCTAGCTCAATTTGTACCTGCATTATTTATAACAAGTTTATAACACCAGAGATATCAAACTAGATTTAGCATGACTATTGCATCTCTATTCCCCAGGAGAGTCGCCATCTTGTTGGTGTTTTTTTCTTGCAACCTCCTTTCCTAGGTGGGAACTTGGGAACCAAATTGTGGGACTAAGAACTTGGAGCCCAAAACTCAACATCGTCATTAGAAAAGAGACAGGAGAAATCCAATAGAATAAGGTACAAATACCTCCTTCACTTTGAGCTCCACAACACTAAGGTGGGTATTGCCTCATCTGCACACACATGACTTCTTTTGACATACAAAAGCTTGCAGATACATAATTGCAGAATAGCTTTTAAACCCCTTTAGGTAACTTGTACCTCAGTGACTTTTGACCATATCTTGTGCAATATCCCTCTTGCATAGAGTAAGTCTGAAAACTAGAAAATACTTCTAAATCCTCCTATCAACATGAAATGGAAAATGGTTTCATTTACATTTTGGGTGAGTGGGTCTATGAAATACCCCAAATCTATCATAGACCAGTGCCTTATCCAACAAGCAACAGAGTCAAATAAATCACTACAACAAAAAGCTATGAAATAAGAAGACAACACAATTGAATATGTTAATGCCTTACATCAATCATACACCATATATCAAGCTCTACTTTTGTATCCAGCTATACAACTACCTATTCAAAGAATTTAACCCTCCCCTTAGAAGAGACCCAAAAATAGATAATACATTAATCACCATCCACTGAAAAACAAGTCTGACATATCCTTGATATCCAAACTCATACATATCTAAAGACAAATCCTAAATCCTAGTGATTCAGGAAGAAAATGAAGACAACTTGATAACAGTAATAAAATGTTGAAATCTTATTCATAAGACATACTATTACAATTCATATTCTCCTCTGAGAACCAAAAAGGAAAGAAGAACACCATGTATGAAGAAAAGAGGGCAGTATTTATAGAAGGAGCCACTCTTGGAACCAGCTCTGAGAAATTATAGAGAATTAGGAACCCTTACACAATGAAAAAGTTTTTAATATATGGAAAAGGAAAAGAGACGTAAAAGATATCTCTGCTTGACATCTGTCTCCTTCGAAAACAACTTCATTCTACAAAATATCATTTTCCTTCCCAAAATATGACTTTGAAATGCAAATAGCCATTACTGCTCTTTCCCACTTGTAAGAAACTGATTTTTTCCACTGCCATTGAAATCCTCATTTCACGCCCTTTCCGATGATATATAACACTTATATGTTTTGATAAAAATTCAGCTCCTAGATCAAATTTTTGTGCAGAGCCTATACATTTAAATTTTTGAAATTCCAACATATAGTGCAGACTAGGCAATTCTTTTTCAATTTCACACAAATATTTAATTTCTGATGTGGGCCCACATGCCATGTGGCATCTCCCTATTTGTCTATCAATTCATCTCATCGCCCCATCACCGGTGCCACTTGTCCACCTTTGTCGCATGTCGACCTGTGATTCGTCATCTCCTCCAATCGGGCACCAACCTGCATCTTTGTCTGCCACATCATCATGGGACACGTGTCGAACATGTGTGATCTCATGATGATTAACCTTTGCACATCTTCCTTGTCAAGGGATTGCACCTGCCATCAATCTTGGCCCGCATCCTAAGGAAATCTGACTTCATCATGGGACATGTGTCAACTAGGCATGTTCCTGCATGGCTAACCTTTAGTTACTTTATCTTTGAGGGATTGCGCCCACCGTCGATCTTGGGTGTGCATCCTGAGCCATCTAACAAGTCATTCATGGCATTGCATCAAAATTACTTATCTCTCATGGGACCCACTGCCATATCACCTCCATCTCGTCTACCACATGTTGTCTCAATACTCGTGCACTCGTGAGAGAGCCTCCTTTTGGGCTTCCATACTTGGACACCTTATGTCTGTGCACCTTGGTATTTGAAGAACCTTCTTTCATTTTCCGCCAACAATGTGGGATTAATCCCATCTGAATTATAACATATTCTTTTCAAAAATTTCTCTTAGTGCACACCCAGCTGGCATGAACTAGCTGGCCACACACAATCAGAAGGCTTCCACCTACCTTCTTTCTCTTTACCAAACTTACTGAGTGTTTTTCCTTTTAAAAAACTCTTATGCACCAAGCTAGGCGCATGTGGGATAAACCACATAGCAGCCCACTATCTTTGGTTGCCTCTTCCATAGCCTGTGCATGCTCCAACTCCTCTTTGTTTCTTTTGGCCTGCAAGCAGCAGCCCAAGGGAAGCTCATGCAGCTCCTCCAAAGGAGGCATGCGTAACCCCCAAGATGGTGTGCACAACACCAAAGATGGTGCGCAAAACAAAATAAAATTTGGGAAATAGAGTGCGCATGGGGTTTATTTGGTGTGCATGCATTTGTTTTAAAAATTGCACACACTTCCTATTCAAATGGTGCACACACTCCCTTCCAAGAGGCATGCACTCAACATCAAATGGTGTGCACAAAAAATATGGAAAGAGGCTGGGTGCGTACGGTGGGAAGGAGGTGTGTGTAAGGTGAAAAGAAAAACATGTGCAGTAGCATCCTTGGAGAACATGTGGAGTATTTGGAGAGTATGTTTTGCAAAATGAAAAGGGCATGCATGGTTTGGTGAAGGCATACACAACATAATAGAAAACCAGCAACATAATCAAAAGTTTGTAGTACACACCAAGCGAAAAGAAAAAGCATGCTTAGCATAAAATGGATGTGTGCACAATATTAAAAAGAAGCATCCTCATAAGCTAAATGAGAAGACTTTCAGAGCTAAATCAAGCCATGGTGTAACACTAAAATGGAAGACGAAGTAGCACTTTTGAAAAAATGAGGCAAGTAGGGCCGAAAGTGGGTCTAGCTAAAAAATATTCATTTTCAAAGAATTGAACCTCAGAATGTTTGGCTCTCGCATCTAGATCTGATTTGGACAATGTCAGATCGATCAAAACTCTTGATTTTCATTACTTTGCCAAGTCGCCAAACTGAATAGACTGCCTCCAAGAACTCACTTGAAAAATTGATCAAAACATATCACATGACATAGGCACTTGGCGAGCATGAATTTTGTACTATAAATAATCATTCCACCAAACGTATTTCCACAAAGTTACACAGGGTGAAAGATTTTAAAACTCAAAATCATCTGTTTGAATTTGTTCTATAAACACAAGATGCAATCACCGGGAACTGCCTCTTGAAAAGATGGATTAAAAATATCAAATCATAACCTGAGGCTCAACTGCTAATCTTGGTAGAAGACTAGTATACAATGAATGCAAGGAAACAAATCCTATCTCAACACAAGTATCTAACATTAAGTTATCAATTTCTGAAAGTACTCATTTTGCAAAGTTGATTCTGTCATCATTAATCATCTACATAAAACACCTTTTGTTCTGACCTCACAAACCTATCAAATGGGACCCGTGTGGTCTGTAACCTTGGATGTAGATTTACTCTCACATAGAAAAAAGGCTATAATTAGATTTCCCAGATGATCAACTAATAATCAAGAAATGGTCTTCAAAGTCACCCCCTCAGAACTTCCTAAACTTTAAAACAATGAAACTATAGGAATTGGATTTGGAATTGACTAAGAAAAGTGATCCACTAGATTGGTCATGATCTCAAAATCATCAAGAAAACACATTTCCATGTTTACAATGTAGGGGAACAATCAATTTCTCATGATCATGAACTGCGTGCAATTTGTATGATCTCAAAGTAGGCCACTTAAATTTTGCATTTCCACATTCAATAAAACTGAATAAAATGAAAACAAAAAGGCCTTGGTAAAATGATCATACGAACTCACAGGAATCTGAAAATGGGCATGGAGATTCACTTGCATTCCTACAATATACTGCAACATTCCATATTCCATGACTATCAACTGGGTATTAGACACAAACCTCTGAAGTAGGTCATTCAGTAAAAACCGAATAGATGCAAGAATGCAGATTTGGGTAATGACCTCCAAATGGATAACTCAAAAACACATAAGAACTGAGATCTAAGAGTACTAACCCACTACATTTTTTCAATGATAAGCAAGGAACACATGTCCCAAAAGGTATCTCATGGAAATCATCAGGTCCTCTTTTACGTGCACTTGAACTAGGGTCCTTCCAAATGTCTTTTAAAGCAATGATTTGTGCCTTACGGAAATTTTCAACTTGTCACTCTAAAATTAAATCAAAATTTTAGAGCTCCAACAAATTGTATACATAATTAACTATAATCAATTCATTCACCATTAGATGATAGTTGATCAATAACATAAGCTCTATTTTGGGCCAACATTCTAAATCATAAAAAACTCTTTAAAAAGTTTTCAGAAAGGTGACAGGTGTGATGTGCCAGTCTTCAAAGAGAAAGAATAAAATTATTAAAATGTATAGACTTTGATTAACATCTAAGATAATATGATTTTATGAATTTTTACCTTTAGGCTTTGAGGCTTTTGAAATTAAGGGAGAATGGTCTTTGGACTAACCAGTTAACCAGGTAGATTCATAAAATAGATTGAGGGATGTAACAAAGTATGTCTGCGCCAGTCTATTTAATTTTAATTTCAAATTCTAGGTAAAATACAGAACACCTATATCCCACATTTTTTATTTTTTAATATATTGGTTTAGATTGTAGAATTAATAGTTGAGGGTTTACATTTTTGAGCTTGTCTATGACCATTTTTACAATTATCAGTGATGCAGAAACTAAAGGCAAAGAAAAAGAAAATATAGACTGTACCTGACTAGTTAAAACCTTAGCTTTCATTGATGAACACCATGATATTTATAATCTTGTAATCCATGGTAGGTGAACCACATAAATTATATTTCATTAGAGAATGCTATGGCAAGTGGTAGGGCATGGCATAAATTTTTAACAAAATGCTAAGAGAAAACACAAATAAAATTGCATCGTGGCATGTTTGATTATGATGCATGATGTTTCCTGAAGTTTTCCCCTACCCAGAAATTGTCATGTGGTTTGTAGCCAAAATTATGATGAAAATAGAAAAGTGATTATTAATAAAAATATCCAAAAGGAAATTTTTATCCATCACCGAGGAAAATTTTAAAATTTTGTTGGACTTAGGGTTTGGAGCAAAAACCTCAAACATCCACTTTGACCTAGAAAAGCTTGTAGAGGCTTATGAGAGAATCAATGAAGACAAAAAAAATAAATTTCTCAAAGGTATAATAGTGGAGGGTACCCAATTGGATTAGAATCATAAGCCTCCTTATAATATTGATATTTTTATGCCATAGGTTCAGGGTACTATTGCATTGCTAACATTTTACCTTAGATTGGAAAATAATAGGGAAGTGGGTGCAAGCCTTCTTGAAATGATATTTAATATCTATTGTGTTTCTCAATCAATTAGATATAATTTTATTGAGAAAATTGTTCAATCCATGCACAAATAATTTGTAATGATTAAAAGAGGCTCATGTAAGACATTTAGGTTCACAACCTACATTTTTCATCTTCTTCTAGTAAAATATCCCGGAATATTCAAGACCAACAAACCTGAGATTCAAGTGTATAAGAAAGATGAGAAGAGAACAATGTGTCAAATATATGAATGGAAACCTAATATAAGGATGCATGATAATAGAAGGAAATACAACCATTTTTTAGACTTCTTTTTTGCACCAATGTATTATGCAATAACAAACACTCCAATACCTAGACTGCCTATGTCTTGTAGAGATTTTAGTCAACTCAAACCTCAAATAAAATTGGTTGACTAGTTCCTCATGGAATAATATATTGAATTAATGTTTTATAGATTGGGAGTAGAACCCTACAAACTTCCAATGCATGTGATAAAAATGGGTTTTGCATAGAAATATGTATGGCAGATGGAGAGTATAGATGAACTTGTGGTCAACAAAAGAAGACTATATTTCCTCCATTACTTTTCTCATGTGAAGGGTTTACATTTGAGAGAAAATCATTTAGTATGGAACATGAATTTTTTTTTTAAAAACATTTTGATGTTGATAGTTACTGTAAATATGATCCATGAAACATCATTCAAGAAATGCTTATGGTGAATAAGAACTCTATAAGTAGAATTCAACATGAAAGTAAACCATTACTAGAAATGTTGAAAAATAGGGATGCTTGGGATTAGGTCAAAAAAGTGATGGAGGAAACTATTTCTGACAAAAGTATTTTGAGCTAGAACAATTTTCAGCACAAATTATGATATTGTACCAATAGAAAACAAGAGAGAAAGGCAACCAAATCAAGAGGTATGATAATTTATACAAAAGAGTTGATGTTTCATCTACTAAAAAAACTATTCTGCAATCTCTATTTTAAGCTTGTGTGGAGGTACACTAGACTCAAAACAAAACCATTAATTTTTAGACTATGAGGAATAATCTAGGTGAACCTTAGACTAGTGTAGATTTTGAAGAAATCCCAGAGGATTCTGGTTTTAGTGAATCATAAAATAAAGAGAATCTCACTAAATCATATATTTAAATTTATGGTGATGGTGATGAGGAGATACCCTTGGGTCCCACTCCAACAGCTACTATAGACTCTACAAAAAAATCTATTTTGAGTGAGATCCTAAAACAAACATATACTAAAGGGGTATCCATATTAGAAAAATAGGTTATGAATATGGTGGTATGGGAGCTAAAGGACAAGGCCCTTGGATGCAATTGATGGTAGAAGTTCCAACAAAACCTAGTGGACAACCAATTATTGGAGTTGAATCAATAGGGAAAGTTATTTCTAGTACACTTGTACCTCATTTTGTTAGAGCTTCAAATCTAGATTATATAGACATTTAGATTCAATCACAACTAGAAAATGTTGGTGAATCAAGTGCCACTTCCATTGGTGGGGATGATATGGGTACTAGTACTAGTTGTGGTGAAAAAGTGCAACAACAAGAAATTTATCACAAGAGGCCAATAGTAGAAGATACTATACAAGATCCCAATGATCAAGGTATTGTGTAGAAGAAAAATTTATGATAACAATGATAGGTACAACTCCAACTCCATTAATTTCTACTGCAAAGGTCTTATTTGTAGTTGCAGAAAAAACTACTCAAAAGAGTCCAATAACTCCATTTTTAAGTGACAAATACAGGATTAGGAATGGGTATTGATAATCCTCAAAATTCATTAGTTACAACCACAGGCATAGGTGGAGGCACCTATATCACTGCAAGTGTTATTTCACCATTCAAGCATTCAATTACATCAACAACCCTATATTTTTATTATAGTACTTTCCTTGGTCAATTTATAGATAGACTAAACATGAATGAAGAAAATAAGAAGCTAATGAAGAGGGTTGTGGATACTACAACTATAGAGAAACAACCTACATCAAACTACGTATTTCTCACATATGACCCAGATAAATAAATGATACAATACATAGTTGTTATGCCCCCAAATAAAACTCAAAATCCACCATAGACTTAGATAGATCCCTCTGAATTTCACATTAGCACCATCCAAATAGATTTTTTTAGATTAAAAAATGTGGACAAAATTATTGTGTCCATAAAGCCCAATGAAGTGGACTACACATCACTACTCAAGCTAGAGAGAGAGAGAAATAAGTTGGATAGACAAATAGAAAAGTTACAAGCAGACCTAGAAAATGAGAAAGAAAAGAGGAAAGTAGGAAATAAAAAGAGCAGTGAATTATAGAAAAGGATAAAAAATTATGCCTCTACATCTCCAATTACAACTAACAAATAGACAAAGACGGGACTAAATGAATTGCAACAAAGATTGGCTAAAAGCATCAAATATTTTGATAATGAAAGATCCTCTTCAATATAATTATACAATAGAATGGATAATGTTGTTGCCTCAACAAAATATTTGCAAAACCAATTGAACCATCAGACGGATATAGAAAAATAGTAGGAAGAAAAAGTAGAGGAAGAAATAAAAAATGTTGAAAGATGACACAAGAGCTGCAGAAGGCAAAAAATATAATTAAATATTCCCAAGATAGATTGAACGAAACTATGAAACATACAATGAGGTATATAAAACAAAAAAATTAGGAGAAAATAATGTAGATGAATGACCAATTGTGTTAGTGGTTTGAATTTAATGAAACTCTGAGAGTACATTATGGGTTCCAGCTTAATGATTACATTGCTTAGAACATAAAATTTTATTCAAGAGAGAAAATTGCAAAAACAAATTTGCAAACAGTCTACAAAGCCAATGACAACTATTTGGCATCCACTGGAATTCACAACCACCTCATTAAAGGCATCATCTATCATTCCAAAATGTGTGAAACTATGGGAAACACATGAATGTCTAGATAAGGATGTAAAAAAGGTCAAGAAGCTGCATGGAAAGGTACAAAAATTAATAGATCTTAGTTTTACAAAGAGTGTTGACACAATAAATTAATACATTGGAAATGATGCTTTCAAAAAAAAGATGGAGGAGAAAATGAAGTATGATTTAGACTTGTTTCCTAAGGGTACAAGTGAGGTGAGCTTTCTAAATTTCATCAAACCATCAATAACCTCGAATGCAACATTAGATGAAATAGTTGTGTCAAGTTCCTCTTCCAAATATGAATTGTTGACAAATATGCAGGTCACTTACCATACGTTATAAAAAATTGGATTTCCATCAAATGGAGAGTGGAGAACCCTACAAAAATTGACATGATTATTTAATGATATGTATTGTATAGTTTGTGCTCCCAAATTCTTTTAGCATTTCTATTTTTCTCTATTTTTAATTACAAGAATATTATAATTTTTCATGGCTTGAATTGACTTTGTTTTATGAATAGGAAAAATGAAGCAGTTACTAATCCAGCCAATGATTCACACCTTCAAGCTTGTAAATTTGTAATGAGTTCCTACAGAAAAACAAGTGATGAGGTGGACAGATTCTGATGGGCCAATAGATTTAGTGCCTTGGTAAAAAAAATTATGTTGACATGTAGCAAATCGGCCTAAATTTTTTGTTGCTCCCTTATTTATATAAAAGGAAATTCAAGGTCATTTTCAAAAGGGTTCTAAAATGTTGCATTGACTCTTGCGGGTAGTTGAAATATATATGTGTTTGTATACTGAATCGTACATAGAGTTGTATATTGAATGAATTGTATGGTTATATTTTGAAAGAATCAATGAAAATCTCACCATGTATAAATAAACATTACTCTATCAATAAAAATATTATGTTGTTTCTTAATTTCCTATTTTCCAATTTTATGTATTATCTATTATTCTGCTATTTTCTATCTATAAATAGAAATTTAAAGAATACAATTGCCTATCAATATAAAATGTCATTGACAGAAATAAAAAAATATCATCAACCACAATTAGAATTTTATAATAAGAATGATAAAATGCAATAATAAGTTTAATAAATACCTAGTAACTATTAGTGCTAAATCTCTTAAACTTTCCAAATCATCTCATCATCCTCATCATCAAATTGAGAGCTTCCTTGATTCTTGTCTATGTTTTCTCCACTCTACATACCTCCTCTTAATTGCATCTCAAAGCTACCAGTACATGTGTCATTTTCATTCATTATGTCATTGTCCATTTTCCCACTTTTGTTTGAAGTGTTTCCCAACCCTCTTCTTTCACATTTGGACTTCCAGATTGTCAGTGCCCTATCATAAGGAAAACTTTTGACATCATACCTAGATGTATACAACCTCAAGAAATTTTACATATGCTTGTCTAATTTGTTTCCTATCTTTCATTATAGGAACCCCAAAGCACTAAAAAATCTCTCATCATCCACTAAACCCAATATCATGCTTTGACATAAATAAGTAAGTTTGTAAAATTCTAATACTGAATCATGGAAAATTTTGCTCTAACCTAGAATTGTTCAAATCTTTTTTATTGATCCCTCTTCGCAGGGGTTCTCCATTTTTTGATATTGTTCCCTCATTGTTATTGAAAAATGGGCTGATTTCTCTCTAAGTATATTTACATTTAAAATTCTATTTATATTTTTTTCATTGAATTGTACATATTTGCAAAATTGGTGTATCAAAGTTGTTAGCTTCTTACGATAATTAGTTGGATCATTGAGGTCCCAATATTGAGGAAACATAATAGACATGGTTTCAATTAGATTGTCATGGTGGAATTAATGTCTAATCTCTTTGGAAAGAGAAGAGGCAATTTCCTTCACAAAAGAAGTTACAGACTCAACAATCTTGCTAAAAATTTCCCTTGTAACACTTACTTATTTCTTCTTAGGGTGATTTCTTGGTCTCGTGATCCTGGAAATGTAGTGCATTGGTATCTCAAATCCACATACACTAACACATAACTCCCCCTTTCATTAATCTATAAATAAATATTAGAATTTTTTTAATTGGCTAGTGTCTACCACCTAACAAATTTTTCATTAGATAATGTTGATTGAGATTGATAGAGATTATCAAGGGTCATACATGTTAGTTTATACATAGCTTAGGATATTTTGCAATATACATAGCTCTTTGTTGAAATTTTTTGATAAGATTTATTTCCTCTAGCATGGGGACAAGACCAACTAAAGTTAAGATTTTCTCTATATAACTAAGAAGGTTGGCAGCTTTGTCTAATATGTGGCAATGCTCATACATTACTCCCATCAAGGATGGATATTGTAAATAAACTCGATCTATATGGTATCAACATCCTTAAGAGATTGTTTCCATCAATTATTCCATAGATAAATTTTTGAAATTCCAAAATCCATTTTGAACTTTGATAGAAGTATGAGTAGAGCTCCCGACTAAATCTTCAACATTTCGTACTAGAGGGTACTTGCTCACAATTTTATAAGCTAGATTCTTTATGTGGGCCATGTAGTGAATGGAAGTCATGTATGATGAACAGGAAGTTTGTATCTTTAAAAAAATACCATTCCTCTAACCTTGCATTACTAAAGCTCCATCCTCTCCCACACATACCAAATTTTTGGCAATCGTCAAGTCATTTATACCTCCATATTTAATTAAAGAACTCTTAACTAGTTGAAATAGAGTTTTTTTATTGCACTCTCCTTCATTTGAGCAACAAATAATAGATGAGGTTGGTGGACATGGTTTTTTACAGTATAAACATGCATGCATACCCAAGGCATATTATCAATTATCATAACTTCATATAAAGACAATGCAATAAAATTTAAGACTCTTATTTTTTCATTTATATCTCAAGTTTTTCAACCTCAGTAAGACAACTTTTCCATTCTCATCCATTGTTTACTAACCAATGCATTTTAGGATAGTCAATAAATTTCAAGAAGTCTAATAAAGCACTCATTTGTGGATAGTCTGTCATAGTATGCCCTTTGCTCAAAATATAAAAATATAACACTTAATTGAACAAATTTTCCCATTTTTTCTACTGCCATTTCTTTTCCAAAAATAGCTTCAATAGAACCTTAACATTCAACAGGCTTCACGTATCTTTTCAAATGAGCATTATATTCTAAGGCATTCTTAACATGCTGACATTTCTCCTATGTTTTCCATCTTATCACTAATTTTTCAATTATATCTATCATAAAGTTTACCGATATGATTTTCTATGGTGTTAAGTTTTAGCTGCAACCTCTTTTCCTTTTTATGTTTCCAACTACAAATCTTAAACCTTCATTTTATTGGAGAGTTATCTTTATTTTGAATTTCCATAGGTTCAATGAATGGATACATTGACACCCAATAAATTTAAAAATTCCTCAACATATCCCATTGTTGACCCATTTTTTATTTGGATTGTATTTTCCCCTTTCGTACATCATCATCATCGACTAAGAAATTGTCACCCAAGTTGACTATATCATTCCCACTACCCTGGGTATTGACCTGAAAATATTCAAATTGATCGTCATCTAAGATATCACATTCCCTAGCTTCTTCAACATTCAGTGTAGGTTGTGAATCTTGTAGTTGTACTTGTGATGATGTACCTTCATCATTTTGACCACAAACATTAACAAAGTATGAAGTTAAGGTTTTATGTATTATTGGCCTCTCTTAGACTTTTCCACATTTAGGAGTCTTACCTTTCTTCCTATTTGACATCTCCAATGAAATAAAAATGATACCAAAAACTATCTACTTGTTTAAGTAGCAATAATAGACTATATGATTCATTGGCTATAGGGCCTACAATCTAGATGTTTTAGGTCTCCCCACTCAATAAGAATAAACTAAAAATTGAAAAAAAATTGATATGAATAATATTATAACACTTCAAAAAAATGATCACTTACCTTTATAATCTTAGTGAGTAGCACTAGTAGTCGACAATGCAACAATGGTTGTTCCTGGTCTCAAACTTGGCTATTGATCCAAATCGAGAGCTCAAAACTGACCAAATTATGTAAAAATAAAACTGATCTTTGATTATATTTATACCAATCCATATTTTGAAAATTCAGTGGGAATTTAAATGGTATACAAGTATTTGGATAATCCTACTTAATTCTAACACATATTATGTAAATGTAGGATGAATCAAACCTTGACAAATCATATACATTGCAATTTTCTAGGTGATTTATGGACCATCCATTGGGATGCACTTATAATAGAATTGGTGAATATTGCAGTGTATTAAGACAAGTCTTGAAAAATGTTATGTGAATTGGGTCCTCATGCAAATAGAACTTTCTATGGATATTGGTGAATTATGGTCATCAATTAAGACATGCTTCCAAAATTGTAGGTGAAAATATTAAATAGACCATTTAGAAAATATAGATTTTGTTTGTGAAATATTTATATTGATACAATTAATTAATTAATTAAAATGATGGACGAATGGAAGTTCATTTGACCAAAAATTTATAATGTTGGGGCGAACTAGTCACCTGACTTGTCCCATTTATTCACCAATTGGAAAATATTCACCACTAAAGTTTTCTCTGATTCTAAAAACATGACATCAATAAACATTTACAAGTTTTACATCAATCATTTAAAAAAATTCAAATTCAAAAATTCATTGACTACCAATAACTTCTTCCTACATAGACATAACTAAATAGATAAATGTACAATATATTACTGTGCACTTGTATTTAAATTCATTTATTTTAAGCATTTGGAAATTCAAACATTCTCTAATTATAAATAATCTACATAATTTACATACACCATTCTATCACCCTTTCCTATTCTAATTAAATCTTTCACACATTTTTTTACAATTAATCATTTATTTACTAAACAATAATTACAAGAAATTAATAACATACATACATAAATGTACAATTTATTACTTGACACTTGTATTTAAATGCATTTTTATTTACACATTTAGAAGTTCACACATTCTCTAATTCTAAATAAACTGCATAATTTACATACACTGTTCTATACCCTTCCCTTCTCTAATTAAATATTTCTACACATTTTTGGGGGTTAATCATTTCTTTATTGCTTACTACCAAATACAAGAAATAAATGCATACCTTTCGCTACAAATGCATCCACTCTCAAAATCATCTCAATTGAATTCAATTCTTTAATCTCTCTCAAACCTCAATAACATTTCATGTTACAAGTTTTAAGCCCATCCCTCTTTCTTTACCACTTCATCTCTACCTTCACCTCTACTTCTACCACCTACAAAGAAAACATCCTTATGAAAAGAACATGACGCTTTGTGGCTCTTGTTATTTTAGGGAACCACTTTTACGTTTATAAATGTTAACTATAAAGTATGGAAAGGTTTATCAAGTGATATAAATTGATTGATGATAGTATTTATGTCATGTAGTTTGTTGTACTTAGGTGAAAGGGGATTGATAGTGAGTATTTTAGGCATAATATAAAAAGTGTAATTAGTGGCAAAAGTGCATAAATAATTCTCCTTGGACATAAAGTATTAATCGTATAGAGTAAAAATGCCAAGCAATTCATAAACAAATGATATTCATGATATGTTAATTAAATTAATGTGTAGCTATGTTGTCCTCAAAATTTTAACCATGGAAAATTTTAAACACTTTTAATACAAAAAAATGTTGAAATCATTCACTACACACATAATATCTTGAACAATCCACATAATCAATTATCTTTTTCCTCAATCATTCCTCTTTTTAGTGTGGTCTTAAAGGCTTTAGGAAAATTTTTAATAATAAATCCCTCACATGAATATATGGACTAGTCAAGCATGTCTTTATTAACATATGCTCATATATATACATATAAATAACATCATAATTCATATTCAATTAGTCATGCTCACAAATATTTTATAAGGTCTAAGGTGAATTCCTAATATTATCATAAAAATTAAAATTTTCTTTATATTTAAATTTTTTCCCTAGTTTTCAATAGCCATCCCTATTCCAATAACTTGGGGAATTATAGGTTTAGAGTTATTAAGACACATGTGACACTAGATTGGCACAATATCTTAATAAAATCTTTAAACTTTTCACTAGATCTTATGTTAACTTTTTTACTTCATATATCTACAATAATGTAACACTAAAAAAAATAATTATTCTGCGTAATTGCACAAGAGAACACTAGATTTATGTGGAAAATCCAACAAGCGAAAAACCGTGGTGAGAAACCTCACAAATAATTAACAAAATTATATTTTTTTCTTAGGGATGCAACCCAATTAGGAAGCCAAAACTCCTTGAAATATCATGTTTATGGCTACAACCAAAGGAATTTCACTACTCCCTAAGAATAACAATAATTATATAAGGAGGCTACAAACTCATAATATCATGAAAAACTATTAAGAACCCACAATGTCCTCTATTAAACATTAGCTACCTTTGGATCACTAGCTCTAGCACAATTTTTAACTTATCATAATGTAGATATCTTCAACTCATTCCTTTTGGTGTGCATAAAATATCTATTTATGCACTTTTCAATCTCTACTCACTTGAAATGATTTTATCTTCCATTTATATCATTCACAAGAACCAACAAGCTTTTCTAAGTCATCCAAGATGAAACGTGTACACATGAAATGTGCATTGTCTAAAGAGGAAAACTCCAAACACTTTTAAAGTGAAAGGACAATAAATGTAGACCAAGGCAAGATATAAACATGACTAAAAACACTTTAACACATTTCTCTATACTAGTGCAAACCATAAATAATTGTCACAAATATTTCAGGTTGTCTAGGAAACCACTTAACCGTCCAAACATCCAATCTAGTCAACAAACAATATCAGAAAGACAAGGAACCATTGTGTAGAGCTCATGATAACATGAATATGACTTTCAACATCATTCCTTAAACATGACTTATGATCATCTAAAACCACTTGATCATATCTTTCAATGCAATGGAATGCATAGCATTTTGACTTCTCCTCTAAGACCATGTACATTGTCTTAATACACTAGTACACAATCATGTCTACCTTTCTCTACAAAATGAATTGTGACTTGAAATTTGGATGTATCATCTTTTCAACTTTGTGAACTTCACTTATGAACTAGAAGACAATATCTTTGTGTAGTATAACATTGTGTCTCTAACTTGGAAGAAAAACTATTACTACCTTGGACAATTTATCTATATCTTGACAAGATAAGATGATAATGTTGAGCTAAAGAAAATTACCATATATTTGAAACCAATGCCAACATATAGATACCATATTAAAAATCTATCAATAAAAGGATATTGGCATCCAATCATGAATATTAGAAGTAAGGATACACCACAACATTACAAGTCTTTAACTTATCTCTTTCTTAGGAATAACACACTATCACCACAATCACAACACTCTCCTCTTTTGGATATCCAAACAAGAACATTGAGTATTATCAATGCCAAGGTATTACTCCATATTTGTAACAATAATATCATATATTGGCATCAATGACAACACAAGTTGCTCCATATCTATAAGAATCATATCATAGGTTGACAGCAATGACAACACATTGCTCTACATCTATAATAAATTTCCCCTTTTTCATTGATGGAAAAACCTCTACTAGGTGCTCCAATTTATCTCCCCCTTTGACATCAAGGGAAAAGGGTAACCTAGGTCTTCATTAGAATCTAAAAAATATACCCCCTTGTCAATATCATCAAACTACCTACTCCCCTTGAGAGGTAAACCTCATCAATTCAAGAAAATAAATAATATCTTGAATTGCTCTCCTTAGACAAATGCACCATCTTATGCATCTAGTTAGAAGGATGGGAAATAAACCCTAACTTCAATTTGATATACTTATTAGATTTAAAATCTATAGAGAGAAACCATTTAATGCACAAGCATCTTGAGATCTAATAAATCTTGCATCAACCAAAAATATGTTTTGTTACTTTTTATCAGTCACGTGTTCTGGTTATGGTCATTCTATACTTGTTATTATGAGTTGTAGTTTCTAATGTGTGGTTGTGGCTTCAATATTCCTAGCTTTATCCTATGATCACATTACATTTGGATTTATCACAAGGTATTTATCAAAGATTCTTGCCTGACTATATTGTTCTTCATTTTTTGAGTCCAACAGGGTGTTCATCGATCAAATTTCCAATCTACTAGATGGAATTCCAGGTTGTGATTGTGCCACCGGGTTATTATGTTTGATGTTGACTTATTTTTGTGATCCTATTTCTTAGTTTATTCATTAGGGGGTTTTTCCTAAGGTTTTGGGAGTTGACCTAATTATTGTATTATATTTTCTCTATTCTTGGGAAATGTGATCTATTCTGGGCCAACCGATGATTGTAATGGCTATATAAGCTTATGGACTTGTTCCTAAGGGATATTTAATTCTCATAAGATTATTTCCACCTGTCATAGTTTGGATAGGGTTAGAAGAAAAAAAAAATTCATAACTAGGCATGTATGCTTGGAATATAAGACTACATGCTACAAGTCGATTATAACATTTTTTTCTGATAATAATTGAAGGTTGATCTTTTATTACTTTGATATCTTGGCTATTGTTTCTATTGTGTTGTGTTGGCTGCAACATTGGACTGATATTTTGTGGGTTTCTCCATCCTTGAATACACCAAGTGGTATCAGAGCAAGGTTTTACACCTAGGATTTTCTTGTAGGGTTGTGGTGGAAGAGAATCTAACCTGCAACTTTGAGGGTTTGTGGAAATGACCAGGGGAAATGCTAGAGGCTATTCAAGGAATGAAGATCAAGTAGTCTTAGACTTTCTAAGACAAATTTCTACTAGATTGGAGGTGGTGGAGACTTCTTAGAGGAGAGTGAAACATATAGAAGATACAATTGATGAAGAAGGAGATGAGAAAAACCTGGAGAAAGCGGTGGAAGGGGAGAATAATGAGGCACAAATAGAATTGAATCTAGAAGAGGAGAGGTTTATTAGGGCCTTGAAAATTTTCAATAAGAAACCTCATTTTAATCCACCTTATAATCATGGAAACCTAGATGTTGATGAGTTTATAGATTGGATCACAAAGATGGACAAGTATTTTGAACTTGAAGGAAATAGTGAGGAAAAGAAAGTGAAGTATGCATACACTAAGTTACAAGGATGTGTATCCTTACGGTGGGAACATTTACAGATAGATCAACAAAGAAGAGGTAAAGACAAGATCAAATCTTGGGATAGGATGGTAAAAAAATTAAAAGCTAAGTTCTTGACTGAGGATTACTAAATTAGTTTATTTAGGAGATTGCAGAACTTGAAGCAAAGAGACCTAAGTGTTAAGATTTATATTGAGGAGTTCTACAAGTTGAAAATTAGATCTGGTCATATAGATGATGACGTTGAACAAGTTTCTCACTACATTAATGGGTTGAAGATATCCATACAAGATGAAATCAGTTTTCTGTAGATTAGTAGTGTAGAAGAAGCTTATAAGTGGGCTATGAAGGTAGAGGAAAATATGAATAGGATACATGAGAAAAGATGGAGAGGTAGAGATGGAATATTTCAGAGAGAAAGAGATATATCTTTTGTAGATCAAAGTAAAAGTGAGTTAGAAGTTAAAGACAATGATCGGTATAGAATAAATGACCATATTTTCTACTAAAGGGAAGGAAAAGGTAGCAATGAGAGGAGGAATTTTAGTGGTACCTATTTTAATTGCGGTGGGGTAGGACATATATACCTTGAGTACAAGCAAGGCAGTTCAGAGAAGAAGGCAAAAATTAGTAAGAGGAAAACATTTTATGATGAACTATCCACCATTTTGGTGAATAATAATCTAGTAGAGGAAGGTACAACCTTGATGACTAGGAGATTCCTATCTCAGGAAGAACAGGAGAAGGAACCGGTACAAAGAAAGAATTGATGCAGAGGGTGGTGCAGGAGCACCTAGGTAGGTAAGGCTTACTTCTTTTATATTTTGTCTTGTACTTGACCTTAGCCAATTCAAGGAATGAATAAGACTCCAAGTGAGTATATTAGTTAGGAAGTTTTTTAGATTTTTTTTCTTGGCACCTAGTTTCCCTAGTGGACCTTGGGTTGCCAAAGTGGCCAAATAGGGCCTAAAGTGTGAAAATACTTTGAAATAGGTTAGTTAAGTTTTGTTTAGAATGTTTTGAGTTTTTAATGGTTTAGAGTTAGGTTGGAGATCATTTTAGACCATTTTAAGGGTCTCTAGAAAATTTGCAAACCCAAAAATATAAAAGTTGTCAAAGTTGCTCGAGAAACTTTGATGACTTTTTAAAGTTCCAGGCAAGAAATTATCAAAAACCCTAAATGACGGTTAGGGATCAAATATGAAGTGTTAGAGAGGGTATTTTAGGTTTGAGTGAAATGAATACGAGGTTGGTTTACTTGTAACATAGATCCCAAGAAAGATTTAGTCTTTTGCATTCTTTGTAACTACTTACTATTTAATGAAATCTAGAACTTCTCACTCAAAATGTGATTGAAGTCTTGTACATTTGTTAATTTATTTCCTTTATCTTGCATTTGGATTGTGTAGATATCTTTCATTGTGTGTTTAATTTTTTTTAGTTTTTTTTGTTAGCCAAGCCCTCACTGGACTGTCTTACCAGTTTGAAGGGTTTCGGTGAAAAATGGTTCCACTATGACTTCCCTCCATGAAATCTCAATGGATCATGGAGGAGGTGTTGTGGAACCTTTTTACAAAGTGTTACAAATTGTACAAGTGTAGGAGGAGGATGGATCTCAGTGTGAAGGCTTTCCCTAGGTGAGACAGGGTGTCCTGATTAGTGCAAAGCCAATGACAGTAAATTCATGAAGGTAGGGTTGGATTGGTAAAGGGTAAATGTGGATTAAATATTTCCATTAGAGAAAAAATGAAGCTTAGAACCAATTTTTTCTCTTGAAGGAGGTGAATTTGATAGTTTAATAAAGTGACCTAAGCTATTAGGCCTATTTTCTAGGAAAGGAGGATTAGAAATTGAGTCGTATTGTACGAGCACATGAGAAACCCTAGACCTCCAAAATATTTAAGAACTTCCAAAAGGGTATCCAAATATGGAGTTAGTTTTAGGGATCATTTGGAAAATTTTAGATATATTGACCTAAAATAGTGTTCAAAGACCTAGTAGGAGCTAATAGGGCTACAAGCCTAAAAATTAGGATTCCTTGATAAGGAAGATATTTACACCAAAAGGATGAAATATTCATTTTTTACAAAGGATTCAACCCTACACCAAACCATAATGAGGTGTGGTAAATATGGAGTGAGTTTACCCTGGTGAACTCAAGGGGAGGAAGTGATAACACTAACTAATAGGAAGACTCCAAGTTGGTAAGAAGGGCGAGTAGATCCTTCTAGGTGAAGAAGGGAGTTTAGAAACCCTTAGTGGTCCAAGAATGACCTTATGTGATTGAGATTTCTTGGCTCAAGGTGGAAATTGGAAAGTCTCCCTATCAAATTGGTATCAGGGCCTTAGATTTGGGCTTGTGGAAGTGAATGTTTCAAACACCAGAATCACTAGGATCATCAAGGATGGTAAAAAATGCTAAACTTACAAAGAAGGTGGAGGATCAAGAGGAGGAGAATAGGCCCCTAAGGTAATAGCTAGAAGAGATGGAAACTAAGCTTGATGCAGTGAAAGCTAAGACTGAGGAAGTTAGTGAAAAGGTAAAATAATCAAAAGGGAAGGAGAAGGTAATAGCTATAGAGGATGAGGTGCCAGAACCTGATCCAATTTTGCAAGAAGAACCATTCCTTAGGGAACTAAAAGCCATGGGAGGAAAATCTTTTGAAGGAGTAGCCATGTTTAGTGGCAAGATGGAACCAAAGTTTGTCATGGAGTGGATAGAGGAGTTAAAAAACCATTTTGAATGTGAAAGTGTATTAGAGGCACAGAAGGTAAAGGTAGCTAAGTCAAGATTGAGGGGAGAGGTTGTGACATGGTGTTAGTTCATCAAAGATGAAAGGAAAAAGGAAGGAAAGCATTCCATAGAAACTTGGAAGGGCATGGTAGCCAAGATTAAGGAGACATATCTACCAGAGGATTATGAAGTCCAAATACACAAGAAAAGACAAAATTTGAGACAAAAGTAATTGGAAGTGAGTACCTACACCGAGGAGTTTCAAGAGTTGTGTCTAAGGTCAAACGTGCAAGAAGATGACAGCCTTAATGTGGAAAGATACTTAAATGGATTGAGATGGAGAATTCAAGAGGAGATTATCTTTCTCATCCCTACTACTATGCATAAATTCTATCAACTTTCACTTAAAGTTGAAGAAAGAAGCAAAAAGAAGAAAGATTCCAATTCTAGGGGTAGAGGCCGAGGAAGAAATTCAAGAGTCCATAGGGTTCATTTTAGTGGAAGAAGCAATGAATCAAGATCCTTTAATGATAAAATGAAAATGAAGAAAATTCATGAACCAAGTGGCAGAGGTAACCAAAATAGAGGAAGAGGATTTGGCAGCAATAGAGGCATATTTGGTGGCTCTAACAAAGGATCCCATTTTTCTACTATGAAGTGTTACAATTGTGAGAAAAATGGGCATCCAGTTTATAGGTGTCCAGATAAGGCATCTTCCTCTCAATCAAATAAGAGGATAAACTTTGTTCAAGAAGAGACAAGTAGTGTCAAGTCCCCTGAGGTATCCCTTGATTCAGATAGTGGAGAGAATTTAATGCTTAGAAGGATTTTGTTGAACGAAATAATGAAAGAAGAACCCAAGCAAAGAAGAGCCTTATTCAAGGTGAAATGAAATATTCTTGGAAAGGTTTTTAAGGTAATCATAGATGAGAGGGGGGGATGAATCAGTTGTTCTCAAGTCTGGATGTATAAAACAAACTTTAAAACTCTTCAACAAATCAGATCTAACAACCAACAGCTACTTGGTCATTACTGATTGCATAACAGAAACATATAACATTGCAATACACTACCCAACTGTATGCAACTTGTAAAACATAGAAATGTTCAAACCAAAACATTCACACAAGTATTGACACTAGGATTTATAGTGGAAACCCAATTTGGGAAAAACCACTTTGTAACATGTTACTATTATTTTCACTCTTCTAAAGTGAACTTGGTGAAAAGCCAACCCTGTCAAAGGTTACAAACACACTGTCAGGTGTGACCCGGTTAAAGGATTTAAACCACTATGTTAAAAGTGTGTCTTGTTATAGGACTTACATACACTCCATTAGAATGCAACCTTGTTCAAAGGATTTATACATATGACTGCTAGGTCAACCTCTGTTAAAAGGATTTTGATTGATACAATGGTTAGAAAGTAGCAGTAGTATTGATCTAAAAAACATACAACTCACTTTGCAAATATCAGATCCAATTATGTACACATATGTTGGCTTATTGACTGTGAACCTTTACCATCACCATCACTGATCTACACAGAACTCTCCTTCAAGCAATCACAACACTTCTCCTTCAACCTTCTCTACTTGTACAGTCAATAACATCAACAATACTTCTAGCATCCTCTCTTATGTTAACCTCATTCTTAGGTTTCCTTAATACTTCCTCAATTAGGTCAATACATCTTTTGTCGCTTAATATCCTTTGTAGATCTTAGGGTTAGGTCAAATTCATCAAATCTTTCCTACTTTATGTTATTCACATAGCCTATAATTGTGAACAAAATTTGAGACAAAAGTAATTGGAAGTGAGTACCTACACTGAGGAGTTTCAAGAGTTGTGTCTAAGGTCAAACGTGCAAGAAGATGACAGCCTTAATGTAGAAAGATACTTAAATGGATTGAGATGGAGAATTCAAGAGGATATTATCTTTCTCATCCCTGCTAATATGCATAAATTCTATCAACTTTCCCTTAAAGTTGAAGAAAGAAGCAAAAAGAAGAAAGATTCCAATTCTAGGGGTAGAGGCTAAGGAAGAAATTCAAGAGTCCATAGGGGTCATTTTAGTGGAAGAAGCAATGAATCAAGATCCTTTAATGATACAACAAAAATGAAGAAAATTCATGAACCAAGTGGCAGAGGTAACCAAAACTGAGGAAGAGGATTTGGCAGCAATAGACGCATATTTGGTGGCTCTAAAAAAGGATCCCATTTTTCTACTATGAAGTGTTATAATTGTGAGCCAACCCTATCAAAGGTTACAAACACACTGTCAGGTGTGACCCGGTTAAAGGATTTAAACCACTCTGTTAAAAGTGTACCTTGTTATAGGAATTACATACACTCCATTAGAATGCAACCTTGTTCAAAGGATTTATACATATGACTGTTAAGTCAACCTCTATTAAAAAGATTTTGACTGATACAATGGTTAGAAAGTAGCAATAGTATTGATCTAAAAAACATACAACTCACTTTGCAAATATCAGATCCAATTCCGTACACATATGTTGGCTTATTGACTATGAACCTTTACCATCACCATCACTGATCTACTCAGAACTCTCCTTCAAGCAATCACAACACTTCTCCTTCAGCCTTCTCTGCTTGTACAGTCAATAACATAAACAATAGGGTAAAAGCACAATCAGGTGTCACCTTTTATGCTAACTTATCAACACAGCTGAATTTTAGTATTTCTAACTAAAAATTAATTTTGGTCAAACATATAGTCTAGCTAGATTCATTCTAGCTAAGCTAGATAAGTGCTTTAACTTTTCCAATTAGAAATATCTATTAAATGTATGTTTTATACCACTTTGGGTCCAATTACCATAAAAATAAAAAATATTTCAGAAAAGTGACGTTTCAATAACTCCTAATCTTTTTAATGATATTTTTTTAAAATAAAAAAATACCCTTTTATACAGATCAAATTCAAGAATATCCTCATATAGATTTTAAAGTGTTTTAATTGGACATAGTTTACTGTAATTAAAAAATATTGCAAGTAGATATTTTAACAGTCAAGGAGATGTTGATTCAGAGAAAGAAAAAAAATAGTAAATCATATTAAATAAATTTGAAAAATGTATGGTGCACTAGAGGAGCGTATCCTCTTCAAGAATATATATTTATTTTTTTGATTGGGATAGATTTGTTATGAAAAATATGTTGTGAGATGAAAACTGTCGATTTCAGTGAGTTGGAATTTGAATTGTTATAGAAGAGAAAATATAGGTCACAAACCAATTTTTATTTCTTCATGCACTAGCTATATATGTCATCTAAGACATATTTTGAAATTAGGGGAAAATTTTTTATTTACATATAATTGTTTGGTGGAAACTAGACCCCTAATTTTCAGCATTTTTCAACAACTGAAAAATCGTCTTTAAAAATTAAAAAAACATATCAATTCTTATTCAAAAAATTATTAAAAATATCAATCGTAAACTTCATTTATTTTATCACATTTAATTAGTTTACATCATCTTCAAATTCTAAACATAAATGTCATTTTTATACTATTAAAGTTGAACAACTTTGATTTTATTAGCCTTTTCCTTTGTAAAAGGGTGACAACTTATTGTGCTTTTACCCAATACTTCCAACATCTTGTCCTCTATTAATCTCATTCTTAGGTTTCCTTAATACTTCCTCAATTAGATCAATACATCTTTTTTCGCTTAATCTCCTTCATATATCTTAGGGTTAGGTCAGATTCATTGAATCTTTCCTACTTTATGTTCTTTGTCTCCTTTTCTAGAAACATCTCAAATCTCTTAATAGATTTACAATAAAATGTTTTACAGTGCATTAAATGCTTTCATACAATCAATAAATAAATTCAACATGTTTTACATAATCCAAGAATTCAACGATGTCGGCTGAAAAATTGAATTCTCCCTCAAATGTAAAATACTGACGCTCAGTCAATACAGTGTTCAACTTCTCAGTCTTCATTAGAAAGCTCGGTCAATACTAAAACTATTTCCTCGGCTAACACTATCTTCCTCAAAAATTAACTGATGTCCAGTCAACACTAAAATTACTCGGCATATACTAACTCGGTTGACACTAACATCACTCAGCTTAAACTAGATTTCTTCACTTTTTCTCAGTTAAGCCTACCAGTTTAGTCTTCATTCTTACTAAGATAAACAATACATTATCTCATCATTGTGCAACATAATCAAGTACTCATTGAAGTATCAAGATAACTCAACCTTTCCCTAGGTGCTATTGTTACCAACCTTGCTTTTCCCCTTCACAACAATCAAATAGATATAGTACTTTCCTAAGTAGCAACAATCTTACCAATTAAGGTTTGACATCAATGAAAATACAACAATTGGTTCAATTGCAGTTTCCAACAATCTCCCTCTTTGGAATTGATGGGAACACCATATGAATAACACATGGATTACCAACCAATCCAAAACTTATCTGTCAATCAAAAATATTTATAATATCCTTAGCTTCATTCTGATTCAGAATCAATTAACCTCACTTTTGTGACCATCCAGAATTCTCCCTCTTTCCTAATCTTTCATCTCTTTCATGTGTTATTATCATCTTTGTTCATCTCCCTCTTTGACAAAAATGCCAAAGCAGCAACTAAATCATACATCCTGTAGATGTAGATATCATCTTTTCAATTCAGTAACAATATTTCTCGCTCTGTCATCTTTTCTTATGACTGATTCTTGTCTTTTCCATACTTTTCACAACTCTAGGTTGCTCCTAAAGTGTGACCTTCTTCTGCATCAATATTTCAAATATTTTGTTATAGCATATTTGATGCAGTGCTCCTAGCTTGACTAGGCAGCCTCAGTTAGGGGAAGGACCCCTAATTGACCTCTCAAATATTTTTGAGCTTCTTTAGGTAAAGCTTTAGTGAATATGTCTGTGAATTGTTCCTTTGTATTCATATATTCCATTCAGACCTCCTTATCTTGTACCAGTTCTCTTCTCAAGTAATGATACTTGATTGCAATGTGTTTGGTCTTTGTATGCATTATTGGATACTTAGAAATGTTGATAGCACTTGTGTTATCACAGAAGATAACAACTAGTTCAGTGATCTCTTCTTTCATTCCTACCAATAATTTCTTTATCCACACCAGGTTTGAACAGTTCATTGTAGCAGCCACATACTTGGCTTTAGTAGTAGATTGGGAAATGCAATTTTGTTTCTTACTTGTCCAGGAAACTAATCTCTGTCCAAGAAAGAAAGCTCCACCACTAGTACTCTTTCTATCATCCACATTTCCTACCCAATCAACATTAGTATATACTCTTAGTTCAAACTTTTCATGCTTCTTGTAATACAACCCATAATCAACAGTTCCTTTCAAATATCTCATTATTCTTTTGATATCCATCATGTGTGTTTCCTTAGGATTAGTAGAGAATCTTGCCACAATCCCAACAACTAGTGCAATGTTTGGTCTACTATGTACAACATACTGTAGCTTTCCAATCATAGATCTATACAAAATCTGGTTTACTTCTGCAGCATCATCATTCTTAGACAACTTTTGTCTAGTAGCCATAGGAGTATTCACTGGTCTAGAATCTTCCATCCCAAAAGTTTTCAGTATCTCATGAACATATTTGGACTATGTAATGAAAATTCCTTTCTCCATCTAATATACTTGTAAACCAACAAAAAATTTGATCTCACAAAACATACTCATTTCAAATTCAATTTGTATTTCACTTGAAAATCTCTTACACAAGGCATCTTGTCCACCAAAAATAATATCATCAACAAAAATCTTAGCCAACAAGATTCATTTACCTTCTTCATCTTTAATGTACAAATTTCTTGTGTCATTTGTCCTTGAGAATCCAATCTGTATTAGGTAGTTGTGCAGTCTTTCATACCATGCTCTGAGAGCTTGCTTTAATCCATATAGTGCTTTATTCAGTTTGCAAACCATGTGTCTTTTGTTTGGATCAACAAATCCTTCTAGTTGTTCAATGTATACTTATTCTTCTACTATACCATTTAAAAATGCAGACTTGACATCCATTTGGTATACCTTGAAATCTTTATAGGCAGCATATGCAAGTAGAGTTCTTACTCCTTCCAATCTAGCTATAGGGGCAAATGTCTCCCCATAGTCTAATCCTTCTTCTTGTGTGTAGCCTTTGCATACCAGCCTAGATTTGTTTCTTGTGATTTGACCATCTTCATTTAGCTTATTTCAGAACACTCACTTTGTTCCAATGACATTTTTATTTTTTGGTCTCGACACCAAAGTCTAGGTATCATTCTCCTCTATCTGGTCTATCTCTTCATTCATTACTTGTATCCAGTCTTCATTTTCTAATACCTCCTTTATTGTCTTAGGCTCAAATTCACATAGTAAACATGTTGGATCTCTTGTCTTGCTTCTGGTTAGAACTCCAGTATCTTTGTCTCCAATTTTCTGTTCAGGCTTGTGATGTCTCCTTACATATTTTTCCAAAATAGGTTCTGCTCTCCTTTCTTCTAATTCTTTAGGTTCCCCAATAAGATTGTCAGATTTATCTTATGAATGCTTGGAAACCTCTTCCTGATACTTGGTAGCATGCTCATGTCGCTTGACACATTCTTCTTCTCTCTCAACATTATTTTCCTGATGCTCGGCATTGCTTACTTGAGACTCGGCATCAGGTGCAAGTCTATCACTTGCCTCTCCTTCCTCTATATATACAAAAGATCTATAATCTTCTAGTTCTCTTTTACTATTAGCTTCATTTCTCTCTGTATACTCATCAACTTTGACATTCACACTTTCCACAATTTTGTTAGTGTTAGATTTTAAACACTTATAAGCTTTACTTTTTGTGGAATAGCCTAGGAATATACCTTCATCACTTTTAGCATCAAACTTTCCATTCCTATTGTCCTTTAGTATGTAGCATTTACTTCCAAAAATTTTAAAATTCTTTACATTAGGTGCATACCCATGCCTTAACTCATAGGGTGTCAAATTTGTACCTTTTTTATCTATACTTGGTTAAGAGTATAAATAGCTGTACTTATAGCTTCTTTCTAGTATTTCTGTGCAATATTCTTCTCAATCATCAATGTCCTTGCACAATCCAAGATAGATCTATTCATTCTTTCTGCTATACCATTCTGTGGATGAGTTCTAGGTGCAGACATCTATCTTTTGATCCCTCTATCATTGAAAAATAGATTAAATTCATTGGATATAAATTCTCCACCTCGGTCAGATCTAAGACACTTCAAGTTTCTACCTGTCTCCTTTTCAACCTTAGCCAAATACCACTTAAATAATTGAAAAGCATCATATCTTTCTTTTAAGAACATTACATGCATCATTCTGGTATAATCATCAACAAACAAAATAAAATATCTAGCACCACAATAGCTTTGTACACCCATTGGTCCACAGAGATCAATATGAACCAAATCTAATGTATTCTCAGAAGTAAAGGTTTTTCTCTTGAAACTTGACTTTGTCATCTTTCCTAACTGACATTCTTTGCACATTACATTCTCAGGTTTCTTCAATCTAGGCAGACCTCTCACTTTCTTCTTTTTACTAATTTCTACCAGATTATCAAAGTTAACATGACATAGCCGCTTATGCCATAACCAAATATCATCAAGTTGTGCAATCATACATGTTTCTTCATATAGGTCAAGATAGAACAAATTACCTCTTGTCTATTCTCCACTTTCGATCTATTCACCAGTGGCATCAAATATTTTATCCTTCCTGTGATGAAATTCCACTCGGTAGCCAGTGCTATTAAGCTGTGTAACACTCAGTAGATTATAGTTAAGACCCTCAACCCAATATGCATTCTCACAAGTGATCTTATCAATCAGCTTAATCAATCCTTTTCCTCTAACAAGACATTGTGCATCATTACCAAATTTCACACTTCTACCTTTATAATGATCTAAGGTATCAAACTTACTCTTGTCACCAGTCATGTGAAGTAAACAACCGTTATCAATAATCCATTTATCATTCTTGTTCACATAGGAAATCAATGCAGTTTTCTCATCCTCATCAAACTCATCTTTCATTGCAACATAGATTACCTCAATTTCAAAATCATTACTATCAGTGTCAGTCTCTTCTTCAACAATATAGCAAGATTTCTTACCTTTTCCTTTGTAGTCTTTTTACCTTTGGTAACTGATGTCATTGTGCTTTTTGTCTCTTTCTTCATCCTTATCATTCATGTCAGGACACCTAGCAGCTATATGACCAACTTTATTACATGAAAAACATATAATAGGTATTTTACCTTTGTACTTTCCTTTTCCCCTTTTCAATCTTCTAGCCATAAGAGCTTCTAGATCCTCAAGTTCTTTATCAGATGTGTCACTATCACTTTCATTTTCACTTTCACTTTCACTGATGCATCTTTCTTTTTCCTTCTTTGACTCACTCAGAACCATTTGTGACTTAAAAGAAAATTCAACATTACCAACAGTGAAGTTATCATAGTTAGAAAGTTCAAAAGCAGTAAGCTTACCAACCAAACTTTCCAAAGTAAGTGCATTGTTAGGGTTACATCTAGATTCCTGAATAGATGAAATTTTGATAGCATAAATAGGATGTAGAGTTCTCAATACTTTTCCAATTATAGTTCCATCATCAATAGTTCCATTTTCTCCTCTAATAGCATTTACAACTTCTTTTATTCTACCATAATATTGTGCAATATTATCACCTTCTTGCATTCTTATTTCATCAAATTTACCTCTAAGGCTCTCGACTTTAGCTCTTAGTACATTATCACCTCCATAGATGTTTGCAAGAGTGTCCCACATTTTCATAGCATTTGTGCAATCCTTGATGTCCTCAAATTCCAGATAGCTTAGGGAAAATGCAATTTCCAACATTGCTTGGTTGTGTTCTTGCTTAGCTCTCATTTCCTTGGCAGTCAGAGGTGTAACAGGTGTGACATAGTCATTCTCAACATAGTACTTTGTAGAATCACCAATACCAGCTAGATGCAGCTTCATCAAGCTTTGCCATGTAGGGAAATTCTCCTTATTCAACTTTGGTACCTCCTGTAATACCCCTAAAATGGGCTATAGGTTCATTAATCTCCTATATCGACACATCAAATGAAATCGACATCAAAGTCCTAACCTAAGGCACATCGGCACATCATCAAATCCTAATTGATTATCCTAAATTCTGCATCGGGGAATATTCCTAGCAATATTCCTAATCATCATAATTATCTTTAATTTAATGATTATTTGGCGATAAATCATATTTATCCTAAAGTTTGATTAATTGAATATTCTCAATATTTAATTAATTAGATTTAATTCTGCCACTTAATTATTTAATTGAAGTTAATTCTATTTATTCCTAAATTGTATTATTTAAATTTGACAATAAATCAAAATTCCTATCATTAATTGATTAAATTCTTATTTAATTAATTAAAGCAAGTTGTCAATTTTTAATAATATTGTTTTTGAATAAAAGTTTGATTTAATAATTGATTAACCCATAAATCAATTGTTTTATTTTTCAAAATCAGTTAAGTTGGAAATAAATCACTTTATTATTAAATTAATTTATAAATAAAACATGCACAATCAAGAAAAGCAGACAACTATCAATTATCAATTAAATCTAAACTCTATTTTGAGTTGATCTCTGCTTTTGCATGTTTTTGTGAGTTAAATATCTTTTATTTAAAAATAACTCAAAAATCAACTTGAGTTATTAGAGTGATTTATGGCTTTTCTCATGCACCTCCAAAGCCTTGGATTTCTATAAAATCAAGGCTTAGCTCTTCACAAATCATCTCAAAATTTGCAAACTTACTCTTCCCAATTGTCAAGCTCAACACTCTGCCAAAATCATCTATGAATTGCACAACTATTTTGAAAAATTGGAATTTGGAGAATCAAAGCTTATTGCGAATCAAGGCTATTGTGAGATCAATTTGGTTTTTACATTCATTTAGATTCATTTTCATATCATTTTTGGATCAATTTCATATCAGTTCAATCTAGATTAGATTCATATCAAGTTTTATCATAATTGCTCAAAAAATCCAAAAAATTAGATTAATTGCATTGATTCATATCTAGATTTTGCATTCAAATCCTTCGTTTAGGTGTCGTCAAGGTCACTGATCTCGATACAATCTGAGAACATCATACTCACACCTATTAGAAGGCAATAAATTGCCTGGTTAGATTAGTTTTCAATTATTGCATGATTTCAATTTCAAGCTAACCTCTAATGTTTTACTGAAGTGTTGTGTCTACAGATCAAGTACAAAATTCACACACACACCTCCTTCTTATACATCCTGATCATTTGCTTCAAGTACCTTCAAAATTGTTCTCTATAAGCACCAACAACTCCAATACCAGTTGTTAATATGATTTAGAACAACAAAGAGAGGGGGTGAATCAGTTGTTCTCAGGTCTAGATGAATAAAACAAACTTTAAAACTCTTCAACAAATCAGATCTAACAACCAACAGCTACTCAGTCATTACTGATTGCATAATAGAAACATATAACATTGCAGTCCACTACCCAACTATATCTAACTTGTAAAACATAGAAATGTTCGAACCAAAACATTCACACAAGTATTGACACTAGGATTTATAGTGGAAACCCAATTTGGGAAAAACCACTTTGTAACATGTTATTATTATTTTCACTCTTCTGAAGTGAGCTCGATAAAAATCCAACCCTGTCAAAGGTTACAAACACACTATCAGGTGTGACCCGGTTAAAGGATTTAAACCACTCTGTTAAAAGTGCACCTTGTTATAGGACTTACATACACTCCATTAGAATGCAACCTTGTTCAAAGAATTTATACATATGACTATTAGGTCAACCTCTATTAAAAGGATTTTGACTAATACAATAGTTAGAAAGTAGCAGTAGTATTGATCTGAAAAACATACAACTCACTTTGCAAATATCAGATCCAATTCCATACACATATGTTGGCTTATTGACTGTGAACCTTTACCATCACCATCACTGATCTGCTCAGAACTCTCATTCAAGCAATCACAACACTTCTCCTTCAGCCTTCTCTACTTGTACAATCAATAACATCAACAATACTTCTAGCATCCTCTCCTCTGTTAACCTCATGCTTAGGTTTCCTTAATACTTCCTCAATTAGGTCAATACATCTTTTGCCACTTAATCTCCTTCATACATCTTAGGGTTAGGTCAGATTCATCGAATCTTTCCTACTTTATGTTCTTTGTCTCCTTTTCTAGAAAAATCTCAAATCTCTTAATAGATTTACAATAAAACATTTTACAGTGCATTAAATGCTTTCATACAATCAATAAATAAAGTCAACATGTTTTACATAATCTAAGAATTCAACGATGTTGGCTAGAAATCTGAGTTCTCCCTCAAATGTAAAATGTTGACGCTCGGTCAATACAGTGTTCAACTTCTCGGTCTTCATTAGAAAGTTTGGCCAATACTAAAACTGTTTCCTTGGCTAACACTATCTTCCTCAACAATTAATTGATGTTCGGTCAACACTGAAATTACTTGGCATATACTAACTCGGTCGACACTAACATCACTCAGCTTAAACTAGATTTCTTCACTTTTTATCAGTTAAGCCTACCAATTTAGTCTTCATTCTTACTAAGATAAACAATACATTATCTCATCATTGTGCAACATAATCAAGTACTCATTGAAGTATCAAGATAACTCAACCTTTCCCTAGGTGCTATTGTTACCAACCTTGTTTTTCCCCTTCATAACAATCAAATAGATATAGTACTTTCCTAAGTAGCAACAGTCTTACCAGTTAAGGTTTGACATCAATGACAATACAATTGCTTCAATTGCAGTTTCCAACAGGGCATGGTAGCGAAGATTAAGAAGACATATCTACCAGAGGATTATGAAGTCCAAATACACAAGAAAAGACAAAATTTGAGACAAAAGTAATTTGAAGTGAGTATTCAAGAATTGTGTCTAAGGTCAAAGGTGCAAGACGATGATAACCTTAATGTGGAAAGATACTTAAATGGATTGAGATGGAGAATTCAAGAGGAGATTATCTTTCTCATCCCTACTACTATGCATAAATTCTATCAACTTTCCCTTAAAGTTGAAGAAAGAAGAAAAAAGAAGAAATATTCGAATTCTAGGGGTAGAGGCCGAGGAAGAAATTCAAGAGTCCATAGGGGTCATTTTAGTGGAAGAAACAATGAATCAAGATCCTTTAATGATACAATGAAAATGAAGAAAATTCATGAACCAAGTGGTAGAGGTAACCAAAATAGAGGAAGAGGATTTGGCAGCAATAGAGGCATATTTGGTGGCTCTAACAAAGGATCCCATTTTGCTACTATGAAGTATTATAATTGTGAGAAAAATGGGCATCCAGCCTGTAGGTGTCCAGACAAGGCATCTTCCTCTCAATCAAATAAGAGGATAAACTTTGTTCAAGAAGAGACAAGTAGTGTCAAGTCCCCTGAGGTACCCCTTGATTCAGAGAGTGGAGAGAATTTAATGCTTAGAAGGATTTTGTTGAAGGAACCAATGAAAGAAGAACCCAAGCAAAGAAGAGCCTTATTCGAGGTGAAATGAAATATTCTTAGAAAGGTTTTTAAGGTAATCATAGACTCTAGGTCTACTAACAATAGAATCTTTGATGAGGTAGTAAAAAAACTTGGTTTCACAAGAATACCACACGATCACCTATACAAGGTAACTTGGCTAAATAAGGGACAAAATGTATTGGTTAATGATGTAGGAGCATCTCAGGTCCTTGGAAATCCTATGGCACCAAAAAGATGTTTGAGGTTTTCTTTTGTTGTTTGGCTCCTTCTTTGACTGAGTTGGTTCAGTGTTGCTTGGTTTCCTTTGTTTACCGATGTTGGTCGGTTATCTCTCTGGTGCTTGGTTAATTCCCTGGCACTCAGTGATGCTTGTCTGGCCATTGGTTACCTTTGTTTATTGAGTTGTTTATTTTGGGTTTTTATTGAGGCTGACTCTTGCATTTAATTTTGATCACAGATTTAATGCCGGTATCCATCATTGGGAAGTGTGTGGACCTAGATTTGGTTGTTCCTTCTATTGATTGTAGATCTGAAGGCCGACTTGGCTCGGTAGCTTCTTGTATAAATGTAGTTATTTGGTTAGAATTTAAGATTTCAGTTAGAAGATAGAAGTGATAAGTTTAGAGATTATTAATAGATCCTCACATGTTGGAGGACTTCTTTACTTGATTGTAATATCTGGCCTAAATTGGGAAGGCCTTACAGCCCGACATGTATGAATAAGATTGAAGTAAATATATGAAAGATATTTACACTCTCTCTTTCTCTCACTTGTGTTGTTTTTTCTTCTGTGTGTTGTTCTGCAAGGTGGATCTAGCTAGGGTGTACCTTTGGCCCCTCTCTGCATCCTCCCTTACGTCAAGTGGTATTAGAGAAAGGTCAAATCTACATCTAGGTTTGCGAATCTAGGTTTGAGGGTTCCTTCTTAAACCCTAAGTTGAATTATTGTGGGGTAGCAGATTGCAATCGAACCTGCAATTGTAGAGGGTTTCAAGATGGTTCATGGGAGGCAAGATGCAGATCTAGGATTGGCAGACATGTTGAGACAACTTGTTGCTAGATTAGAAGCTGTTGAAATAGCCCAAAGAAGAGGAAGACATCTTGAATATGTTAGTGATGATGAAGTTGAGGAAGAACAAGTTAATGCAAAACCTGCACCTGTGATGGATCAGGGTGAGGAAATATTCTTAAAGGCTTTGACAAATCTGAAGTCTACACCACACTTTAATCCTCCTAAGTATAGTGGAAAATTGGATTCTAATGAATTGGTGGACTAGATCACCGAAATGGAGAAGTACTTTGATATGAAAATGTACCTGAAGAAAAGAAGGTGAAAATTGCAATTAAAAATTTGAAAAGTCATGCATCCCTATGGTGGGAACATTTGCAGTTGGATAGAAAGAGGAAAGGCAAAGAGAAAATCAAGGTATAGAATAAAATGGTGAACAAATTGAAAGGAAAGTTCTTACCTTGTGATTATCAGAATAACCTAGTTAGGTGAATGCAAAGTTTGAGGCAGAAAGATAGCTTGGTAAAAGAATATACTGAGGAATTCTATAGATTAAATATCAAATCTATACATGATGAAGATGATGTGGAAATAATTTCTAGATACCTGAATGGATTAAGAGTTTCCATCCAAGAAGAAATCAGTTTGGTCAAATTAGAGAACATTGAGGAGGCTTATCAATTTGCATTGAAAGCTTAGGAGCAATTAAACAAGAGACATGAGAAAAGGAAAAGAGGTAGAGGTGGTAGATTCCCTAGAGGAAGAGGTAGATCTTATGGTGAAAATAGTAGATCTGAACTTGAAAAGGAAAATCTGGATAAAGGCAAGACCGAGTGGAAAGGTGAAATTTCATCTAGAGGAAGAAGTAGTAACTACTGAGGTGGTTATAATAGAGGTGGATTCTGAGGAACTTGTTACAATTGTGGAGAAGAAGGGCATAGATCATTTGAGTGTACACATGCAAATAAGAAGGTCGGTAGCAAAAGAAATGCTTTGGTGCAAGAAGAGTCATCGAATGAACCTGAGAAGGAAAATAACTTGATGGTAAGGAGAGCACTTTGGAGTGAGAGCAATAAGGAAAATCTGATAAGAAAAAAAAATTTCAAGACCAGATGTAGAATTTCTGATGAAGTATGGAAGGTAATCATTGAGAGTGGTAGCTCAGAGAATCCAGCATCTGAGGAAATGGTCACAAAGTTCCTATTGAAAAGGTTGAACATCAGAAGCCCTATCAGATTTTATGGATCAAAGATGAGCATACACTCTTGGTAAGTGAAAAATGTTATGTGAATTTGAAAATTGGAAAGTACTATGATAAGGTGTTATGTGATATCATGCCTATGGATTGTTGTCATATTTTGTTGGGTAGACCTTGGCAATATGATAGACATGCTATATATGATGGGAGGTTACATAAGTATACTATTTGGGCTGATGGAAGAAGAAAAATCTTGTTACCTTTGATTGAAGAACCTCTTAGTAATGTTTGTACATCTGTGAAAGTTTTCTTGATGGAAGGAAGAAAGTTTGTTAAAGATTTGAAGAAGAATGATGTATGTTTTGATATGATTCCTAAAAAACCAAGTAAGAAAATAGAGGATAGTATCCCTAAGGAGATTGACAAGTTACTCACCGAGTATAGTGAGATCATTTCTAATAATCTACCTGATGGTTTGCCACCAAAGAGAAGCATTGATCATTGCAAGTATTTAGTCCCTGGAGCTAGTTTACCAAACAAGGCACCACATTGGTTGACACCTACTGAGATTCAGGAATTGAACTGACAGATTCAAGAATTATTGCAGAAAGGTTTGATCAGAGAAATTTTGAGTCTTTGTGTAGTACCTGTTGTATTGGAACCTAAGAAGAATGGAGAATGGCGATTGTGTATTGATTCCAAAGAAATCAACAAGATAATAGTGAAATATAGATTTCCTATACCAAGAATGGATGAGATAATGGAAAGTTTCACTGGAGCAAAGTATTTTACCAAAATTGATTTGAAAAGTGGGTATCATCATATCAGAATTAGAGAAGGTGATGAGTGGAAGACTTCTTTTAAGACAACAGAAGGTTTGTATGAGTGGTTGGTTATGCCTTTTGGTTTAACTAATGCACTGAGTACTTTTATGAGGTTAATGAATGCAGTTTTGAAGAAATTCTTGTGTAAGTTTGTAATTGTATACCTTGATGATATTATGATATTCAGTAAGACCAGGGAAGAAAATTTGTTGCATGTTAAACAAGTATTGCAGAGATTGAAAGAAGAAATTTTTTTGATAAATCTGAAAAAGTGTTCCTTCATGAAAGAGGAGATTTTGTATTTGGGATTTGTGATTTTAGCTAATGGTTTGAAAATGGATCCTGAAAATATTGAAGCTATTTTGAATTTTCCTACACCTAAGAATGCTAGTGAGGTAAGATCATTTCTTGGTTTGGCAAGTTTTTACTAAAAGTTCATTAGGAATTTCATTTCAATTTTTAATGCTATGACTGAGACTATGAGAGGAGATAAAAGAGAATTCAAGTGGACACATGGAGCTGATAAAAATTTCAAGACTCTAAAGTAGAAGGTTGTTGAGTTTCCTATTTTGGCATTGCCTGATTTCAATAAAGTATTTCAAGTAGAATGTGATGCAAGTGGAAGTGCAATAGGAGTTGTGTTGAATCAGGAAGGTAAACCTGCTGCTTTCTTTAGTGAAAAGTTGAATGATGCAAAAAGAAAATATTTTGTGTATGATCAAGAATTCTATGCTATTGTTCAAGCACTGAAGAAATGGAGACATTATTTGATACTAATTGAATTTGTATTGTATATTGATCATAAGGCTTTACAGTATTTGGGTACTCAAAATAAGTTGAACCAGAGACATATGAAATGGGTTGAGTATTTGCAGAGTTATACATTTGTGATAAAGCATAAGAGTGGAATCACTAACCAAGTTGTTGATGCATTGAGTAGAAGACCTTTGATGACCGAGATGAAAATTGAGGTTCTTGGCTTTGATGACATGAAAGATTCTTATGAATTTGATCCTAATTTTTATGAGCCATGGAGAAAGTGCAGAGCACCTATTCAAGATCAACCGAGTACTAAATGGGAAGAATATTTTATTCAAGAAGGTATGTTGTTTAAAGCTAATCAGTTGTGTATACCGAGAGGATCAATGAGAACTAATTTGATAAAATAAAATATAGTAGTGGTTGGGTTGGACACTTCAGTGTTGATAAGACATTGAATTTGCTTAAGGAGAAATACTTTTTGCCATGACTATATAAAGATGTTCAGGAATTTGTGAAAAGTTGTGGAATTCATCAAGTAGAAAAAGAAGTCAAAATACTAGATTGTATACACTAATTTTTGTTCTTGAGAAACCTTGGATTGACATTAGTATGGATTTTTTTCTTGGCCTACCAAAGACAGTAAGAGGTAATGATTCTATATTTGTTGTTGTGGATAGATTTTCTAAAATGGCACATTTTATACCTTGTAAGAAGACATCAAATGAAGTGCATATAGCAGATCTTTTCTTTAAGGAAATTGTCAGATTACATGGACTACCAAGGAGTATTATCTCTGACCGAGATAGTAAATTTGTTGGATACTTTTGGAAGACCCTTTGGAGAAGGTTTGGCATCGAGTTGAAATATAGTTCCACATTTCACCCACAGATTGATGGACAGATAGAAGTTGTGAACAGAAGTTTGGAAAATCTTCTAAGATGTTTAGTTGGAGACACACCGAGTAATTGGGATCCTATGTTGGCACAAGCAGAATTTGCATACAATAATTCAGTGAATAGGAGTACTGGAAAAACACCTTTTGAGATTGTAAATGGCATACAACCGAGAGGTATATCTGATTTGAGAGATATTGTTGATGAAAGAAAAAGAATTGCTGAAGGAGTAAAGTTTGCTGAGTACATGAAGATGTAAAACATAAGTTGGAGACAAGTAATCATAAATACAAAGACAGAGCTAATAGATCAAGAAGAAATAATACTTTTGATGTTGGTAATGAAGTGATGGTTCATTTGAAGAAAGGTAGATTTCCTGTTGGGACATATGGGAAGTTGAAGATGAAGAAATTTGGTCCTTGCAAGATACTGAGAAGATTTGACAATGGTAATGCTTATGAAATTGAGTTACCTGATGATATGGATATATCATCTATATTCAATGTTGCTGATTTATATGAGTACCATGAACCTGATGAAGAAATGACAGTACCGATGGACTATCCTAAGAAACAGATGGAAGAAGTTGAGCAAATTTTGGAACAAAGAATTGATAGAAGTACAAGAGGAAAACAATATATGGAATATCTAGTAAAGTGGAAGAATAGACCGATTGAAGATGGTTCTTGGATTTCACAATCTGAGTTGGATTTAGCTCAAATCATACCTACTTCATGATTTGGAGAATCATTTTAAATAATCCCAGGTGTCTGATGCAGGAGCATCTCAGGTCCTTGGCAATCCTATGTCACCAAAAAGATATCTAAAGTTTTCTTTTTTTGTTCATTTCCTTCTTTGACTGAGTTGGTTTGATGTTTCTCATTTTCCTTTGTTTACCGATGTTGGTCAGTTATCTCTCTAGAGCTCGGTTAATTCCCTAGTGCTCAGTGATGCTTGTCTGGCACTCGGTTACCTTTGTTTACCAAATTGTTTATTTTGGGTTCCTATTGAGGTCAGCCCTTGTATTTAATTTTGATCATGGATTTAATGCTAGTATCCATCATTAGGAAGCATGTGGACCTAGATCTAGTCATTCCTTCCATTGATTATGGATCTGAAGGCCAACTTGGCTTGGTAGCCTCTTGTATAAATGTAGTTGTTTGGTTAGAGTTTAGGGGTTCAGTTAGAAGATAGAAGCTAGAAGTTTAGAGATTGTTGATAGATCCTCGCATGTTGGAGGACTTATGTACTTGATTGAAATATCTGGCCTAAATCAGGAAGGCCTTACATCCTGGCATGTATGAATCAAATTAAAGTAAATATATGAAGGATATCTACACACTCTCTCTTACTTGTGTTTTTGTTTCTTCTGCGTGTTATTCAGCAAGGTGGATCTGGCTAGGGTGTGCCTTTGGCCCCTCTCCCCATCCTCCCTTGCATCAATTAATGAACAAGTGTGGGTACACTTCACCATTGGAAAGTACCAAGACAAAGTGTTGTATGACATATTGCCCATGGATGCATGCCATTTGATGTTGGTTAGGCCATGGAAATATGATAGTAAGGCCATTTATATTGGAGAGAATAATTTATATCCTTTTCAAAAGAATGGAGTAAAAACTTATAGAATTCAATCCCTTGTAGATGAGGTGGAGACTAAGGTAGCAAGTTAAAATGTTCTATTTTCAAGAGGTAAGGAGTTCTTGAGAGAACTAAAGGGGGAAGGTGGAATCAATTTTGCTATAGTGGTGAAGCTAAGAGAAGAAGACAAGCAAGAACAAGAACCCTTACCCAAAGGGGTGAAGAGTTTGATAGAAATATATAAAGAAATAGTAAGTGATGGAAGTCTTGCAACCCTACCACCTAAGAGGGAAATGATTCATCAAATAGAATTTGTTCCAAGAGCTTCTTTTCCCAATAAGGAAGCTTATAAAGTGACCCTAGATCAAAACAAGGATATATCTCACCAAGTCCAAGAGTTGATTCACCAAGGGTTGATAAGAAAGAGAATAAGCCCTTGTGATGTCCCTATGGTGTTGGCCCCTAAAAAGGAGGTAAGTGGATATTATGCATGGATTCTACAGCAATAAATAGAATCACTATTAGGTACAGGTTTCCTATTCCTAGGATACAAGACCTTATGGATTGCCTTGGAGGTGCTAAGTACTTCAAAAAGATAGACCTCAAGAGTGGGTACCATAAAATTAGGATCAAGGAGGGGGGTGAATGGAAGACAACATTCAAGACTACAACATGCATATATGAGTGGCTAGTTATGCCATTTGGACTCACCAATGCTCCTAGCACATTCATGAGATTGATGAATGAAGTGTTAAAATATTACATAGGGGTATTTGTAGTAGTTTACCTTGATGACATATTGATCTTCAGCAAGAGAAAGATGGAACACCTTGAACACTTGGAAGTGGTGTTGAAGAAATTGAAGGAAGAGAAATCGGTTATCAATCTAGAAAAATGTGACTTCTTGAAATGAGAGCTAGTATGTTTGGGTTTTGTAGTCTCACAAGGAAATCTCAAAATGGATAAAGGTAAGGTAGAAGCCATCCTAAGCTAGCCCACTCCAAAAATAGGGATTGAGGTAAGTATTTTCTATTGTTTGGCTCAATTTTATAGAAAGATCATCAAAGAATTTAGTGAGATTTGTGCCCCTATCTTTGATACCATCAAGGGTGGAGTAAAGACTAAGTTCAAGTGGACCAAAGAGGTTGAGAAAAAAAAATTAGTTATTGAAAACCAAGGTGGCTACTCAACCTATCATTGTTTTGCCTAGTTTTGAGAAAATATTTACCTTGGAGTGTGATGCTAGTGTTGTTTTTGTTGGAGTAGTCCTTAGCCAAGAAGGAAAACCAGTAGCCTTCTTTAGTGAAAATATTAATGAGGCAAAGACAAGGTATTCATCCTATGACTTGGAGCTTTATCCTTTAGTTCAAGCTCTTAGGAAGTGGAGGCACTATCTCTTGCCCAAAGAATTTATGGTTTTCACTGATAATCAAGCTTTGAACTATATTAACACACAACAAAAGTTAATCCATAGGCATGTTAAATGGATGGAATTCCTACAATCTTACACCTTCCATATCAAGAAAAAGAAGGGTCAAAACAACAAATTTGATGATGTCCTTAGTAGAAGATCTCTCATTGTTCAAGATGTGAAGTTGAAAAGAATTGGAATAGAAGGATTCAAGGACCTACACCATGATGATGAAAATTTTGCAAAGGTATACAAGGTATGTGCAGATTTTAGTAATCATTTTCATAGCCAATATGCAGATTATACCTTGAAAAATGGTTTATTGTTTAAAGGTGGACAACTATGTGTGCCTAGAGGGTCCATGAGAGAGAATCTCATACAAGAGAAACACAATGGTAGTCTTAGTGATCATTTTAGGTTGAATAAGACACTTAATCTAGTTAGTAGAATCTACTATTGGCCAAAGTTACATAAGGATGTTAGGAAGTATGTAGTGTAATACCTTCTCAAATGATTATTCTCGGACTTTTATTTGGACATTTTCATTATGATGATTAGAACTATATGTTTACAGTTATGCTTATTTAGATGATGATACACTTATCAGATGCTTAGATACACTCATTTATGATTATAATTTATATGTTCATGAAGTTTAAAATCATCTATCCTTACATGATTTATAAAGCTAACCCAAGGATTTGGACCTAACCATTATTATCTATGATGTCTTATATTTTCATGTATATATGTTTGATGTCTTTTCATGACTCGGGATGGAGTTGAAGTTACTCACTTAGTTGAGGTCCACATGATGTATCGATCCTGGTCATCTATTTTCATATGTATGTATATATATTTGCACATGTATTTCTTCTCAGTGATGTAGGATTGTAGGTACTAGGCATCATCTCCACCTGGTCTCACAAGTCTGAGTGATCCCTAAAAATCCTCGATCATTTTTGTTGTTATGAAGACATCATCAAGGTCCCACAAGAAGGAACTCTACCTCTAATCCTTTTTACCCTTACGTGGGGAGTTCCTAAGTTAGTCCCTTATGTTGATGATGCATTGTTGTTGTGTATTGCAGTTGTTAGATTATGTGGTTCTTGTTACTTGTTTCTTGCATTGATGAGAGTATGATGTTGTGATTAGTAACATTAAATTGTGTTTTGTGGTATCTTCTATCTTATTTTAGTAGTTACCCTATATATATATATATATATATATATATATATCATGATTATATTTTATGTGGAATATGATTTAATAATTAATTAAAATAATAATATTTATAATAATTAGATGTTTATGATATTTTTAATAACGCATCTTAATTATGTGATATATGTACACATAAGCATATGGGTGCACACGTATGCCTATGGTTACATATATATATTTAATAAATATTAGTGTGTGAAAGTAATTGTATTTTAAATAATAATAATAAATAAATTATTTACTTGAGGGATTAATTAGTATATGGTAAATCTTTTACCATAGCCTTAGTAAATAAGGTGATAAGTAATTAGAGTAATTATTTCCTTTTTCGTAAATAAAGGAAAATCACATTAGTTTATTAATATTTATGAGGCTCTCATATTAGACTTTATTATTAATAATATTAAATAATAGGATTAGTTATTCCCTTCCCATGAATGGCTTTAATGAATTGAATTAAAGTCTAACTATAAACTAATTTTTGGTTGGGATGGTTGCATCGGTTTATTTTCCCATGCAACCAATCCTTCAACCTATTTACAAGGGAGATCCTTGTAGGATGGAGGAGATGGCTGAAAATTGCTTTGGGAAGAGGCTTCTTTGTTTTCTTTTTGATAGGATATAGCATTTAGGAGAATTAAAGCATTTTGGAGAGGAGACATATTATTCTTTATAGGATAGTTTAAATTGGGAGTTTACAATAGAAGGTTGGTGCCTTCATCCGGAAGGAATTTGGAGAAGTGCTTGAAGTAGATTGAGAGAGTTGAATCACCCTTCATCAATGGTTTTCTCCTCTGGAAGCTAGGTAGGAGATACTCCTTCTTGTTCGAATGTTTGATTTCTTTGATCTACATTTGTGATTGTTTTATGTAAGTTGGAATTGAATATGAGGATCATTTTACCAAATCATGTCTGCAATCTTGTGTAGGAGAAAGGATAGTATGTGAAATCTATTATTGTATAAATAGATATTCTTTTCTTTGTGTGTTTCTATGATTCCTATGACGCCATATTATTTGTTTACTTGCTGGATAATATAGAACTATGATTTATATTGTGAACTATGTCACTACTCTTTGTCTACTCTGTGGGAAAGAGATAGTATTTAACAATCATCTTACCTATGACTATCCTAAAATGACAGATTTATGCCCTCTAGACAGACCCGCACTCAGATGTGTATAACTTTTGATCCCAACCAAAAAACCTCAATTTCTCTATTGAGGATGGGCAAAAGTAGGTATGTCAAAACATATTCCAAGATCATCAAAATCCAATAGTTGGTCGGAAAGTTATGGACCCCACACTGAGGGTCATTTTTTCTAATATAGTATTATTTGTCAATTAGAGATCTCTATCTTCAACCTCCTGTATATCCTTGTCATCAAACACTTAATGGCACATACTTATATAGGAATAGACTTCTTCCACAATCCAAAATAACCAAATAAATTGAGAGAGCCTATTTGCTCATTTAAACTTCAAAACAATTGACAGATTGCACCAAATCAATAACAGGGACAATCAATGTAAATGATGACTTCCTCTGCTCAAAGCCTCATAAAACCAAATAAAAATTTTATGGAAATGGTTAACAATAGAAACCAATACTGTATCAATCCATTTCCAATCACATTTTCATTGGAATGGAGATTTTTCAAATACAAAAGGGTTGGCTATACCCTCACGGCAGAGAACAAGAAAGTTGCAAAACTTTTCATTTGTATTCAAAGAAAACTTTATTCCCCTCTCTCTTCCATACACCAAACCCTCTAAAAACTCTCTCCTTATGTTAGTGTTATGTATTTATAATGTTTGGTTAAGGGTAGGAAACCTAAGAACACTAGGTGAGTGGCTCTCAGTGCAGGGTTGGGGCCCTAAGTTTATAGTACCAGGATAATCAACTAAAGAGCTTTTTTAACAAGTGATAACTTAATTAAAACTTATGGGAATGGGTTCAAACACTAAAAATATTAATGTATGCCTCACCCATTCCATTAGTGCTAGTAAAGGCTATGGATGGGAGTGGGAGAAGGTACCTATGCATAGGTACGATTGAATGGTGCTTGTCTGTACAAAAGGAATTCGGTTCTGCATGTGCCTACTTGGGGGCTAGGGCCTGGAGTGGCTAGTACTAGGACAACCCAAGGGGTGAGGGCTATGCGATGACACTCACCTAGCTTGTCACTTAGATTTTCTACCTAGCCTTAGAACCTTTTGGGAAAGGGTTTATACTTTGGTCTTCTTTTCAGTTATAATTTGGGAAAGGTTACTCCAACCCTAGGTATGGCCTAGATATCACTTCCTTGTGGACCTTGGTGTTTATCTCCTAGCATGGGGAAGTGGTCCTTTTGGTATCCATGTGGCTGGGTGGTAAATATTTTATTGAGGTAGCTTTCACAGTTGCAAAGCTTATGGATTCTTACTTGCACATGTTCCAGTTTTGAAGAAAGAAGACTTGTAATTAACTTTCTTAATTATCAAATGTAAAGTTATTATTACTTCCTGAGGGGAGATGAATGTAATGTGACATTTAATGTATTTCAATTTGATGTAACTTGGAATGGGTAGATTTAGGGAAAATAAAAATGCAATGGTGAACTTTATGTAAATCATTTGAAAAGAAAAGGAATTTCATAAGTGATTCAAGCAAAGTGACATGTTTCTCATTATGGTTGTTCAAGAAAAGTTAGTAATCAAATGTGTTAATTTCATATGTGAAATAGTTCAAAATCCTAGATAAATTCTTTTATTACGATTATGCTTTAAATGTTATATTGATCATGAAAGAATGCTTAGGGAATATAGATGAAATCAATTGGTTAGAAATCAAATGAAAGCATTTATATTTCTCTCTAAAGAATTTTCAAATGTTATGTTTTAAGAGTTAATCATATTGTTAGTTCACTTAATGAACTTAAATGGATTTTTCATTTAACTTATAAGGGACCTTAGAAGAATTCTAAGTTAAATTATGCATTGTTCATGTTCATCTTTTAAAGTTCAAAATTTTTCATAAATTCGTTACTTAGGTTTTCTTTTCTAAAAGAGAATCTTCATTCTCTTTCCCGGTTCCCTTATGGGGCATGACATCTTTGGTATCAGAGCACTAAGTTGCTACACTAGGGCCCTGGAAATTTGTCTCATGCTTCTTAAACTTGTTATTCATATAAGGAAAAACTTAACACTAGAATTGGACTAGGACCCTTGAGCTTATCCTTCTCCTTACTTGACTAGGATGTCTCATAAGACCCATGGTAGAAGGGGAGGTACCCGAAACACTCCTCCTAGATCTCATCAAGAAAGTTCTCAGGAAGAAGAACATTTTGAGAGAGAAGATAGGAGGGACCAATTTGATAACCACTCAGGAGGTTTTCAGGGGGCTCAAGTAACCAAATTTTTACAATAGATATTGCAGAGATTAGATGCAGGTCAGGAAAGGGGTCACCGTGGGGAGGCTAATGCCTCTCACCACAAGGAAGAGAAAGGAGCCCTAGGAGGAGAGGTCAGGTAGTAGAAGAGGACTCTCTGTGTGCTTCTCACATGCAAGATCTCCTCAAGACTAAGACTTGTTGGAAGTTTGGCTGCGTTGATTACATAGATGTTGTCATTATGGAAACATATGATCCACATGAAGATCACACAAGTCAGAGAGAAAGTATGACAGAGTGCATTGCAAATTTGTCTAAGTGTGAGACAGTGTTTTACCAGTGAACCTGGATACAGTTTTTGTTTGTGATGTTGACTAGAGTAATTTCAGTGCTTTTGCACTTGAACATAGACTCTATGATGACTATTGATCACCCATCTTAGAGTGCAAGTCAGTACAGCATGTACGGAAGAAGTTATGACAGTTTTACCGAAGACAGTGTGAAGCCAACAAGATAGAATATGAAGACAGAACTAGTAAAGAGTTAAGGGATTATTTTGTTTATCAAAATAATGACTTAACAATATAAAGGGATGAAATCCTAGATGTTAACTCTTGGATAAAGCTATTGGTATAAATTTAAATGTAATTGTAATTGTAAACATACAAGCAGCAAGTAATTGTAGTAGTATGATGCGAAGTATATGAAGCATATGTAATAGCAATAGTGAAAGAGCAATGAAGTGATATTGATGCAAGTAGTATAAGGTTATGTACCTAAACCTATTTTTTAATCAGTGTATATTGTACATTACTTGTTTGGGTAGTGGGCTCATCTGGTAATCACATTTTGTACTACAACTCCTAACAGGGTTGAGGCTTCTAACAAGGCCTATAGTCCCTTAATCAGGACTGATACACTATATGTTTGTAATAGACTCCTAACAGGGTCAACATCCTTAATAGGATACTTTTGATTAGTGGATCTTTGTGGGTACCATCCCCACTGGGGTTTTCCCTTGGCCAAGGTTTCCTCAAGAATAAATAATGTGTTACGAGTTCTTTATTGTTATGCATGTTGTTTAGCTTCTTATGTTATGCATGTATAAAGATAATCTGTTATATCCATAATTGGGCAAAAGATAAAGTTTATAGAATATTGATTGACACCCCCCCTCTCAGTATTCCCTATTTCTAACAAGACTAACCCTTTCAAGGGAACTCAAGGTGGATCCACCACTGAGACTTGGCTATTGGATTTGGAAAGGATATTTTACATGCATCCTTAGAGCAGCAATACCAAGGCCCAATTTTCAATCATTCACCTTAGATATTTTGCATCCACCTGGAGGGAAATAGAGAAAGAGAAACTTCACATAGATATAACCACTCTTTCATGGGAATTGTTCCTAGAACTCTTTCGAGCTAGATTTCTTTATGATCACTAGAGGTGGGAAAGAGCTAAAGAGTTTCACAACTTAAGGCAGGTAACAATGTCAGTTGATGACTATGAGTGAAATTTCTTTGAACTCAAGCCATACTCAGGTTATAAGGATGATGAACCCATGCTGACTCATCACTACCTTAGAGGCCTCAACAGTCGCTTGGCTGGTAGCATGTGAATGTTTGAACCTCAAACAATTAATGATGCATTCATCAAGGCTCGTATTGTGGAACAAAATCCAGCCTTGGGGTTAGGAGGTCAAATAGGTAGCCATGGAAGTAATGCCTCTCAGGCAGGGACAAGATTCAAAAGGAACCAATCTCAAGGAATACTTGGTCCTAAGAGCTATCCTTCTTCATCAAAAGGAATTCAGAACCACCAGATAAGGAAATTTTAGAACAACGACTTCAACAACAAGAATGGGGGTTCTCAATCAAGTAATTCTTGCAACTGGCAGTGGGCAAAGAGATACCTAAATCCTCAACCATCTCAAAGTATGCCTCAAAACTCTAGTTGAGGTAGTTATTAGCAGTCTAGTGCACCTTTCGTGGGATGGAATTTTGTTAAGAATACAAGATGTTACTCTTGTGGTCAACATGGTCATATTGCAGTTAACTATCCTCAGAAGTCTACCCCAGCAGCTAGCTATAGATATGTTGCTTCAGAACCCATAGTAGGTGATGTAGGAGCTATCCTGAAAGATAATCCTTCTTGTTTGAATGTTTGATTTCTTTGATCTACATTTTTTATTGTTTTATGTAAGTTGAAATTAAATATGAGGATCATTTTACCAGATCATGTCTACAATCTTGTGTAGGAGAAAGGATAGTATGTGAAATCTATTATTGTATAAATAAATAAAAATTCTCTGTGTTTTGCTATGATTCCTGTGATGCCATATTGTTTGTTTACTTGCTAGATAATATAGGACTGTGATTTAGATTATGAACTATGTCACTACTGTAATACCCCAAAAATGGGTTATAGGTTCATTAACCTCCTATATCATCAAATCGAATGAAATCAACATCAAAGTCCTAACCTAAGGCACATCTGAACATCATCGAATCCTAATTGATTATCATAAATTCTGCATTAGGGAATATTCCTAAAATTATCTTAATTATCTTTAATTTAATGATTATTTGGTAATAAATCCTATTTATCCTAAAGTTTGATTAATTGAATATTCTCAATATTTAATTAATTAGATTTAATACTGTCACTTAATTGTTTAATTGAAGTTAATTCTATTTATTCCTAAATTGTATTATTTAATTTTGATAATAAATCAAAATTCCTATCATTAATTGATTAAATTCTTATTTGATTGATTAAAGCAAGTTGTCATTTTTAATAATATTGTTTTTTGAATAAAAGTTTAAAAATAATTGATTAACCCATAAATCAATTGTTTTATTTTTCAAAATCAGTTAAGTTGGAAATAAATCACTTTATTATTAAATTAATTCATAAATAAATCATGCACAATCACAAAAGAAGACAACTATCAATTATCAATTAAATCTAAACTCTATTTTGAATTAAACTCTGCTTTTTGCATGTTTTTGTGAGGTAATTATCCTTTATTTTAAAATAACTCAAAAATCAACCTGAGTTATTTGAGTGATTTATGGCTTTCTTCCATGCATCCTCAAAGCCCTAGATTTCTATAAATTAGGCTTCAGCTCATCTCAAATCATCTCATAATTTTGCAAACTTATGCTGGCGAATTGTTATCTGGAGAATCGAAGCTTCTTTGCGAATCAACCAAGTTTTGTGAGATCACTTTTTTTTTCATATCTTAGAATCAGTTTGCATATCAGCTTTCCATATCATTATTAGCATAGATTCATATCAGATTTTTTATTATCTTATTTGCACAGAAAAACCAAAAAAAAATACATTAATTGCATTCATTTCATATCTAGATTTTGCATTCAAATACTTCATTTAGGTGTCATCAAGGTCACTGATCTCGGTATAATCTGAGAATACATACTCACATCTACTAGAAGGTAGTAAATTGCCTGGTTAGATTAGTTTTCAATTCTATTGCATGATTTTGATTTTAGCTAACCTCTAATGTTTTACTGAAGTGTTGTGTCTATAATCAAGTACAAAATACACACACACATTTATGGCACCCACTGTGGGGCCCTGAAATGGGTTTCCCTTCATTTCTATCAATTTTCTATCTTTTGAGGTTAAGGGTTTCAAGGGTTCTGGTATACTCTACAAGACGTTATTTTTTTGTTTCTTTTTTTGCCTGCCAAAAAGAAAAAAAAAATTTGGCACTTTTTCTATCAAAATTGTAATTTTTAATTTTCTATCTGTACTTTCATACATCTCTACACAAATTCTCACATGAGATTTTACATCGCACCGCGTGAAGTTTTGTTGTTTTTAGCACTTCCTGGCACGAGACTTCATCTTTTGTCACGCGAGACCATACTTACTTGCACGAGATTTCATCCTTCATCATGTGAGATCATGTTTCCTCACACGGAACCACATCCTGACTTGTGCAAGATTTTTCTACAAAGACACAAAATTTGCAAATCTGTACTTTCAAATTATTGATTTCGAACGCTTATGGTTTGTTGTTGATTTTTCTTGATTTCGTACTTTTAGATGTGTGCTAAATTTTAGATTGGAGAGCATTGGACATAAGGTATTCTTCTCAAGATGATCATATTTTGATTTGGATTAAAATAAACTCTCACATGTCAAGCTTGTGTGACTATTTATTGCTTTCATATCACACATTTCATTTGGGCTATAAAAATGAACATAGATTTGCTTTTCAGCATCTTTGTTACACATAGTAAATAGGCCCTATGAACACTATTCATGGCTCTTGAGAGAGTGGGTTTCTAGTGAAACTCTTCTCAGTGAAGGAACCCTTGTAGGTAGGGAGGATACTAAGGGAGTCTCACATTCTACTAGATCCATGTGTCTTCAACTTTTGATCGATGCATTCTCTCTCTAGAGAGGTTGATAGATCATAAGGGGTGGACTTCATAGATCTTTGTGAGATAATCTTGGTCTTAGCGTGTCGGATTTATCTGTCTACTTTGTCTTGGTGAAGTGAAGAGGCTAGGGGAGTATGCTCTACTTCCTTTTTGGATAGTACCAGAAACCCAGATCCTTGAATCTGATCTAGTCTCCATGTGGTATATCTTGTGAGTCACCTTTAGAGAGGGTTAACCGTAGTGGACATTCCCTTAATTGGGTCAACCACGTTGATGGAACCTCAAGCAGTAATAGCCATTTTCACCATGGTAGTGACAGTCGCTATATAAATGTCCTTGTGGAAGAAATCTTCACAGGTGTGGTCTCTTGTTGGGTTGTCAGATCTCCCTAGCAGCTCCTGATTGATTAAATTCTTGGACTATGTTAAAACCCTAGTGCATTGGGATTGGAGTTCACCCTCTTGGATCATAAAAGTTGTAGAGTCAAACCATTACTAAAAACCCTAGTGAGGTCAAATTTTCATTTTCTAGGAATATGTGCGTTATTGCAAAACTTTTTGGAACATACACAATTAGCACTTCTAAGGATTAGCACAAATAAGTCACTTGATTGTTCACGCGCAAGGTTGCTTTTTCCCTTGTTCATTGTTTTTAGACATGCTTGAAATCACTTGCTTGTTGTTTTGTGTGCTTGCTTATCTATCTAGTTACTGAAAATGAACAAATCTATTACAATCCTCAAATCTAGACATTGAAATTTGCATAACAATCTAACGCTGAAACACTCAACAATTGCAAAATCTGAGCAAAAATCCTTTTCTGGTGTGAAAATTGAATATTCTATCAGAGAACGGCCAGCGTTGTGTCTCAAAATCTGTCTGGAAATTTGTACCAAAATTGTCAAATTGTGTCCCTTTGTTGCGTGAGATTTCAGCTTTTTGAGTGTTCTTTCATGTGAGACAACACATTCTCACGTGAAGCCTAGTACTTCCTCACGTGAAACAGCATTCTCTCGTGCAAACCTGTCCTGAAATTTGCAAAACAAAGAGCTTATTACTGCCAGTTGATCAACTTCCTATCAAATCTAATTTTTGTCTAGGATCTATATGCTTATTTTCCTATTGCACGTTGTCTAAAACTGCATGTCTAGAGTAGAGAAACACATCTTGGAATCTGTCAAACAAATCATTGTGTCAAGAACAGAGTAGAGCTTATAACGAATCCAATCATTTTCCTAAAGTGGCCTTTTGAATTTGATTTAGCCTTCTGTTTAATCGATTTGAATCTTTATCATCTTGTGTAAAAACCTTGTCATAACTATCAATCTTCAATCAATCATCAAAATAGCTAAGTGTTGTGAACTCATGTCTACTATCTTTTGGGAATCATACCCATACATCTAGGGCATAGTCTCCCTCATCTAATTCAAATCTATGCTTCAATCAATCAAACCTTGACAAGGTTGCATCATCTGATCATCTTGGTTCAATTCATTCTTCAGTTGTCTTTATCTTATTCTTTTGCTTCACCCAAGGTTAATGGTGGAGACTAGAGCTTCCTCTCACAAGAAATCTAGAGAAGTATCCCATACCATAACTTTGAATACTCTCCAGGCTCCAACTCTTGAGCAACTCTATAATTCTGGTCTTTACGAAGATGACGATCTTGGCAATCTTTGATTAAAAATTGGTTACGTACCCCCTCCTCCATTAATTCAAGGATTCAATCAACAAACTCTACATCAATCTATTCCAGGGAGTCCTAAAACTCCTAACATGTCTCAAAGAATCAGTACACATGAGGAAGAAACTCTAATCACCGCTATGATAAAACAGATGCATGCTATGCAAGTCAAACTTAACAAACTTGAGAAAGAAAAGGAACCTAAAGAGTTCTCTATGGAAGCTCTATGCCCTTTTCCATTTGATAAAGACTTGTACATGTCACCATTCCCTCGAAAAAAATATGAGCAACATGATAATCCTTTTGATACTTCTTCCATGGAGAGTGACACACCCATCTTTGAAGACTATGATGACTATGATGAGGGACAATATAGTGATACCTATGACACCTCTGTTCCTAAGAGTCCTCCTCGCCATGTGCTCATGCTTACTGGAAATGGGATGTCACATTGGATAGATAGTGATGGTGATCCATATGATTCTAATTTTGAAAGAGACTTTGATGATTTTTGTGAACAATACCTAGATGATACATCTAGTTCTATTGAGGAAGAGAAAGCTTACCACACTGATTATAAATGTGCATACTACAAGGATCTCTCCTCTAATAACTCTCATGCTGAAAATAAAGATTACACTCTCAAGCAAGATCATGTTATTGTTGAACCTTTGTCTTATGATGGTTCCCTTCCATCCCCTCCTTCCTCCAATACCCATACATTTCCTAAAGCTTCCAATCCTATCAAATCTTTCACAAGTCCTTCATCCACCAAAGGTCCTAATATTTTTCATGCGGTTTCCTATAGTTATCCTCAAGGGCCACCCCTTAAAGAAACTCAAGCTAACCTTCACTTGGCTGTAAATACTTTCAATAATGCTAAACCCAAAGAGCCTAAGCCTTTATATGCTATAATGCCTACTTCAGCTAGTCCTTCACCATCTCTTCCAAAGTCTTCCATACAATTCCAACATGCTTCCTTGTCCTTAGAAGTGGCTCCATGTCAAGAGGACTCTAAAAATGATAAAGAAAAGAACATAAAGAAAGATCAAGGTCAAGAACTCTCCATGTCATCCAATACCTTTCATGATGTCTCTTATCTGCTTCAGGGTTCTTTTGATCCTGCACGCCCTTTCTCATGCATTCCACCATGTCTTAAGTCTTCTCCTAAGCAAGATCATGCTACTACTTACACTGTTGAGCTTATTGACAATCAAAATAACCTTATTACACTTGTGCTTTCCAAATATGATACTTCCATTAAGGTTGGTAAAAATGGTGTTGTTACTTCCAATGTTAAGCCTATTGAAAATCAAGAGAAAAATTATGTGCTTATGCTATCCAAAGATCCTTGTCAAGATCAAAGTCTTCCATCTTCTTATTCTACCACTCCATGTTCATTTCCACTTTCTACTCTTCCTAAGTCTTTGAAAGATTTGAACAATCCTATCAAAGAAGGTGCTCATATTCAAGATGTCCATGATTCTATTGAAAATTCTAATGCTCACTCTAAAGATGTTGATATCCTTGGTTGTCATATAGATGTTGATGAACTTATTGATTATCCTTTTGTATCTTCCATGTCCATCCTTGGACCTCCTCCACCAATACTAAGGGCTTCACGTCTGCCTTCCATCTTGGGTCCTTATGTCCCTTCACTTTCCCCTCCTAACTCTCCTAATTCATCATCCATCTTGGGTCCTTACATCCCTCCATCTCTCCTCTTTCCTCAAGATCAACATAGATGCATACCCTTGAATCCTTTCCATCCATCCACTCATCTAAACCAATCATATCCTCCTTCTTCTTCCACAAGTCCCAAGTTCTTTGGAAGTAACTTGCATGTTCAATACAAGAAAAAGAAGCAATACAAGAATCCATCAAAAAGAGAATATCACCATGTCTCCTTTAATCGACATGGAAGCATAAAGTCAAAAGAGATATCTAAGAAAAAAACTACAAGACAAGTATGGGTTCCAAAATCCATCATTAAAGATATTCTCTCCAAATCATCAAAAGGAAATGAAAAGCCTATGGCTATATGGATTCCAAAGGCTCTCTTGAAAGAGTTTGGTGTTGAGAAAAAGTGAATTTGACACTCAAGCTTCCAAAGACTTCCACTTCATCTTCCTCCATAAACATCCTTCCATTCCATGCGCCTAAACCACAACCTCTGCTATCCATTTTCCATATTCCTTCACGTATTCTTTCATTCACATTTCCTCCATCCTCTCGCCACCCTTCAAGGTGTGTGTTGAAGTTGATCTTGCCTTCCTTTCCATCTACCCTTTCACAATCCTTCCATTCATTATCCTCCTACCTTCTATCCTTTTTCTCATTTGCCTATTCCTCCTATCTTCCAACCTCATTCGCTTTACATAAAACCCTATCCTCCATTTTTCTCTTCCATATTGCTTTCCCTATCAGCATCTTTGAGAATATCATTTGAATCCTTGGCATATCATGGTTTATCCTTTCAAGGAGCATTATCTAAAAGCTTGCCTTCTTCCAAAAAAAAAAAATGAAAAAATAAAATAAAAATGTGCCTTGGTGAAAACCCGGAAATAGACGCCTTGGTAGTAAAAGTAAAGAGAAATGAATTTGTCCTATGGTGAAAACCACTCCCTTGTGGTGCCTTCGATAAGTACCATGATGAAAACTAGGCAGTCAAGCATCATGCGTAGTTCTTCTACATATTTCATCCATTCTGCCTTCTCTCTTTGATCTTGACAAGGTTGACCTATACACAAACATTTGGCTATTTTGTGAGTTGTCTTGCAATGATCTTCCTTTCATTCCCTTCCTGTTTAGCCTTCATATTTATTTTCCTCCATTCATTCTAGCCTTTTGCTATCCTTTTCCCCTTTGGTCTTGATCTAAAAAAAAAAGAATAAAACACGATGCTATGAAGCCTCTTGACATGTCTACTCCTTTGGACTACATCCTGTCCTTCTTTGGCATTATGCTTTTGTGACTTATCCTATGTTGGCCTTTCATTACTTGTCCAAATGTGCTTTACATGACAATGTTTCCCTAGCTTGGGTACCCTTGAGGATTTTTCCCTTGAGGATTTCTTCCCTTCATTCTCCTTCATTCTCTTGTCTTCCATCTCTTCCACCAACTTGCCAATCCCTATTATTCTCCACCTTTCTAGACATTGGGACTGCATGATATGATCTTGCTTGGGAGTTTGCAATGAAAAAAGAAGGTATCAAGTATGCAAAGAACTATCAAAAGTGTCAAGTCCATGGAAACTTGATACATGCACCAGGGAGAGATCTTATTCCCTCTACTACATAATGGCCTTTTTAACAATGGGCATTCGATCTTATTGGAGCCATTCATCCAAATTCTTCTAATGGACATACCCATATAATCACAGCTATAGATTACTTTACAAAATGGGTAGAAGTAGTCCCTTTGACACAAGAAATTGGAAAACAAATATCTATGTTCATATTGAACTATATCATATGTAGATATGGGATACCTCATTCCATAATCACAGATAATGGTGGACAATTCAAGAATAAGGATCTAGATGATTTGTGTGCTAAATTCAAGATTACACAAAATTGGTCTTATATCTACTATCCTCAAGGGAATGGACAAGCAGAGGCATGTAACAAGAATCTATTGAAAATCTTGCACTGTACAATTAATAAAACAGGAAGAGACTGGCATCTCATGATCAATCCAGCTCTCTGGGCCTATAGAACAAGTATCAGAACACCTACTAGGGCTACTCCTTTCACTTTAGTTTATGGGTCTGAAGTGGTATTGCCTATTGAGGTTGAAATCCCATCACTCAAAATTAGAATGCATGGTCTAGTAACTGATGATGACTACAGAGTGTCTAGGTTGCAAGAACTTGAACTACTAGATGAGTGCAGACAAGGAGCATATGATCATCTCAGAGTGTATCAAAAGAGAATGTCTAGAGGCTACAACAAGAAAGTCAGACACAGAGAGTTTTAGGTTGGTGATCTAGTCTTGAGAGAGAATCCTAAAAATCAATCACATAGAGAGCACAAGGGGAAGTTTGAACCCAACTGGCTAGGTCCCCTTGTAATCACTGCTACTTTTGGCTCTGGTGCCTATCAACTCTCAATGACTGAAGGAGAACAGCTCTGAGAACCAATCAACATTCTCCATCTAAAGAAATTATATGCCTAAAGCATTCAGTGTATGGTAAAATGTCCTGAAAAAATATTTAAAATTGGAAAAAGTCTTGAAAAAATGAACATCTTGGTGAAAACCTAGCAATAGGTGCCTTGATGATTCACAAAAAAAGAAAAAAATATCAAAACAATCAAAAAAACTGAAAAAATGAAAAATACAAAAAAAATGAGAAAAAGAAAAAAGTGCCTTGGTGAAAACTTGGAAAGAGGCGCCTTGGTAGCAAAAATAGAATCTCTACCAAGATGGTGAAAACCCAGCAAACAGGTGCCACTTGTTTCAAAATGCTCCATCTATCAGTGCAATCTTGGTCTTTCCTAGCTTTCAGTCTTGCTTTAGTTTGTACATATCTCTCGGTTTGTTTCTGCATTCTTATTTTCAATAAGTCAGTTTGTACACCAATCAGCTCCAGCGTCTGTATCCTATCAATGCTCAAACTTGGGGGCAATCAATGTCATATCCTATAGCCTCCAATGTATCTTAGATGTGTCATATCTAGTCAAAGTCCTTTGAAGCTTCATTTGAGTCAGTTAGTCTATCTTGTCTCTAGAAAAGATTTTTCATCTACAACAACACAATCAAACATCAAACACAAACTGAAAACAATCTATGCTTTTTCATGCTTTTATCTCCTTGTATGCTTACTGATTCGCATTGAGATTTTTGCATATTGTGTCTCTTTGAGCTCTTCGATGATGTCCTTTATAGGATTTAGAGAGTGATGACTGGGGGCATAATCTTTTCTTTGTCTTCTACTTGTATGTGAAAATCTAACAACTTTGGAAATTTTGGATTGAAATGGTGTTCGACTATAAGAGCCTCTATCTCGAATTGGATGGCCATGCATACCTTGACCATTGATACCTAGAAAATTCAAGGACGTTTGATCTAACTATTATCTTTTTGAGTGAATTCTTTCTTCTATTGTGAATTGTGATCTTACCTAAGGATGTGAACAATAAAGGGTCACTACGGGTAATTCACATTGGATTTATAATAATCTCTTGACTATTTGATGTGTTTGTAACGCAAGGCATATTCTAGTCATCATGACATTTATGTTTCGATGCTTATACAAATTGCTATATCAAAATGGACATGATATTCAGGTCATCCTAGCGCTTATGCCTTGGTTCTTATATCTAATCTGACATTCCAAAAAAAACAAAATCAATATTCATATATCCATGGCTGCCTAACTAGTTGATGTTGTATTGATTCCTGTGCATACAAATTGATATTCATATGTCTATAGTTTCATAACTAGCGGGCATTGTATTGATTTATCCGGTTACCTAAAAATTCAATGATGAAAAATGACCGACACATGATCAGTGACTAGGTCCTAGGTCTTTGGTTGCATTTCATATTGCATGTTTCTTTGCATCTTGCATGTTTGCATGATCTCACAAATGGCTAAATGAACTTCAATGCTTAAACAATTCTTCAAATATCTCTTCAAATCTAACAAGAGCTGAATCTCACATGAAGGTTCCTCCAACAAAGTAGCAAGTAGAATCCTTTTTCGAGATCAAAATCGAAATCTGAGATCATTTATATCATCAACTACTTGCATAATCGACTTCAATCATCACAGAAATCCAATATTCAACTTAACTGATTATCTTACATCAAACTATCAAAATTTCAACTTGGTTAACCAGGGTCAACTCATGGTCAAACTTGGTCTTCTGGACCTCCAAACGATGTAGAATGCATTCTTAAACATGTTTAACTACTTCTCACATCAATTAACATGCTTCTAAACCATTCAACGCTGACTTTTCTTGACAGATTTCAATTTTAATCCCGAAGGGGGCATGGTATTGCACATCATTCAAAGTCTGTAATCTAAATCTGAAACCATATCTTTCCTCAGTAATCAAGACAACAACCACGTCTAGTTGTTGATTCATCAAAAAGACCTCATCACTTGGGGCAAATCAATCATCGCTTGGGGCATATCAGATTCATCGAGATCCATATCAATCTAGTATTCTCTTAATCTTGTAAATTGTATCAGTTTTTGTAACTATCGGTTCAATTGTGTTATTTCCTTGGTTCTTCAGAAACTAAAGGGTTAAGATGTGATACCAATGTGATTCAATATAAGGACAATCAGGTCTGGAATCGGTCACTCACTTCTTTGCAATCATAAGGTTCAGAATTAGACATTTTGACACTTTTTCGCAATCATCGGTTCATTTGCTGTTATAGTTAACATTATCTTTGGTCATTCAAGACCTATTATCTTCATATCAACTTCAATCAACTTCCATCTCATATCAATATCAATTTCAAACATCAATTTCAACATCATACATAGACTGTCTTTGAACCACTGCGCTTCGCACATCAATTCAAAGAGGGGCAAAATGTAATACCCCAAAAATGGGCTATAGGTTCATTAACCTCCTATATCATCAAATCGAACGAAATCAACATCAAAGTCCTAACCTAAGGCACATCTAAACATCATCGAATCCTAATTGATTATCATAAATTATGCATCAGGGAATATTTCTAAAATTATCTTAATTATCTTTAATTTAATGATTATTTGGCGATAAATCCTATTTATCTTAAAGTTTGATTAATTGAATACTCTCAATATTTAATTAATTAAATTTAATACTGCCACTTAATTGTTTAATTGAAGTTAATTCTATTTATTCCTAAATTGTATTATTTAATTTTGATAATAAATCAAAATTCCTATCATTAATTGATTAAATTCTTATTTGATTGATTAAAGCAAGTTGTCATTTTTAATAATATTGTTTTTTGAATAAAAGTTTGAAAAATAATTGATTAACCCATAAATCAATTGTTTTATTTTTCAAAATCAGTTAAGTTGGAAATAAATCACTTTATTATTAAATTTATTTATAAATAAATCATGCACAATCACAAAAGTAGACAACTATCAATTATCAATTAAATCTAAACTTTATTTTGAGTTAAACTCTGCTTTTTGCATGTTTTTGTGAGTTAATTATCCTTTATTTAAAAATAACTCAAAAATCAACTTGAGTTATTTGAGTGATTTGTGGCTTTCTTCCATGCATCCTCAAAGCCCTAGATTTCTATAAATTAAGGCTTCAGCTCATCTCAAATCATCTTATAATTTTGCAAACTTATATTGGTGAATTGCTATCTAGATAATCGAAGCTTCTTTGTGAATCAACCACGTTTTGTGAGATCACTTTTGTTTTCATATCTTAGAATCAGTTTGCATATCAGCTTTCCATATCATTATTAGCATAGATTCATATCAGATTTTTTATTATCTTATTTGCACAGAAAAACAAAAAAAAAAAGATTAATTACATTCATTTCATATCTAGATTTTGCATTCAAATCCTTCGTTTAGGTGTCATCAAGGTCACTGATCTCGGTATAATCTGAGAAACATACTCGCATCTACTAGAAGGTAGTAAATCACTTGGTTAGATTAGTTTTCAATTCTATTGCATGATTTTGATTTTAGCTAACCTCTAATGTTTTACTGAAGTGTTGTGTCTATAATCAGGTACAAAATACACACACACAACTACTCTTTGTCTATTCTCTGGGAAAGAGATAGTATTAAACAATCATCTTACCTATGACTATCCTAACATGATAGATTTATGCCCTCTAGACAGACCCACACTTAGATGCGTATAACTTTTGATCCTGACCAAAATCCTCAATTGCTCTGATGAGGATGGGAGAAATTAGGTCTGCCAACACATATTCCAAGCTCATCAAAATCCAACTATTAGTTTAAAAATTATGCCCCCTGCATTGAGGGTCATTTTTTCTGATACAATATTATTTGTCAATCAGAGATCTCTATCTTCAACCTCCTATATATCTCTACAATCAAACACTTAATGGCACATACTTATATAGGAATACGCTTCTCCGAAAATCCAAAATAACCAAAGAAAGTGGGAGAGCCTCTGTACTCATTTAAACTTCAAAACAATTGACTGATTGCACCAAATCAATAACAGGGACAGTCAATGTAAATGATGACTTCCTCTATTCAAAGCCTCATAAAAATAAATAAAAATTTTATGGAAATGGTTAACAATAGAAACCAATACTATATCAATCCATTTCCAATCACATTTACATTGGAATGGATATTTTTCAAATACAAAAGGGCTGGCTATACCCTCACGACAAAGAACAAGAAATTTGTTGAGCTTTTCATTTGCATTCAAAGAAAACTTTATTGCTCTCTCTCTTCCATACACCAAACCCTCTAAAAAATCTCTCCTTATCTTAGTGGTATGTGTTTATGATGTTTGGGTAAGAGTAGGAAACCTAAGAACACTAGGTGAGTGGCTCTCAGTGTGAAGTCGGGGCCTTAAGTGGCTAATACTAGGATAACTGACTGAAGAGTTCTTTTAATAAGTGATAACTTAATTAAAACTTATGGGAATGGGTTCAAACACTAAAAATATTAATGTATGCCTCACTCATGCCATTAGTGCTAGTAAAGGATATGGATGGGAGTGGGAGAAGGTTCTTATGCGTAGGTACGATTGAATGGCACCTAGTTGTATAAAAGGCATTCAGTTCTGCATGTGCCTACTTGGGGCCCGGGGCCCGAAGTGGCTAGTACTAGGATAACCCAAGGGGTGAGGGCTATGCGATGACACTCACCTATCTTGTCACTTATATTTTCTACCTAACCTTAGAACCTTTTGGGAAAGTGTTTATACTTTGGTCTTCTTTTCAGTTATAATTTGGGAAAGGTTACTCCAACCCTAGGTATGGCCTAGATATCACTTCCTTGTGGACCTTTGTGTTTATCTCCTAGCATGGGGGAGTGGTCCTTTTAGTATCCACGTGGTTGGGTGGTAAATATTTTATCGAATTACCTTTCACAGTTGTTGAGCTTATGGATTCTTGCTTGCACATGTTCCAATTTTGAAGAGAGAAGATTTGTAATTATCTTTCTTAATTATCAAATGTAAAGTTATTATTACCTCATAAGGGGAGATGAATGTAATGTGACATTTAATGTATTTCAATTTGATGTAACTTGGAATGGGTAGATTTAGGGAAAAGAAAAAGGGAATGGTTAACTTTATGTAAATCATTTGAAAAGAAAAGGAATTTCATAAGTGTTTCAAGCAAAGTGGCATGTTTCTCATTATGGTTGTTCAAGAAAAGTTAGTAATCAAATGTGTTAATTTCATATGTGAAATAGTTCAAACTCCTAGATAAATTATTTTATTATGATTATGCTTTAAATGTTATATTGATCATGAAAGAATGCTTAGGGAATATAGATGAAATCAATTGGTTAGAAATCAAATGAAAGCATTTATATTTCTCTCTAAAGAATTTTCAAATGTTATGTTTTAAGAGTTAATCATATTGTTAGTACACTTAATGAACTTAAATGGATTGTTCATTTTACTCATAGGGAACCTTGGAAGGATTCTAAGTTAAATAATGCATTGTTCATGTTAATCATTTAAAGTTCAATTTTTTTCATAAATTCGTTACTTAGGTTTTCTTTTCTAAAATAGAATCTTCGTTCTCTTTCCCGATTCCTTGGTGGGGCATGACATGTAGAGGAATGTATTATTTTACAAAAGGGAAAGGGAATTTATACTAATGTTAGCCTTTATCAACCTCTCCCAATTCCTAATAGGCCATGGGAATGTCTTAGCATGGACTTTATTGTGGGATTACCTAGGACTAACACTGGATTTGATAGTGTGTTTGTAGTGGTGGACAGGTTCAGCAAGATGAGTCACTTTATCCCTAGCAAGACTACTCATGATGCAAGCTACATTTCCCACCTATTCTTCAAAGAGGTAGTATGAATCCATGGACTACCATTAAGCATTATTTCAGATAGAGATGTGAAGTTTATGGGCCACTTTTGGAAGACATTGTGGAAGAGGCTTGGAACCAACTTGTCTTTTGGGTCAGCCTATCACCCACAGACAGATGGCCAAATAGATGTCATAAATAGAGTATTGGGTAACCTCCTTAGATGCTTAACAAAGGATTATGGTCAGATGTGGGATCAAGTCCTACCCTAGGATGAATATTCTTACAATGATAGTGTAAGTAGAACCACCGGCAAAAGCCCCTTTAAAATTGTTTATGGGATTCACCCAATAGGAATATGTGAACTTAGAGACTTGAAAGACATAACATACAAGAGTGGACATGCAGAAGACTTCACACATTATATGAAGGAGGTTCATGACCAAGTCAAGAGAACGCTAATGGAGGCCATACAAAAACTAAAGGCTAAAGTGGATGAGAAGAGAAGAGAAGAGAAGAGAAGTTTGAGGCTGGTGACCTTACTATGGTTCACCTCAACAAGGAAATATTGCAAAATGGACTACCCACCAAGGTGCAAATGAGGAAGATTGTCACATGCTCTATTTTGGCCAAGTATGGATAGAATGCTTATAAGGTTGCATTTCCAAATGATTTGGCCATTTATCCTATTTTTAATGCTCAAGATTTGACTAGGTATAAAGGCCCTGATATAGCTAAAGATGCAAAAGATCTCGTATTTTCTATAGACCTCCACAAGGTGACCTTGACATCCAAGAGTCAACCTAAGGTAGAAAGGATTCTAGACTCCTAGGTACAAAAGAAAATAAGACATGGAATCTACATGGAACATCTAGTGAAGTGGATTGGTCAACTAGAATTAGAAGCCACATGGATTGATGAAGCAACATTTAAAAATTTTGGTATATACACGGCATTGATAAGCCCAAGTGGTGCTTGACTTCTTTTGTTCAAGGGAGTATGGTGAAGGAGCACCTAGGTAGGTAAGGATTACTCCTATGTTTTGGCTTTTACTTGAGCTTATCCAAGTCAAGGAATGAATAAGACTCCAAGTGAGTCTATTAGTTAGGAAGTTAGTTTGAGTTTTGTTCTTGGCACCTAGTTGCCCTAGTGGACCTTGGGTTGCCAAAGTGGCCAAATAGGGCCTAAAGTGTGAAAATTATTTGACATAAGTTAGTTAAGTTGTGTTTAGGGTGTTTTGAGTTTTGAATGGTTTATATTTAGGTTGGAGATCATTTAGACCATTTTAAGGGTCTCTATCAAAGTTGCAAACCCAAAAATGGAAAAGTTGTCAAAGTTGCTCGAGCAACTTTGACAACTTTTAAAAGTTACGGGCAAGAAATTGTAAAAATCCCTAAATGATGGTTAGGGATAGAATATGAAGTTTTAGAGGGGGTATTTAAATTTCTATTTAAATTAATATGAGGTTGGTTGACTTGTAACATGGATCTCAAGAAATATTTGGTCTTTTACATTCTCTGTAACTACTTACTGTTTAATGAAATCTGGAACTTCTCACTCAAAATGTGATTGAAGTCTTGTACATTTATTAATTATTTTCCTTTATCTTTAATTTGGATTGTGTATATATGTTTCAGTGTGTGTTTCATTTTTCTTTGTGAGATACAACTTCCCACATCAAATCCCCATCCAAGGATTCACTTCCTAGGCCATTCCCATGAACCTAGTTCCTCTAACTTTCCAAATCTCCAAGAAAGACTTCTCCACTTGTTCTATCACCTTAGAACACCATAACATGAACTATTAAGCATGTTCAAATAGATCCCAAAGTCTGGTCAATAGGTTTTCTACCCAACTCCACTCCAAGATCCCAACTCCTTGTAGCCCTATCAAACTAGTTATCTTCCATTAACTCAACACTTTCCCAAACACCTAAGGAAACTATTGACATATTTATATACCCTTTTCAATGATATAGGACATACCTCAAAACTAGGGTAGGTTCCTTTGGCCTAACTACTAGATCTTGTACCCCTACAACAACCAAATAGGCCTAAAATGCACCCAAATACAAAGAAAACCATAAGATAACTTTCTCCCATGAATCATAACCATGAAAAAGTCTTGTAAAATGATTAGAAACACCAAATTACCAAGGTTTTGGGGCACCAACACTTTCCTATACTTCTAGGTATCAAACCCTCCTTTCTAGGGTCATTAGGCTAGGGCTTATTCAAAATGACTCTTTCAAACTCTTCTAGATCCTCCCAAGGGAACTAACATGTCCACATGGACCCTACCACAAAAAATCCATCATAAAATATACCCTTCCTTAGGATTATTTTCTCACATTAATGACTGGTGTTGTTCCATGCACCCTCAATCAACATTTTGCCTCCATTATGTGGTCTCTCCTCCACAACCTTGTAGATCCCTACATTAAACACTATACAAGAATGTTATACATATTTTTAGGTTCCTCCCACAAGTCACATGATTTATAGAAAGTGGGGGAACCTAGAGAGTCATGGAGACTTCAAATCCAATCAAATATTGATTGCACAAATAGTCTAGGAACAATCAAAGGTAAATTGAATTCCTTTACCTCAAATGCCAATGAAACATCAATATAATTATAGGGAAATGATAAAAACAAAAAATAAAATCATTCTAATCCATTTCCCAATAAAAAATACATTAAGAAATGAGTTTGAAGTCACAAACACAATGACTGTGTCTCTGTGCCCAGAATAATGTCTGTGCAAGAAATGTATTTGTTATTGATTCAAAAACCTTTTACATTTGTTCTCCTCAAACCCAAAATATACATACTTACTTCATTCACATGGATCTTCCTCTAATAGATCCTTCAACACCCGAAAACTACCATCTAACTACCCTCAAACTGCCTACAACAGTCTTAAACCGACTATCAACTAATTATAACTTGTAAAAACTTGTCAAGTTGACAGCTATCATTGTCAACTCAACCATTATAATCCTTATTTGCATTTTTATTATTCAAACCTCCTTCTAAAGGTATTTTTAGGATTCACACCTAATATCTAGACCTTGACTAACCCTTAAGACCACTACTAGCCCTCACCAGGTTCATTTTATATATAATGCAACTTTACATCTCTTTAGCTCTTTGAGTGCATTTTACATCTTTTAATGGCTCTAATGGCCATATTACATTCAATATTTGACCTTATAGATCTTAAAAATCCTTATATATACTTGGATCATCAAGTGACCCCAAGGAGTGCTTATCTAGCCTCAAGGTGCCAACAATAGCTTACATACTTTATTCATGACCATATTACAAAATGATCAACAAAACATTACAAACATCATTAAATGACCAAAATGGTCTCATTACATTGCCAATGACCCTTCATGGTCATGTCTTCACCTCCGCTAGGATCCATCAATGACCCTAGTGCACCTTCATGTCCTAGGTGCTCTACACCAAGGGTAAATACTCTTAACAAGGTGAGCTATTAGAAATAGCTAAATTTTTTAGCTCTAACTGATCGAAATTTTTACTACAGTAGTGAAGTATTATGGGTACCATCCCCACCACATTTTTTTCCTCTAACCAAGGATTTCTACGAGACAAAAAATTATGGTGTTATGAGTTCTGAATTATGTTTTTGATTTATATTTTTTATGATGTTTCATGAAAAGTTTATAATTCAGTGAATGGTTAGAAAAGTAGTTTAAATTTTTTGGAGTATTGATTCACCCCTCCCCTCTCAGTACTTAACTTTCTATAATTATTCCAACAATAGTATCCCATCCTAAATGAAATAATCCAATCACTCACTCCTGTCAGCAAAAATAGGATCTTTGCAAGCCTTACATGGTTCATGGAAATCTACATCAGCCTCATACAATATATTCAATTCATCAAATCCCATTACTGCAATCTTCATTTCAGTCAACAAAGTCCTTTTCCTACTCAAGGCATCAACAAATTTATTTTCTACACCACTCTTATGTTCAATACAAATGTATGATCTCCATAAATTCAACCCATCTCAGATGTCTCTGATTCAACTTACCATGGTTGCTCAAATACTTCAATGCTTGATGATTGGTATATAGGAGAAAATCCCTAGGTAACAAATAATGCCTCCATTTCTTCAAATCTTGAATTATAGCATAAAAATCTTGATCATAAACTGAATACCTTTTCTTAGCTTCATTCAAATTCTCACTATTCATTAAGCAATAGGTCTCTCTTCTTGAGTCAAGACCACTCCAATTGCATTTCCACTAGCATCATAATCCACTTGAAATACCTTACTAAAATCGGGTAAAGCCAACACCAATTGTATATCACCTTATTCTTCAAAAATTCAAAGCTCCTTTGTGCTCCATGTGTCCACTTGAACTCCTTCCTATCACCTCTCATGGATTTAGTCATCGGTCCACAGATTGAACTAAAATTCCTTATGAACTTCTCGTAAAAAATGGCTAACCCATGGAATAATCTTACCTCACTCACTGTCACTAGTCTAGGATACTCAATAATGGAGTTCACTTTCTCAAGGCCCATCTTCAATTCTTCAGCAAAAATTACAAATCCCAAGTATACCAACTCTTCCTTCATTAAAGTACACTTCTTGATGTTTATCAACAAATTTTCTTCCCTCAACCTTTGCAATACTTTCCTAACATGCAACAAATGTTCCTCTTTGCTTTTATTGAAAATCAAGATATCATACAAGTAAAAAAATGACATACTTACCCAAGAATTTCTTCAAGACATCATTCATCATCTGCATGAAGGTACTTGGTGCATTAGACAATTCAAAAGGCATCACCAACCACTCATATAAACCTTCACTTGTTTTAAATGCAATTTTCCACTCATCACCCTCTCTGATTCTAATCTCATGATGGCCACTTTTCAAATCTATCTTGGTGAAATACTTAGATCCACTTAATAAATCTATCAATTCATCCATCCTAGGCAAAGGAAATTGGTATTTGATGGTAATCTAGTTGATAGTTGTAGAATTAGTACACATCCTCCATTGACCATCCTTCTTAGGTGCTAACACTACAGGTAGTGCACATGGGCTCAAACTTTCTCTATACATACTCTCTACAACAAATCTTTCACTTTCCTATTGAGTTTTGCATTCTCTATTGGTGTCATTCTATAAGCTTCTTTATTAGGAAGACCAGCCCCTAGTATCAAGTCCATGCAATGACTGATAATTCTCACTTGTGGTAATCCATTAGGAACAATATCCAATATGATATCAGAATATTCATTCAACAATTCAGTGACTCCCTTAGGATGTCCTCCTTCCAATACCTTCTCCTTGGACTCCTTAGGTATCAATTCAAAACACACATTATGATGCTTCATACCATCTAAAAACTTCCTAGCATCCCCTAGAAATATTCTTGCACTAGTACACACTTCACCTCTAAGAGGTTTCGCTAAGGGAAACAAATTTTGTTTCATGCCATTATCAAAAATAGTGTAAACATTCCTTCTACCATCATGCATAGCTTTCCTATTGTATCATCAGAAAATGGAAGCACTTCCATTTAGGACTGGTTTAGCCCTCTGAATAAGTGGTTTGGGGTCATGTCAAATGCCTTGAATGGGTCTTTGACTTGGATTTGGCTTTTTCCCCTATCATGCCCTATTTTTCACTTCCTTCCTGCCTGTTTCTGGCATCATGCTCTATGAATTTGAGGTTCTTGACCTTAGGGTCAAGGTCAACCTTCTGGGTCAAGGTTGACCTCAACCCTGACCTAGGTCATAGTTGACCTTGACCCTAATCCAAGGTCCAAATTTCAAAATCCGAAGGTTTCCAGATATCAGGTTTTTAAAAGATTTATTTCTCGCTTCCAGGTCGGCTGTTTCGGGCTTCAAAATGGTAAAATCTTAAAAGATATTTAATTTAGTTCCACTCCTAGGGGTATAGGCCTTATGAGAATTTATTTCTCCTATGTCAACCTCTCTAGAAGTTTGTGCCCTAGACTAGTATATAAAGAAGCCTTCTCCTCTCATTTCAAAAGAAAGCAATCGATTATGATCAAGTAATCAAGAAGCAAGCAAGAAGGAGAAAGGAAGAAATCATCTATTCTCAAGCATTCAAGCATTTTAAGAACTCAAGCACTCAAGCATTCAAGATTCAATTCATCGAGGAGATCCATTAGTAGCCATTGAAGGATTCAAGCTCTATGGAGCCCTCTTGTTGAAGATTTCTCCATCCATATCCATTCAAGCTTCTTCCTATTCTAATATCCATTCAAGATTCATGTTGAAGATCTAAAGGCAATTGATTTGAGACATCCCACATCCTAAAATTCTACATCCATTTGGAGCATCCATACTTGTGGATTCAAGGATTCGAATCCTCTACAAGGGTTTCAACATAAGCAAGGTGACTTGTTCCATTTACTTTGTTTATTACTCTAATTTCAATTATATTTCAAGGTTAATTCCAAAAATGGGGTTTGACCAAGGCAAACCCCTCATCGAAACAACAAAACCATTTTTTCTCATAGGTACATGTGTGGAACAACAAATTACAGAGAAGATTAAGATACCCTTTTCGATAAACTTTCAAGATTCACAAATAGAATTTCCATCAAAGAGCGCAGGTCAAGGTTGACATAAAGGGGTCAAGGTCGACCTTCATTTGGGTCAAGTTTGACATAGTTCAGAAAAGAAAAATATTTTTGGGTTTTGTAGATCTCATAGTTTCGGTGTAAGGCCGTGAAAATCAACAGTTTCTGAGACCATTTGATAAGGTTTTCAGTAGATTCTTTTTCAGAGGTAAATACTTTTTATTTCTTCATTTCAATATTTGTCTTCTAGATTCACTTTTCAAATATTCTCAATTTCTCTTTCCTAAACCCTCTCTTTCTAGAGGTGAGGGAGAAGTTAACCCAAGCCATTTATCTCCTTTGTATAGATCACGAATTGACACTTACCTTTGTGTTAATCAGTTCTCATTGGAGGATAAATCTTGGTATTCTTCATCTCCTTTGTATAGAGTGTGGATACATTTTCACACTATACACCTATCATACTTCCATGGTCTACCCAACAAGATATGACACACATCTATAGGCATAATATCACACAAAACCTCATCATAATACTTCCCAATCTTGAATCTAACTAGGCATTCTTCACTTACCAGTACCTTGAGCTCATCTTGTATCCATGTAATTTGGTAGGGTTTAGGGTGCTTCAACCTCTACAACTTTAACTTGTCAACACACTCCTCTGAACCAAGATTATTAGAACTCCCACTTTTTATGACAACATTACACACCCTATCTTGCACCTTACATCTGGTTCTAAATAGATTCTTGGTGCAAAGCACCAAGGACATGAAGGTGCACTAGGGTCACTGATAGATCCTAGGGGAGGTGAAGACATGACCATGAAGGGTCATTGGCAATGTAATGAGACCATTTTAGTCATTTAATGATGTTTGCAATATTTTTTTGATCATTTTGTAATATGATCATGAATAAAGTATGTAATCCATTATTGGAACCTTGAGGCTAGATAAGCACTCATTGGGGTCACTTGGTGATCCAAGGATAGATAAGTATGTTTAAGACCTATAAGTTCATATTGAATTTAATATGGCCATTAGAGCCATTAAAAGATGTAAAATGCACTCAAAGTGTTAAAGAGATGGAAAGTTACATTATATGCAAAATGAGCCTAGTGAGGGCTAGTAGTGGGCTTAAGGGTTAGTCAAGGTCTAGATATTAGGATTGAATCCTAAAAATACCTTTAGAAGGAGGTTTAAATAATAAAAATGCAAATAAGTATTTTAATGGTCGAGTTGACAATGGTAGTTGTCAACTTGACAACTTTTTACAACTTGTAATTAGTTGACAGTTGGTTGAAGACTATTGTAGGCAGTTTGAGGGTAGTTAGATGGTAGTTGTCAAGTGTTGAAGGGTCTATTATAGGAAGATCCATGTGAATGAAGGAAGTTTGTAGAGTTTTTGTGTGGAGAGAACAAATGTAAAATGGTTTTTGAATCAATAACAAATACATTTCTTGTACAGACATTATCCTGGCCGCAGAGACATAGTCACTGTGTTTGTGACTTCAAACTCATTTCATAATGTATTTTTGATTGGGAAATGGATTAGAATGTTTTTTTTTGAGTTTTTATCATTTTCCTACAACTATATTTATGTTTCATTGGCATTTGAGGCAGAGGAATTCAATTTACCTTTAACTATTCCTAGACTGTGTGTGCAATCAACATTTGATTGGCTTTGAAGTCTCCATGACTCCCTATATTCCCCCACTTTCTTTAAACCATGTGACTTGTGGGAGGAACCTAACAATGTGTATAATATCCTTGTATAGTTTTTAATGCAAGGATGTGCAAGGTTGTGGAGGAGAGACCACATAATGGAGACAAAATGTTGATTGAGGGTGCATGGAACAACACCAATCATTAATGTGAGAAAATACTCTTAAGGAAGGGTATATCTTATTATGGATCTTGTGTGGTAGGGTCCATGTGGAGGTTTTAGGTCCCTTGGGAGGATCTAGAAGAGTTTGCAAGAGTCCTTTTGAATAAGCCCTAGCCTAATGACCCTAGAAAGGGGGGTTTGATACCTGGAGGTATAGGCAAGTGTTGGTGCCCCAAACCTTGATAATCTTGTGTTTCTAATTAGTTTCCAAGACTTTTTCATGGTTAGGAGTCAAGTGATCAAGTTCTCTTATGATTTTCTTTGTATTTGGGTGCATTTTAGGCCTATTTGGTTATTGCAGGGCTAAGGGGTCTAGTTGTTGGTCCAAAGGAACCTACCCTAGTTTTGAGGTATGTCTTGTAGCATTGAAAAGTGCATCTAAATCTATCAATATTTTCCTTAAGTTTTTGGGAAAGTATTGAGTTAAGGGAAGATAACTGGTTTAACAAGGCTACAAGGAGTTGGGCTCTTTGAGTGGAATTGGGTAGCAAACCTATTGACCAGACTTTGGGATCTGGTTGAACATGATTGATACATCATGTTAAGGTTTTCTAAGGTGATAGAACAAGTGGAGAAGTCTTGCTTCAAGATTTGGAAAGTTGGAGGCACTAGGTGCATGGGAATTGCCTAGGAAGTGAATCCTTGGATGGGGATTTGATGTGGGAAGTTGTATCTTACATGTGGATGATTAAGTTATCCTACTGATTAGGATATTGGGCCAGGAAAAGAGCACACTCCTTTGCATAAACTCTACTAAGAGTATAAAGACTTATTCAGTCTACCTTGCTAAAGGATTTTACAACTCTAATCTAAGAGATGTACCATGTTAAAGGATTTACAATTAATACCTATTAGGGCCTACTTGGTTAAGAGATTTTATATCTCTAATTACACTTATTACTAGTAACAAAAATGTTTCTAAGATGCATCAACATGTGCATGTCAGAATAAATGTGCTCAATATCATTTACCTCATCCTATATTTCACTTCATAATACAAATTTTCTGCTCGGTAGCCTCAACTTTGATTCACATTCACAATTCTTCTTTTGCTACTATTTTATTCAGTATCTTATATTCTCTTCATCACCTATTCACTGTGATTACTCTTCTATGCTTGCTCTCTCTTTGACACTCTAATCTTCATATATTGATCCTTTTATACTTGATCTAGATTTAACATCTCCAATGCATATATTCCACTTAATTTCCATTGGTGTATCTTACCTTGTAATCATGCACACTCATCTTGTTTAAATATCCAATGTATTACCAAACAATCTCCTCGAGCTCTGCAAAATATTTTATGCTCGATGGCCAAATTTAATGTATCTGTTATGTTAGTATGTGTTACTTGATAACATGTTTTATTCTACTCGATAACATGTATACTCTCGGCTCGATAACTATTGTCATATACTTTGACTCGGTAACTATTTTGCACTACTAGGTGTCTGTCACTCATTTCCCTTTACCAAAACTGTCTCTGCCTTTACTGACTAACTTGTTTTCTTTACTGACTGAATTTGACATAAAATATAACTTTAACAAAACTTATGACAATAAAATAACTCTTTAGGAGTATCAATATCTCCCTTTGGCATTAGTTTTGCATCTTTGTTAAAAACTTCATAGTCATCAAAATTTTGTGTCCTTTATCAAAATTTGACCATGTATGATCTCTCGATAACTCCTTATGACTCTCCATGATTCTCCATAACTCCCCCAATGGAAATAATTCCTATATAAATATCTCTATCCCCTTATAACATATATATCTATCCCCCTTTTTTGACAAAAATGCCAATAACAAAATTACTTATTGAGATCCAGTGGAGGAATCTTATCAAAAATGTGTTTGTACCTCTGCTTTGCATCTTTTAGTGATGTCTCCCATATTTTATTTAGTGTCTGCAATACCATAATTTGTTCACCAATGTCAGATGATAATCCCATTATGCTATTCATAGCACTGATATCAAGGGTATTCACTAATTCCTTTGCCTTGTGAATATGCTTCTATAGTGATTCAATCTGGGGTATCAAAATTGTTTGTAACTCCATGATTTTCATTCTTATTTTATTCTCATCTTTTCTCAGCTCATGTTGCACTCCCATTAAATGTTTGAGTCTTTGATAATAAACTTGAAATGTTCCAGGCTTGGTAGTGACCTTCCTTAGCTTCTTAGTTAACTCTTTCTCAATAGATTCATATTTCTCCTTGATATCCTTAGAAAAATTTGAAATTAAAAAAAATATTTTGAAATAATAAAAGAATATATTTCAACTTAATTTCCAATTCTGCAACCAATTCTTGTTTTCCATGTTCTTTCTGTGTACCTGCATCAAATACTCGATGGTCTTTGTACCAAGTTGATTGATTTTTTTACTAGTTCATCCAATTGGCTAAGTAGAATACCCTTCTCATTTACATCAGCACCAGGGACAATCTCCTACAGTATCTCCTTAACACTCTCTATCACATCAACCTTGTATTTCTTTGCTACCAAGTTGTCCTGTGTTTCTTTCATTTTCAGTAGATCTCCAAACTCAGATAGCTCTTTAGGGCTTAGCGTGGATATTTCTACCCTTGGAATTACAATTGGTTGACTTAAGTCAACTTTTTCCTTTGCATGCTTTCTCTTTTTTGACTTTTCTTTTCACTTTGTACACTCTCTCTAATAGAAAACTTTACATCAGATGTAGTAGTTGGGTAAAAGCACAATCGGGTGTCACCCTTTTGGCTAACCCGACTAACTCGGCCGAGTCCTACTCGGCCGAAGAAGGGGAGGTGCCATGGGGCACCGAGTGGCACCTACGTGGCCACGGAGACTCAGCCGAGTCCTACTCGGCTGAGTAGGACTCGACCGAGTCTACGAGGCACTACTAATAGCCCGCTCAATGGTTTTAGCCCCTCATTTGAATAGTGAGGGGCTAAGGAAAGTGGCTAAAGAGTGATAGTGCAACTCAGCCGAGTCAGAGGTAGATTTTTTTATTTTTATTTTTATTTTTTTGTTTGTGTTTTTTAGTTATTTTTTATGTATATATGTTGTTTAAATATTTTTTAATTATTTTTTTAATATTCATATGTAAAAAAAAGTCTTTTCTTAATATGTATTGTATTTACTTTTAAAAATGTACAAAATTAACAAATAAAACTTAAACATAGAAAACATATATAATTTAAGTAAAATGTAAACTGGAACGTTTAAAAACATGAAATAGTCCACCTACCCTTGAGACATTTAATAAGACCATTAAAACCTAATAGGATGGATGTAATTATAAGATCCAATATTTAACTTAATAATATCAAAATTAAAACATAATGGACTATCTACTCTTACTGACCTAATAGGAACACTTTCAAGACTTAACATCCACTAAATATGACCTATTAGGACCCTTAAGACCTAATAGGACCACTTAAGACCTAATAGAACTTAATAGGTCAAAATAGTTCACCCTTACTTGGCTCAATAAGACCTAATTAAAACATTTAAGACCTAATGTGACCCTTAAGACCCAATAGGACCCAAGTGACAAGGAAAAGTGCAACCGCTACCTAGGTTAAATGACTAAACAATGTAGTAAGCAACTTACCTTATGCATTCAATAATCATCATTGTTCGAGTTATATTGTTTTCATGCCATTAGATCAAGTTATATATTAAAACAACTTTTCTTTATAGCATGCACTTTTATTTTATTTCATTGTTGACTCTTGATAAATTAATCCTTAAGTTTTAAGTTGTCATGTTTTTTAATATTGAACAAAGTAGTTTAATAATGACTAGATGCTATATCAATAAATGGAAAGAAACAAAATAGACTAGCATAACCAAAACACATAATAGTCACAAAAATGTTGAAATAAAGTATCATTATCCATTGTAACACTCTTTGATTTAGCCCAAATATTTAGTATATATCTTTGAAATTGCATTACTTTCTTTTTGATATTTTAGAGTTGGACCATGATATTGGCATTCATCTTTATAAGACCTATAGTTGTGAGACAGGAAAGGCAATATGAAGAAAGATGTCATAGTAAATCCTAAGAATTATATAGTTATCTGATAACAATTATTAGATAACATTTGCATACTAATGTGTTTTAACTTATCACACTTTGTAATACAAAATTAATCATTTAATTATTATCAAGCCATAAGAAAACTATACCATCAATATCATATAACTTTCTATAAAGCCAAGGTAGCCAACTAAATTGATTTGAAATAGTATTGTTTGTTTGAACACTTTGCTATCATTTAACTCTTAACACTTTTCTTTTGTATTGATTTATTATTGTTAGTAGATTGAGTAATTAAACATTTTTGTCTAGTGCCAATATTATTTAATCAATTCAATTAGTTCTCTTTAATCTTAGTCATGGTCTAGATTGTCATATTTCCTTATTCTATTTGTCATGGCCCGTGGATGATCAAACTCCCCTATGCATTTTTTTTAGTCTAAATAAGTATAGTGCTGGATATTATCAAAACTATTATTTTCATCCTTTGCTAAGAAAATTCCTATTTATCAAAATGAATAAAGCCCTAACTCTTATTATATCTAGGATACCTTAATTATAAGGTCATCTTTATTTTTAGTTGCCTAAAGTTACCAAACTAAGGTTTTGATACTATCTAAAACTTAGGATAAAGTATTTTCCTATGAAAGTTCCATAACACATTGTGGTAATCATCACACAGTCAAACATTTCAAAGTCCCTCTAAGAGAAGGTTAATACCCAATAGGACCCTTAAGACAAGCTCATAAGACCCTTAAGATGAGCTCATTTAAGACCAGGTTAAGAACCATAAGACGATCTTATAAGACCCTTAAGACGAGCTCATAAGACCCATAAGACCAGGTTACTTTCAACATAATTAAGACTCTTAAGACTCTTAAGACCCATGAACCCCTTTCCAAATTATTATACATTTTCACCATTTCTTTTAGTATTTAATTTCAATATAATGTTTTTCCCTCTCTAGTTATGGAAATTTGTACAAATTAATTTTTGTCATGTGTGTAAAGTAAATATGTACATGTAAATATGCATTCAAATTAGTAAATATGCGTGCACATGAATTAGTTCTACTACCATGATTGAATACATGTGTAAATGCCTTCAAGTTTAAATTATGTTTTTAAATATTTAAAAATATTACACATGTGCATATGTAAATGCATGAATTTAAATGTTTAATTTAATATAATTTAATTTATATTATGTAAAAATGCATATGAAAATTAGTTCATGTGTGTTTGTTTGAAGTTTTTAAAATGTTTTCATGTTTACTTGAAGTATTGTACAACACGTACAAATTGAAAGTTAGATATTTTTAATTTATTTAAATTAATTTGTAGATATATATATATATATATATATATATATATATATATATATATATATATATATATATATATTTATCAATTGATTTTCTAACATTTGGATGTATGTATATGTGCACATGTGCCTACTTGCAGTGAGCATTTTTTATCTATATCTAGATCTAGATATATATTACCTTTGTGTGCATATCACTCATGGCTTCTAGTGGTTCAGATCAGAGTGTCCATGATAGTCATGGATCACGAGCTCCCTCAGACCGTAATAGTACCCAAGCCCCACATGCTAGAGATAGTCGTAGAGATGAGACTATCTCTAGGATGCAGGCTGCTCTGACTACATTAGAGTGAACACTACAGAATAGTACTACTCTCCCTAATAGGGAGAAATTGACAGCTATACGCACTGAGCTCATGAGTATGATTCAAAAGGCTGAATCATACAATCCATATGATGATGTATCGATTGATGTTTTTTATCATAGCCTATCTAGCACTGTCATAGGGACAGTAGGTTGGAGGATAGTTGATTTAGATGTCTCAGTCACTCAGGTGAAGAACATGTTTGGCACCCATTACATCAATAAGAGGGTGGTTCGAGCATATAGGGTCACTTTTTGTACAGATGACATAGTGGCCCCTTTTATATATCCTAGATGGTTAGCAGCACATCATATGTGGCCCCAAAAGGATGAGGTGCCACTATATTTCTGCAAACAATTGTTTGCAGAGTTTCATTTGGGCTATGATGTTGACTACACAGATCTACCTCCACATGCTGGTCAAGGTCGGGGGAGATATCAGGATAAGTGTAGACGACCCGATATACCACAGCCCCCTAGTAAGAGGGCATTGGTGGGTCAAAACCTTTTGGTTCTTCCAAAAGGTTTGGAGGCCTACACTGGAGCTGGGTAGGTTGCAGCTGAGGACACATGTTTAGATATTTATTCTAGCATTGCCACCATTGCAACTCAGGTTGAGCAGTTTTCATCTGATCGTGTGGGTAGGTACATGCTTCGATCACAGATGAGTGCAGGTGTATCACCATCTAGTCCATTTTATGACCCATACATCAGATTTGATCTTCCTACTCCGGATGAGATAGGATGACTACCTGAGGATTGCGTGCGTGAGATTAGTGGTATGTTAGTGAGTGATCTCCTGGCTGCTTACCAAAGGATTTCTACATTTCATGGGATTGAGCCACGTGATTTACCTAATTTCATTAGAGGAGGACAGTGTCGTAGATCCTCCACAGGCAGCAGTCGAGGTCAGAGCTCAAATGCAGAGGCAGGTTCCTCTAGACAGAGTGTGGATGATCTTACACCACCTCCACAGCATACACAGGCTCCCACACAGCATACACAGGCTCCCACACAGTAGACATAGGCTACGACCTCACGAGTTCATAGTAGATTCTCAGATTTGCTTATGGACGACGCCATTGATCCTGATGCAACGTCCTTGCACTCTTCTGAGTTATCCGACCTTGGACATGCATTACAGCAGGTACAAGAATCTGGATTTAATTTCAATTTATATAGATATACATGTGTACATATAGTTCTATATTTAAATTTAAATGTATTTAAATGTGGTACAGGACATTGCGACAGGTGCTGCATATGGAGATTTAGAGGAACCTGCTGATCCGATTCATCATGATACAGAGGTACACTTGAAATAAATTAAAAATTAAAATTTTATAAAATTTATTTACATTTCAAGTTCTTATATATATATATATATATATATATATATATATATATATATATATATATATATATATATATATATATATATATATATATATATATATATATATATATATATATATATATATATATATATATATATATATATATATATATATATATATATATATATATATATATATATATATGTAACATTATATTTACATTTACAGACTCAGGTCCAGCAGGACGAGGATCCACACAGGCCCGCACATCTAGCACGTGATGGTGATCATCAACGTAGTTGATGTGTTCATTGATACATGTTTGGATTTTGTGATATATATGTATAGACACTTAAACATTGATGTACATGTTTGATTTTTGAGATATATATATGTGTGTGTGTGTGTGTGTACATTTACATTGATATGTAGGTGCATGTTTTGTATATTGATCTATTTGTACATTGACACATGTTTGGATTTTGCACTATATAGACATTTAAACATTGATGTACATGTTTGATTTTTGAGATATATATATATATATATATTGATCTATTTGTACATTGATACATGTTTCCAGATTTTGTAATTGAAGCCAAAAATTAATTGATCTTTAAAATTAATATTTAATTTATGACCTAATAAGTCCTACTATGAACTAATAAGACCTAACATGACCCCTTAAGACCCAAATGATCTAAGATGACCCCTTAAGACCTAAAATGAGAGCTAAAATGATCTAACATGACCCCTTAAGACCTAAAATAAGACCTAACATGACCTAACATGACCCCTTAAGACCTAAAATGATCCCTTAAGACCTAATTTGACCTCACATGACCCCTTAAAGACCAAACATGACCTAATATGACCTAATAAGACCTAGCATGACCTCACATGACCCCTTAAGCCCTTAAGGACCGAACATGACCCTTAAGCCATGACCCCTTAAGCCCTTAAGCCCTAACCCCTTAAGCCATGACCCCTTAAGCCCTTAACCCCTTAAGCCATGACTCCTCAAGACCTTATAAGACCTAAAAGACCTAATATGACCTAACATGTCCTAACATGACCTAAAAGACCCCTTAAGACCTAATATGACCTCACATGACCTAAAAGACCCCTTAAGACCTAACATGACCTCACATGACCTAATAAGACCCCTTAAGACCTAACATGACCTAAAAGACCCCTTAAGACCTAAAATGATCACTTAAGACCTAATTTTACCTCACATGAGCCCTTAAGGACCAAACATGACCTAATATGACCTAATAAGACCTAATATGACCTAATATGAGCTAACATGACCTAATAAGTCCTACTATGAACTAATAAGACCTAACATGACCCCTTAAGACCTAAAATGATCTAACATGACCCCTTAAGACCTAAAATGAGACCTAAAATGATCTAACATGACCCCTTAAGACCTAAAATAAGACCTAACATGACCTAACATGACCCCTTAAGACCTAAAATGATCCCTTTTAAGACCTAATTTGACCTCACATGACCCCTTAAAGACCAAACATGACCTAATATGACCTAATAAGACCTAGCATGACCTAACATGACCTCACATGACCCGTTAAGCCCTTAAAGACTGAACATGACCCTTAAGCCATGACCCCTTAAGCCCTTAAGCCCCAACCCCTTAAGCCATGACCCCTTAAGCCCTTAACCCCTTAAGCCATGACCCCTCAAGACCTTATAAGACCTAAAAGACCTAATATGACCTAACATGTCCTAACATGACCTAAAAGACCCCTTAAGATCTAATATGACCTCACATGACCTAAAAGACCCCTTAAGACCTAACATGACCTCACATGACCTAATAAGACCCCTTAAGACCTAACATGACCTAAAAGACCCCTTAAGACCTAAAATGATCACTTAAGACCTAATTTTACCTCACATGAGCCCTTAAGGACCAAACATGACCTAACATGACCTAACATGACCTAATAAGACCTAATATGACCTAATATGAGCTAACATGACCTAATAAGTCCTACTATGAACTAATAAGCCCTAACATGACCCCTTAAGACCTAAAATGATCTCACATGACCCCTTAAGACCTAAAATGAGACCTAAAATGATCTAACATGACCCCTTAAGACCTAAAATAAGACCTAACATGACCTAACATGACCCCTTAAGACCTAAAATGATCCCTTTTAAGACCTAATTTGACCTCACATGACCCCTTAAAGACCAAACATGACCTAATATGACCTAATAAGACCTAGCATGACCTAACATGACCTCACATGACCCCTTAAGCCCTTAAGGACCTAACATGACCCTTAAGCCATGACCCCTTAAGCCCTTAAGCCCTAACCCCTTAAGCCATGACCCCTTAAGCCCTTAACCCCTTAAGCCATGACCCCTCAAGACCTTATAAGACCTAAAAGACCTAATATGACCTAACATGTCCTAACATGACCTAAAAGACCCCTTAAGACCTAATATGACCTCACATGACCTAAAAGACCCCTTAAGACCTAACATGACCTCACATGACCTAATAAGACCCCTTAAGACCTAACATGACCTAAAAGACCCCTTAAGACCTAAAATGATCACTTAAGACCTAATTTTACCTCACATGAGCCCTTAAGGACCAAACATGACCTAATATGACCTAACATGACCTAATAAGACCTAATATGAGCTAACATGACCTAATAAGTCCTACTATGAACTAATAAGACCTAACATGACCCCTTAAGACCTAAAATGATCTCACATAACCTCACATGACCTTAAATGAACTAATAAGACCTAATATGACCTCACATGACCTCACATGTCCTAACATGACCTCACATGACCCCTTAGGCCCTTAAGAACCGAACATGACCCCTTAAGCCCTTAAAAGCCCTAACACCTTAAGCCATGACCCCTTAAGCTCTTAAGCCCTAACCCCTTAAGCCATGACCCCTTAATCCATGAGCCCTTAAGCCCTTAACCCATTTGGCCCTTAAGCCATGACCCCTTAAGCCCTTAAGCCATGACCTATCTAATCAATCTAAACAAAAAATAGAAATATAGACCTATCTAATCAATCTAAACAAAAAATAGAAATATAGACCTATCTAATATTTATCTAATCAATCTAATCTGATAAATTGAAATTAAAATTCAAGTAGAAAGTAAATTGAAAGTTCTATCCAATCAATTAAAATTCAATTTACCTATCTAATCAATCTAATCAATAAATAGAAATTTATCTAGACTAGAAAGGTATGCAATTCAAGAAATCAATCTATTCTAATCAATTGAAAAAAGAATCAATCTAATTTCAATTCAAATATAGACCTACATTTAATCAATCTAAACAAAAAATAGAAATATAGACCTATCTAATATTTATCTAATCAATCTAATGAATAAATTGAAATTAAAATTCAAGTAGAAAGTAAATTGAAAGTTCTAGTTCTAAGAGAGAGAGAGAGAGAGGGGGGAAGGGGAAGGGGAAGGGGAAGGGGAAGGGGAGAGAGAGAGAGAGAGAGAGAGAGAGAGAGAGAGAGAGATAACTTTCATCAATTAAAATTCAATTCAGGTTTAATCTTGATCCATAAATTCAATCTAATCATAAATTTCAAATCAAATTTAAAGTCTACATAGAAGTTTCAAATAGGATTTAAATTAAGTATGTAAAAATTAAAATCCTTTCACCTAAAGCTCCTGATACATGTAGTCTGGATCCTCTCTATCCTTTATTATCTCCAAAAGTTTTTCATGCTCTTCAATAGGCAACTTCCACTTTTGGTTTTTACTTGACCCTTTTTTTGACACAGTTTCAAACTGCAATTTCGTCGCTATAACCAAGTGACTATAATGTAGAACTCTCTCTCCACGCATGTATTCAACAAATTTAATTCCATTTTTTTCAATCTTATCTTGTTGATAATAGGTGCCTTCAATAACAACTGAACCAGTCGGATATTTTTGTCCATCACCATCAACAACTTCTTCAAGCAACTTGTGTTTTTCCTTGGTGCATCTTAGTAGATAATAATCTACACCTTCTATATTCTCAGGATCCGTAACCACAGCAAAAATATCACCTACACAATTTATATTTATGTGTACAAGTAAATGTTAAATTTAAACCTCAAGTTCATGTATTATATATATATATATATACCTAGAAATAAAAAATACGCACCTGTAACAACTAAATCAGAAACACGTTCATAGTCAGCTGAATATATAGGATCATGGATGTCTATGACATTGTCATCATCTTCATAAGAAGGCATTCTAATTAACACTTTATGATCCCATATTGAAACATATCCATTTGCAATATTAACACATTGACTCATTGTGTTATTGTTAAGACAATCTTCACAAAAGCATGATTTATCTCTTAGTTGAATCAGTGGAGGCTTGTGTTGTCCCGTAGTCATCACTTGATGCAAACTTCTAATTCCAACAATTGATTGACAATTGTAGGGATTCGATCGATCGATATCTAGATTGGATGGATTGATATATAGATCTCAGTTTGAAATCATGAAAAATGTGAAATGCATTATATATATATATATATATATATATATATATATATATATATATATATATATATATATATATATATATATATATATATATATATATATATATATATATATATATATATATATATATATATATATATATATATATACAACAAGTTAAAACACACATACATGACATACCTATATATGTAGTTTCATGAATTTGAGTTTGAAAAATAAAAGTAAATTAAATAAATACTTATCACTTCCCAAAAGTAACGTTTGTTGTATTTTGTGTCTCGAATAGCGAAATGATTTTGACACCATTCAACAATCTTCTTTGAATTCTCTATCATGTTACCTAGAGAGATATATTTTTAACAATTTAGTTATATATATACATGTGTACATGTAATGTAAAGTTTTAAATAATCTAGTCAAGTAAACAAGTTGAATATCAAATGTATGTACACATATCTTGAAGTTCATGTTGTCGGAGTGCACACTTCACACATGCTCCTGCTCCATCATGTTCTCCTTTTCCATGTCCACTTTCAAAGAAGTTCCAAACAAACTTAACGTTGTGTCTAGCATGTTGCATGGCTAACCAATTAAAAGCTTTTGCAGACTTAAATTGACCTACAATTCAAATAAATACAAAAATGTATTTAAATGTGACACATAAATATATCTAGAAATGCTCAAAAAAAAAATTAAAATAAAATTTATAATGCATGTACGTACTTACCTGCACACCCATCAGACCAGATCCAATGTTGTGAAGCAGTTATCCCACAACTTGCAAGATTGTTGAAAAACATGTTGAAACAATGAGCCACATAGCTCCTATCATGAACCTTGTCATCACTAATATAGAAATGAACCTCCTTGATGATAATGTGTTCATTTTGATCTATACCAGATTCTATCCCATCCAAATCATATTGTGCATGTCTATAGGTCACATGCACAAATATTGCAACTTGATCAGAATGATAATATTGACTTTGGAGCTCCTTTTAAGGGGAAAATGTATAGTTCTCCGCAAAATCTACAACTGAAAGAATACAACCAAGTGGGAAACAATTTTTGGAATCACGAAACTGTTTAGCTTGCCATCGTGCACCATGACAATGTTGGATATGTGGATAAATCATAGATCAAAATTTGTCCATGAACTGAAGGTACGGTAATTCACTCTCTTTTAATGTAATTTTTTTTTATTCACCTCCTGTCTTCGTTTGGTATATCTCATATTCAAATCTCTTCCACTGGACTGGTGTTGTAACATCAATATTATCAAATTGTAAAGGAAATTGCTGCAAATTTCCACAATTATTGCATTCATTTTTTATACACTGGACATTAAATTCATCTGAATCTTCTGATTTATCACATATAATGGACTTTACAAATTCTGTTGTACTTCCAGTAACCATACCTAGATTAAGTATTGTCGTAACCTTTTTATATGATTGCAAGTATAAGTGAAACTCAACATGATTTCGACAACAACATGTTTCACGAACCTTATTTATGCGTATGAAGCAAGGGCGCAACATCTCAAACATTCTCTAACATATTTTCACATCTGAAAATTCATGTTTGAATGCTTCAAACAATTCACTTTGTGTAGTATTGACAAAATGTTTTGGATGTGAAATCTTCATACCGGTCTCTTCATCGTCCATTTGTATAGTGTCCCTTCTATTGGAAGAAACACGAGAGTGGTTGGTCCAAAAATCAATGACCCGTCTTCTTACATCTTCAAAAATTCTATCTTTACGGGGAAGTCTACAAATCTGTACCCAATTCTTTTCAATATTCATATCCAACATATTTCTCTTCCTAATATATCTCTGTATAGTTCTTCGAGATACGTTGAGTAAATCAGAAATTGCTCGAACTTGATTTCTATGTGTCAATTTCTTACTAGTTATCATAGTCATCAAGGCTCTTCTAGCTGCATTTGAATCTGGTCCTTTATGATCTGCCTTGTTAACAACATTCAGTGCATCTTGTAAATTTTGAATTATTGTCTCTTTTACTTTACCTCCTCCAACTTTCCTATTATCAATACCCAACAATTCCAAAACCAGAGTCATTTCTTTTTTCTTGAATAACTTTGCAAATAATTGTGCTTTTCCCACCAAAGATTTACTCTCAAAATATTCCATCCACATATTTTTGAGATGCAATTTAATAGTGCTTTCAGGTACCAAGTGTTCCGGTTCAATTTGACTAATAAGTGATTCCTCATTCATGTCCATCAAATTCTGCATTGTAGGAAAAAAATGTATACTTCGACTACTACCAATATCCTCCCCTAGTTGAGTTGCACCTTCTACAGTGATAGGTTCTTCTTCAACATCCATTGGTTGCTCTTGGACACGTTTCGTATGACCTTTCATTTGGTCATCCCTTTTACGATCATACTTCCTTGTTCTAGTCCTTTTATTTCCCATTGCTCAAATATTTAAGCAAGATTTTTTTTATTGTTTTACTACTTCGTCACTGAAAAACTTGTCTTCAAACTCTTTCAAAATCAAAATTTCTTTGAAACTTCTTCAAAAGAATGACTCCTTGCTTCAAAATATCCTTATATCCTAAAATAAGAATGTAAATTCGCAATTGATATATATTTTTTAAAAAATATTATGCACATATATACCCTTCGGTTTGAAAGGACCGGTCGCTCACGCGACCGGTCGCGAGGGGCCGACGACTTGAGGGGACTCGGCCGAGTCCCACTCGGCCGAGTCATCCAAAGTGGCATGCCAACTTGGCAGCCAAAACTTAAAAAACACAAATAATACACAATTTGCACTTGTGGTGTTTTTTTCTCTTCTGCAAATTAAAAATTTGAAAAAACTAAAACTACCCTTTTGTAGATCTCGGAATTACAATTCTAAAAATATAAATTTTATATAATTTCAATTGGAAAATGTTAAACAAATTTGTAAAAAACCACATGTAGGTATATAAAGCTTTGAGAAGTTGCCGATTCGATAAATTAAAAAAAATAGTAAATCAATTAAAAAAAAAATTAAAATTATATGAGGCACTAGAGAAGAGAATCTTCTTCAAGAATATATAATTTATTTGAATTTTAGAAAAATTTTGATAGCTGAAAAGTGGCGGGAGATAAAAACTACTGATTTCGTGTAAGTTGTACTTTGAATACTTATAACGGGCAAATTATAGATCGAAAACACTTCTTTCCTTTTTGTTGCACTAGGTATACATGTCATCTAAAACATATTTTGAAATTGGAAGAAAAAACAATGTCTTACTTATAATTATTTGACGGGAGGTAAACCCCCTGATTTGCTGTATTTTCAGGACATGAAAAATAGACTTTAAAAATTAAAAAAATATATTAATTTATGTCCAAAATAATTTTAAAAAATTATAAGCATAAAATTCATCCTATTTCACACATTTCATCAGTTTACATCATCTTCAAATTCTAAATAGAAATGTGACTTTTATGCCCTTGAAGTTTTTTCATTTTGGTGTTGTTAGCCTCTTCCTTTGTAAAAGGGGGACAGCTTATTGTGCTTTTACCTTGGTATATTTTGTTCTACATATCTATTTAAGTATTTGTTACCCAATTAGTGTAATTACTCTCTATAGATTGGTCATTTTGATAATTCATTTCCTTCTACTTGCCATAATAGGCAAGGAATTCTACTCGAATAGAGCTCTTGTCTAAATTTAAAAACAAAATAAAACATTACACAATCTGTTTACGACTTGTTATCACATATTGCACCATTTTTACAAAATCCTCCAAAATATTTTTGACAGAACTAATTTATGAATTAAATTTTAAAAAAGGATTAAACATAGCTTGAAAAGGAGCAGCATATTTATGCGGCCTCATAGACATTGTTGTTTCAATTCAAACATTATATACATTTCAAACAATAGGGTAAGTTAAATAATCTGAACATAAGATTAGTGCACAAATTTTTTTGAAAATATATGTATGCATTTAGAATAATAGGGTAAGTTAAATAATTTTGAACATAAGATCAGTGAGCATAAGCTTTTGAAAATATATGCAAATTTATATTATTACAATATTTTGGATCACATAAATGGTAGTGAAAAATAATTTTGAGTGAAACACTTCTGAAAAAAAATTGTATATGTCTAGGTAGTTTCCACTAGTATTATGGATCATACTCTCCCCATGGATCATTACCAAAAATAGAAAAGACGAGTTTAGATGTTAATGTCTACAGAATTTGAAATAAAACCTTAGAGCTAATCTAAAAAAACATTCACAGAGGATGAATTTTTGTATGTCAATTCCAACATAAGTTAATAGAAAACTTGAAGGCGAGGCAAGACTCCAGGTGAAATAGACTTATTTTTAGAGTATTATTTATACTGTAAAATCCATCCAAGCCCATTCAAGAAACTAATAACATCCTTGTGCATTTAATTGGACATTAGCTTGAGAATGTATTTGTAAATCCATATTCATTACTACACCCTCACAAAGCCTGCCCATATCATATTCTAGACTTGGGAGCTCTCTACGGATTGCACTATCTGCCATAATGACTAGAAAGTTGTTCTCCTTTAAATGTAGTTGAACCTGCATAATAGTAATTGACTCATGTTAGAAGGGAAAGTAAGATGCAACAAGGTTTATTTTGACAGATTAGATAAAAAAATGAAAATTTTCTAACAATATGCAACATAGTTGATTTTAACAAATGAGAGAAACATAGAAAGTCCAAAAATATGCAGCAGATTTGATATTAATGAATGTGATCAAAACATGAAAAGTCTCTAAAAATTCACCTATGCAAAAAATGACCCAAACATTTGCCAACAACCTCCTTGAAATTTTTGTTCAATTGGAGCATTCTCATTGATGGGGGTGTTATTGCATTCTTGATGATCTTTTGGAACAACTTCTAAAATATATTTCGCCCTACATGCACACAAATACTTCTCCATCCAATATCTCAAAATGAATGTAAGAACTACATCAAACATCTCAATTATAGAAACATCTATTGACTATTTCTTCCATAAATATTAACAAGAGCTTACTTTGTACCAAGAACCATCAAATTGTAGCCTATGAGGATAAGTCTATTTTTTCACCAGTCACTACTGTGATAAGGCTGACTAAATTATTTTAGAAGCATCCACAATTACAACTTTTTCATAATGGGATGAATGCCACAAACTTATATATGAGTCTTGCTTGCCAAATTAATCTAACTGGTAACTAGGATTGTTTACCCATTACTTATAGATTGAGCATTCACAAACAAGTTATCAATTGATTCAATAGGCTCATTTATCTATCAATCCATAGATGAACTTGAAATGATGCGGCAAAGTATATGCACTAATTTTCAGTAATTGCCACCACTTTTCTATTGAAAAGAAACATTGGCCTCACCTCTGGCTGTGTGTTGGATGATGCTGCAAAACAGGTATGTAGATGGAAAAGAAAAAATTATGTTCCCAATTTTGTTTATTTATTAATATTTTGTTTCTCAAAAATCAATAAGGTTAAGGAAAACATGTTATTAAAATCCCAAAAAAAAATTATTAACAAATAAACAAAAAACATAATTGTTTTTATCATTTTTGAATTTTAAAAAAAAACTATAATAAATAAAAAAAAGCATCCATGCATTTTTATTTTTAAATGAAAAAATTTAATAATAAATTATTAAAGAAAAATATTATAAAGATTTTATTTTATTTAAGTTTATTTTAAAAATATATTAAAAAAACTTTTTAAAAGAATAGTTTAAAAACATAATAATTTTTTTTTAAAACTTTCAAAAACATTATTAAATCTTTTTAAAAAAATGGTGTGAGGGGCCCACCACCTGTCATAGTCTGAAGACTGTGGTGGTGGACAATACAACCCCCGCCAACTTACAAATCGCAGGTTGTAGGGCTTGACAGGCCTGCAGTTGCAAGTACCCGTAGGGCCTGATGGGGCATGTGACGTGGGTACTATAGGTACCTATGGTTGCAGGTACCTATCAGTACCTCTTGTCACAGGTACTTTTCAATACCTATAGTTGTAGGTTTTTTAAAAAAAATATTTTAAAAACAAAATAATAACCATCGTAACTTTAAAAAAATCAGCGGAACCAGCAAAATGCAAATGGAGCCAAGACAAAGATGTCTAGAGGAAGCTTAAGAAGAGAGAAGTGCATCATTACTTGAATTGGCTGCATGGAAATAACAAAGAAAAATTTAGAACGTTTGTGGCAAGGTGGAATAAAGGACATGTTACCTTGGTGGGGAAATCTTTCACTGTTACTCTAAAACTCATAGTGGAAATTATTGGTTTCCCTTTAGAGGGCATGCATTTTTTAAAAGAGAAGAAGGTAGGCAATAAGACGTATAAAGATTTTCATAAAATTGATAAAGAATGTGCCCTCTTGGTAAAAGGTAAATATGATTATGTTAATCTAGATAATATCAAGATTATTTGGGGTCAGTCATTAGGGTGATAATAGAGTACTTCACGGTCAAGGGTAGATACTCTAAAGTTTACAATTACTATTTTGTGTTGGTTAATCACTTTAAGTATGATATTAGGGTTTCTTTCTCATTCTTCCTACTTAGCTCCCTTAACCAGAGCATTATTGACCATAGGGTGATGAATTCCCCTATTCTTCATGAGGGTCTTATATTACTTATTGATGAGTATGCTATGGATCACATTCTTGACCCAATTCCTAACCAAATTACCAACAAAAAAAGGAACCCTATTGTGTCTGCTTCTAAAAAGAAAGCTTCATCAAACAAAAAAGTCACGAGTTCTCCTACCCTTGATTTTGCCTCTTCTTTTGTGGCTGAAGGCTCAAATTCTAAGAAAGTTTAGGAGGAAGAGTTGGAGTTTTCAAAGAATGTTGAAAATGTGAAAGAAGAAGACTATAACAATGATAGCTTCGAGAAGGGTAAAATGATCATTTTTAACTCTGCCACGAACAAGGAAGTAGTGAGTAACTTTGGTACTAATGTAACCCAAGATATGGTCAAGGTGAACCTTGAGCATGTAGTACCACTCCTGCCATCCTGTAAACCACAGGTTGTAGGGCTTGACAGACCTACAGTTACAAGTACCTGTCAGGTACACTGCAGTACATGTAGGGCCTTAACGGGACCTACAATGTGGGTACTATAAATAGTTGCAGTCGCAAGTACCTATTAGTACCCATGGTTGCAGGGACCTGTTAGTACCTGTGGTCGCAGATATTTGTTAGTATTTGTGGTCGTAGATTTTTTTTTAAAAATATTTTTAAAAGCAAAACAATAACCCTCCGTAACTTTAAAAAAATTATTTTTTTAATTTGTTATTTTTCAATAAAATGGAAAAATAAAAATTATTTTTAAAATTAAATTTTTACCTACATACCTATAGAGTGCGCAAATATATACAATAGGTAGTGAGGGAGATTTTTCTCTGAGACCAACTACATTTAATTTGAGCATATGACCAGTCAATTTTGGAGTTTTTGGTCACTCTGATCACCATAAAAATGTCAATTTTGGCCCAAAGTGCTTCAAATTTGTAGATCGGCCTTAAAGGTTCGATTTGTAAAAATGTTTTTGCCTCAAAGTAGACTTTTTCCTAAGGTAGAAAAACATATTAAAAAAATAGTTTAAACACATAATAAATATTTTATTTAAAACCTAAAATAACATTATTAAATCTTTTTTTTTAAAAGGGTGTGAAAGGCATGTCATAGTTTGAAGATTGTGGTGGTGGGCAGTATCACCTCTGCCACCCTGTAAACCATGGGTTGTAGGGCCTGACAGACCTACAGTTGCAAGTACCTATCAAGTATGTTACGGTACACATAGGGGCCAAATGGGGCTTACGACGTGTGTACTATATGTAGCTACAATCGCAGGTGCCAATCAGTACCCACGGTCGTAGGGACATGTTAGTACCTGCGGTCATAGGTACCAATCAGTACCCACGGTTGTAGGGACATGTTAGTACATGCGGTTGCAGGTACCTGTCAGTATCTACAATCGCAGATTTAAAAAATAATTATTTTTAAAAATAAAACAATAACCTTCCATAACTTAAAAAAAATAAAATTTATTTGTTATTTTTTAATTTTTAAATAAAATATAAAAGTAAAAATAATTTTTTACCTGCATACCTACAAACTGCGCAAATCTGTATGATAGGTAAGGAGGGAGATTTTTTCTTTCTGAGACCAACTACATCTAATTTGAGCATATGACCAGTCAATTTTGAAGTTTTTAACCACCCTAATCACCATGAAAATGTCAGATTTGGTCCAAAGTGCTTCAAATTTGTAGATCGGTCTTAAAAGTTTGATTTGCAAAAATGTTTTTGCGTCAAATTAGACTTTTACATAAGGCAAAAAAATTTATAAATAAAATTTATTGAAACGGCCACCCAAACACAATGGTAAGGTCAAATATTTTTTTAGACGCTTTCATAAACTATTGCTACTCTAAATTGAAATTGTGGCCCTCCAAAAGTTGAAGAAAGAATCCTCCAATGACTATGCAATGAGATCTTCTATGGCTCTGATATCATGTAAAAATTTGTTTAAGAAAAAAATTAAACACTAAGATCTAAAAACTCAATAGATATCACAAAAGTAACAAGATGATATGATCAAATGAATAATTCAATAATGATCAATAATTAAATAGAATGAATTGATTACAGAGTAAGATTGCTTAAATATATAAGCAATGCGATAAGACTATACGATAATTATATAAGTTATCAACCTCAATAGGTTGAAGCACATGTCCACCAAAGGTGGATCATCCTCCATTATATATCAAAGTAGGTGCAACAATGAGAAGATAATAATGTGATAAGAGCACTAAAAATGGATCTCACACATAAAAAATGTATGAGATGATAATTATCACCATCTAAATTAGAATTTCTCCTAATCATATACTAAAATGTAATGCAAACTCTTAGGTGTCTCAATGATAACTAATATGCAAATGCATTATCATAAATAAGCTTAAGTAAATTGCAATTAGTAAAGATGTAATTACACTAATAGAGTCTTATCTGAGTCTGATGAAGTATGGTTACTAATTTTGAGATCTGATCCTGCACATGCAGAACATAAATGAAAATAGTTTAGATCACTAATCCTATCACAATTTTGTAAGAAAAATGTCTATTGTTTCTAAAAAAAATGTTACCCAAGAAAATAGAAGATATAAACCCATAAACTCTATTCCAATGTTCATAACCATATTGAAAGGAATCACAATCAAATGGAAGGTTTCAGACGTCACTGATGAAGGTGATAATACATCACCTTATGGAGATAATATAAGTATAACTATTAGACTATGAACAACATGAACTTCGCCTTTGATACATTTCCATATAGCTATCTAAATTATTGAGATTTTTCTTTTGTAGTAACAACACTCTTAAACCTCACACAAAAATTAATTTTTTTGGTTCTTCTTGGTGAATTCTAAAATATCATATTGAATAGTCACTTTAATTTCCAATAGCTCATCCATGTACACTTTGTAGATGGAACAAAGGGCACCAACATTTGTTACGGTTCTCTTCCTCACAACTTGAGAACATGTGGAGTTGAAGAATATACAAAATGATAAATAATTAAGATTAGCTATGTGGTTGTCCATCTATGTTGCAGTATATTTGGAAGTGTAGAGAAAAATATTGTAATCATGAGGTGTCAAATCGTAGACGAGCCCAGATCCACAAAAGTTGTTAGATTTACATGACTTGCCTTTAGTGCAAATGAGTTGGTTTCTTTGACATTTATGTTATTTTTTATTTTCTCTTTTTTATTGTCACGGACATAAGAAGACGTCATGAGAGCTGATTTAATGACAGTAAGACTGTAAGAAGGATGAGCGACGCATGTGAGCGCTGCAAGTTCACTTATGTGCGGACACATCATGGATGTTCTTGACATAAACTTATATCCAATCCAAACTATCACTAAAATGTTGATGCCTAGAGAAATTACGTCAAGTTTTAGTATGTCTAGAAATTCCAAATTTGGGCCCCTCGAATAATGCAAAGTCGCAAGTATGACAGTATCTATTTTACCAGCACACTTAGTGCATCCAGATCTATGAACACAAGTTTTTGAATAATGTGGTAGCTCGTAGTGAATAATGAGTTATAGTGAAGAATGTGATAACTCATAGTGAATAATGAATTATAGTGAAAAAATGTGGTAGCTCATAGTGAATAATGAATTATAGTGAATAATGTGGTAGTTCATAGTGAATTATATTTTTTAAAAATTGTACAAATCAAAACGTAATGAAATTAACATCAAAATCCCAATATGTCTTATGTTTTAATAATATTTAATTAAGTTCAATAGTCATCTCAAAAACATAAGTGAAATCTACACCACTAAAAAAACAATTTTTTATAAAAAATATGTTTTTCATAATTTTTCAAAAAGTGCAACCATTTTCTAAATTAAAATTTTGTAGTGAGTTAAATACAATGTGTTTCCTTCATTGCATCTTTCCTTCAGATAAGACTTTTCAAAACCATATAAAGCATATTGCCTCAAACTCCAATTTGTGTAATGAAATATATATTAACCAGCCATGAAAGACTACAAACTTCTAGCATTCTACTATAGCAATAATATTTACAATGTTTTCATATACCAAATTAAAAAAAATAATGTGTAGGAATAAGTAATGTTTATTAAACATTTTCCAATTGAGTTTTTCATAACTAAACAACAACATCATTTGGTAATTAGATTAATTACTACATGTAAACTCAATTGATTTCTCATGATAAGTCACACATGACTATGGAATTTCAACTTTTGACATCCCACAAAAGAGTTTTATTAGCACCAAACAACATCAAAACTTTAATTATCAATGCATAAAAAATATTAATTAAAAACCAAAAAATGTATAATGTCAAAATTTGTAGACTACTTATTTTAATAACAGTGACAAAATTAGCAAGCCCTCAATCAAAACAAATAATTCACAACACCTATAATGTGCAAGAAAAATAAATCAACAATAAATTCATTCAACGCTAATAAATTTTGTAAAACAAAATAAACTCAAATGCTTCAACAAATTAAGCACCATATAGTTATTAATTAGCTAAGAATTAAACATTTTTCATAATTAGATGCCCCAATAAAATAGAGAGTAATTACTTTAGCCAACTTCTTAGGAGAGTCACCTACCTGTATTAAAATACTATTTTTAAAATATCCATTATTTTCACAAAAATTGGTCAATACAAAAATAATGCGACATCTTTAAATATAGAATAGATTCAACAGCAACTCCACCAACTCACAATGCTCACCTGTGTTCGCAACAACTAAGGAAAATCATTTGGATATTTGCCAAAAACCTTGAAAACAATTCTACTTGTCCATTTCTAGATATTAAATGAAAATATATAACTTAATAAATACATTCAGATTCACATACTCACAAAGATGATGTCTGGTTAAGAGGTTAAAAATACATATCTTTGTATCTGAATTAGACCTTATTGGAGACTGTAAGAATTTTCCTAAGGGAAAGAATAAATGTCAAGATCTAGAAGCTCAATATATAGCTCAAGAGAGAAAATATGATATGATCAATTAAATAATTCAATAATAATCAATAATTAAATATAATAAATTGATTACAAAGTAGGAGTGCCTAAATATATAGTCAATGTGATAAGACTACATGATAAGGAGATGATAAGCTATCAATCTCACTAAGTTGAATCACATGTCCACCAAAGGTGGATCATCCTCTATTGTACATCAAAGTATGTGCAAAATGTGCAACAATTAAAGGATGATAATGTGATAAGAGCACTAAAGGTGGATCTCACACACAAAGAGGTATGAAATGACAACTATCACCATCTAAAGTGAAATTTATCCTAATAATATGCTAAAATATAATGCAAACTCTTAGGTGTCTCAATGATAACTAATATGCAAATGTATTATCTTAAGAAAACTTAACTAAGCATAATTAGTAAATACTTAATTACACCAACACCCCTCTTAAGTGCAACTTAGGCGAATGCACTTAAGTTCACAATACTAGATGACAATGCATGATGGGTCCCGGCTACTAGGCCATGTTAGGTACCCATGTACAAAATACAATAGCAATGCAATGCAATCTCTCATAAAGCAAAAAAAGAGGGAAAACATCATGGTGTTGGTTCTTGGAATGAATTTTACATTCTATGAGATACCAATATACCTAAGACTGATTTTGGAAATGGTCAATTCCAAATATGGAGAAATCTGTAGGTAACTGGACCAGCTATAGGGACAAGACCGCCCTCTTCACTTCTGGCTTTGCAGAACCAAGGCGGTGCACCTAATTTAGTAAATGAAACACTCTTTACAACACCAAAATTGGATTGAACAAATTAGATAATAGCAAGAAAGTATTAAATGATAACCAGTTATTCATTGACTCTCCATTGCTATGAAATAACTGAGGCCAAAATACATAAAACTGAAAGGATAAAAAGGATAGAGAGGATTTTAACTTGATTTCTTACAGAATGTAAACAATCATGCCAAACTTGCATCACTACAAGAGATACTAATTTCTGATCAGTGCCTTGTCCATTGGGCAATATATCTAAGACAGATACAGAATACAAAAACAAAGATTCCAAGCCATAAACACAATAAAATAGATTCATACACTACTTATAAAATATCCTTCATGTTGAACCAAATGAATCTATTTTTTATTCAGAGACTTTTAACCTGATCCTAGATCAAGGCTGAGAAATAAAACATATACACAAGTAAACCCTGTGTAAGGAGACAGAAAACCCAAGACTTGAGAAACACAACAAAATAAGAGATCTAAAAATTGAAAACTGCATTAAGTATAAAGATTCAAACTCCTATGTTACAAACTATTCCAGAATACAACACTTAGACAATATGCAAAAGATTATGAAGGGTTTTCCACTGTATTGACACAACTAGCAAAATATATTACAATCTGGACTGAGGATACACACTTAGCTTCTTAGCTTCCTGTGTCAAGAATTTTCAACCAGCACCTTCTAAATGATCACAAAAATCCTTTTATAGAGACAAGGATAAGAAAAATATCATTTAGGTTAAAAGCCCTAAACCTAACCAACAATCCCAAGGCTTGGAGGAGAAAGAAATATAATCTGATTGTACCTTTGCAAGACATTCTTAGGAATAATTAGCTACTTCCTCTAAAAAATATCAAATCTACAATGAATACCTTGGAAGAAGCAACAATTCTGATCTCATTCATGAATCGAAGTAAAAAAATCTACAAAGAAAGCCAAGATGCTAAAAATCTAATCTTCCCCCTTTGCCGAATTTGCATATCAGTCAAGTCTAAAATGAAAAAACTTCACCAAACTCTGATCTCAAAAATAATAGTCATTACTGCTTCTACCAATTTGGTCAAAACTGATTTTAACCACCACCATTGTATTCCTAGTCTTCTGGCATTTTTGAAAACATATTATATGCCCATATTTGGACAAAAATGAAGCCTTCAGGCATTATTTCTGTGAACAACCTCCATCATTTAAATTTTTTATTTATTCATATAGTGCAGACTATATAAATTCATTTTAATTTACTTGTACAGACCATTGAATTTGAAGGTGGGCCCCTTGTACCATGTGGCACTATCCTATTGGTCTGAGGATCCACCTCATTTCCAAGCTAGACCTATGCACGCCTCTATGACACATGTCGCTCATTGGTTGGCCTATCCCGCCGATCGGGCATCCACCGTAGATATATATGCCAACTCATTACCCTGCCACATGGTAGCATGTCACTTCCCCGCAATGGCTAACTATCATGCATCTTCATTTTGCGCTATAGCGACCATCATTGGATCGACATGCATCTCGAGGTAGCCGACCAGCTGTCCATCTTCTATTTCGTCACTGCCTGTTGCCAAGTGTCACATCCTTATTGGTTCATTGATCCACCCGGGTGCTTGACTGTATCTTCTTGGCCATGTCATCACCTTGATAGGTGTCACTCTATCGCTAATCCACAATGGTATCAATTCTGTATTTTCATTTTTTATTCTCAGCAACGTCCATTGATCTTGTGGCACACATCCCAATGCAATTGATCATGTACCTACATGTTTCATCAAAATATACCTTACCTCACATGTGGGGCCCATTGCCAAGTCATCATCTACATCATATGCCTTGATCCACGTGTGCGCGTGAGAGTGGCCCTCCAACTAGGTGTCCTTACTTGGACTCTTTCATACTGTGTTTGGGTATTTGAATCACTTATTTTTCGCTCTCGCCGTGAATGTGGGACAAACCATTTTCAAAGTATAATATTTATCTATCAAAATATATTAAATGTGCATGCCCAGCTGGTTGGGCCCACACAAACTCGAAAGGCCCTACTCCAAAGCCTTCCTTCCTTCTCTTTACTTTAGTATACATTATGGCATCTCTGTATTTTAAAATTTTATTACCATCTGGGCAAATGAATGTGGGACTAAACTCTATAGAGAGTCCATGTTCTGGCCGCCCAACTCCTCTAAGCCTGCGTGCACCCAATATTTTCTTCATTCCCTTGGTGTGCTACAAAGCACATCCCAACTAGCAACTCCCCTTGCATTTAGTGTTCAAGATTTAATCAGAAAAAATATCACAAAGCAAAAATGTAAAATCTACATGACATACTGATGTGGAAGACGACTCTCATGGGCACAAATGTTTGAGATGATTAAATGCCAACTCTATTTACACATCCATTCTATCTGCAAGTGCACTAACATAAGGCTAGCATGCAACACAACAAGATTGTACGTAGCCCAGCATGGTGTAAGCAAAACCCCCTCTTACCTTTAGTGTATACACAGCACCCCTCATCTCCTCAATGCACTGAACACCAATCACGTGGTGCACCCAAAACACAAATGGAGAGTGCGCAGCTGACTTCAGATCTTCAAATTTCATGAGGATGATAAAATGATCAATGAATCCATCATTCTTGACAACATGCATTTCTAATATATTCTAAAAAAATGAACCAGTGAGTTGACCAAAATCTGCATAAATTATGTAATTTGGAACAACAAGAATACAAAGAGGGATGCTCCAACCAGTTGAAGGAAGGAGATGAACCAACATTTAGTGCATACATTCAACACCAAAGGAGGTGGGCACACACAGAACCACTAATGATACGCTTTAAAAGGTGGACATGCACTTGGTGTTTTTTTTTAAAACATATGCTTGGTACTTCAAATGGTGCCTGCAACATTTCAAAGGTGTGCATGCTCTTTGTTTTAGTGTGCATAGCATTTGTTAAACACTGCAAACTATCTCTTCAATATATGCGCACAAAAATTGTGCACTCATCCAGCCTTCATAATATTTGGTGCATGTGGCATCTAAAATCCATGAGCTTCTTCTCCCGCAAATTCAATTTGGCATCTTTATCTTTTTCAAATGTATTAAAATCAACCTTTGTTTTAACATTTTAGATTGAGATTTACTTCCATCCTCCAAATAATTCAAAATGTTGGCATCAAGGAAAACCGCCTTCATATTTTAATCACATGCTCATGCACTTATTGGCTGTCCTCTTTTTTTTTATTTGATGGTCTTCTAAACTTGTATACTCATGCAATTAGCACTTGTTCTATATTCAACACATGGTGCCCCTTCCTATTTTGTTTGCATACTTTTATATAATGTTTGCAGCCAACAGTGCAAAACATAGATGGCATGCCTGGCATAGCGACAAATTTTATCCTTTTATAATAAGGCAGGCTGGACCCCAAGTGAGTCCAGCCTAAAAAAAATTTGGATTCAAACAATCGGCCTCGAAAATGATCTAGATTGACTGGCACTTGCAACCAGATCCAATCCGGACAATCGGAAACCTTTAAAAACTTCAACTTCTACTACTTTGTCAGTCAGCAAATTTGAATAAATCACCTGCAGTCGCGCTATTAAAAGACCAATCAAAACATATCACTGAACGCTGAAACTTGGCAGATACAAACTTTGTACTATAGAGAAACATCCTGTAAAATGGATTTTCCTAAAAATGAACAAGGCATGAGATTTTAAAATTTGAAAACACCTGCTCAAAATTGCCAACAAATTGCAAACTGAAAACACTACCGACTACCCCAAAAGGAGATGATTTAAAAATATCAAATGATGAGCTGAGGGCACGTTACTGAATTTGGAAAAAGCCTCATATACAAGGAACGCAACAAGACAACCCATAACTAGAAATGATTATGTGGAAAAAGGCTATGAATTTATGAAAATGATTACTTTGCACAATTATTCTATCCGCACTTTTTATCATTATTGAACACCTTTTTACTTGACCTTGCAATCCGATCAAATGGAACTATCAGGGTTTGAAACCTTGGATGATGGATCTCTCTCACACAGAAAAAAATTCTATAATCAGATTTCTAAGATGATAAAATGATTATCCAGAAATAAACTTCAAAGTCAGCCACTTAGAACATCCCGAACTGAAAGGCAGTGAAACAGTAGAAGTTGCATCTGGAACTATCTGGGGAAATGGGTCAAACGGATTCGTCATAGTCTAAAACTTATCAAGGGGAAACAATTCCATGTCCACATTATGGAACATCATTCCATTATGTTTGACCTCAAACCGGGTGCAAATGGAAAAACCCCAAAGAAAGCCACTCAGGAAACTAAACTGTGCACTCTTGGAGAAACTTAGCAATCTGCAAACAGAATGGCTCTAGCAAACATGTCAAACGGGTATGCGGGGGGCTTAAAATTGGCATGGACATTCTTTGTCATGCCTAAAACATGATGCAACAACCTGTATGTCATAAATATTAACCAAGTATCAGATGCAAACCTTCAAAGTAGGCCCTTCAGTTAAAACTAGATAGGATGCAAAGTGCAGATTCGTAGAATGTGCTTCAAATGGGTACCTTCAAAACTTATCTGAACTAAGATCTAGGAGTTGTGACAAACTTTATATGCCAAATGAAATGCGAGGAACACCTTTCCTAAGCCCCATCCCATGGAAATCATCAGGCCCATCCTTGTATGCACTTGAACTAGGGTCTTTAAAAATAATCTTTGAAGCACTGAACTTTGCCTTAGGAAAATTCTCTAATTATGGGCTCAAAACTATCTGATATTTTTTTAGCTCCATTAGTGGCTCTAATTGGGGACACATGCCCCTTGTGGGCATGCAGAGAATTCAAGATCTTTGGTACACCAGACCACTCAAAAATGAAAATTGACTTCTTGCTCTCTCTCAAAAATAAGGAACCCGATTGAAAGAAACACACCACACAACTAAAAGAAAACAAATGTACAATATATACATTACTTGCAAAGGCTCAAAGCCTCAAAACTAAAATCATTTTTTACCTCTATCAAACAAATGATTTTCATCCATATATGAGACCAACCACTTAAAAAACTTTTGACAAACATGTTGCCAACATATATGAAAAAATTTGAGCTAGAAGATAATTCTATACTTGCCACAACTCACACTTTTTCGATCACAACCATCCTCATATTCTAGAAAACATGGAACATTTTTCATTTCATCTTAATGTTGACTGAAAATATAAGGTCTATCTAGTAATGCATCAAAATATAAGCTATAATGACCATCATGCATTACTAAAAACTTACCCGGTTGAAAATGAACTGAATCCCCAAACTTATCTTTGTGAGATGATTCAACCACTGAGTGACTTAGCTCCTCTAGGATGTGGTCACAATCTAGATCATGAACCAAGTGAAATCCCTCTTCATGATCATTGTGACACAAAGACAACTGATCCATACCATCATTTTTATCAATAAATTTGTTCTCATCAACACTATCACAATCGTTATCATATTCATCCAAAGAAAGAAAATAAATTGAAGAAGAAACTTATTCATCATTACGATCTTCATGACTGGACAACATATTTTCATGGTCTTCTTTATCTTTGTTAACTAGTTGAGAAGAAAAATATTGCAATTCAATCCAACGGCTGCAGTCATCAGGCTTAACTTGCTCATTAGTTTGCAAAGAAGCAATCTGATTAGTTACAAGATTGGTTTGTAAGCCAAGGGGAAACATATCCTCATGAAATGACTAAAAACCAACACCTTTCTCATGGTTTCTATTAATGTCTTGCACACATAAACCAGTATGATGAGACAATGTTTCTTCTAAAACTTGTAGGGCTGAGAGATCACATTCGGATTCATTACTTTCCTCAATACCCTGATTTATACAATGACCCCTGACATTATGCTCATCAAAATATGAATTCACACCAGCATACGAATCTTCATACTCATCATACATGACACTCTTGCATTCCTCACACTCATATGTATCATAATCTTGCAAAGTATCTAATCTTTGAAAATCAGCTTCTAAGATGTTTATGATTTCCTCACTGTTCAGTGGATACCGGATTTCATTTTTATTTTCCTCGGTTTCATGCTTGATGTTGCAAACATCATTCTCCTTTCGAACAGGGTCTGGAACTTCCAGCCTCAAATTATTTTGTGCACAACAATCACTGCAACAACTTTCATCTGCATCATATTTATCTTTTTGTTGTTTACACAAATATCTTTTATATTGATATTGTTGTCCTCTTATGCTGATAAAAAGAAGGATCCACAAACTTAATAAAAACATTATTAACCATAGACTCCTCTTCATAATCTTGATATCTACTGAACTCACTGTCAGCATCATAATTAGCATCATCAGCACAAAAGGAAACAACATCATAATTTTTATTTGCATAGAGTTTCTCACAAGGAAACCTTTTTGTCATATCTCCACAATCTGATTTTGTATCCACAACCAGTCCATGATCATCATAAAAACTAATACCCTGATCATTCTCATCAAAGGATTCATACTTATATAAATCCTCTGCAACATTTTCAGTATCCAAAAATCAACAGGGCCTAACATTTGTTGATTAGATAGATGTGTACATTTATTATATTCAATTGTAAGCAAGTCAGAGATCTCATCACTACTGAGAAAAGGAGAGCTTTACTCATCTATATGCATTGCCTCTTTATGATAAGAAGTACTTGCATCGTTCATATCAGAATCCTCATCATTTTCATTATTAGAATAACACATCTCCTTACTCGGTAAAGAATCACAACTAATTGAAATTCTGGAAACATGAGAAATGTTGTCCTGATTTTTCAGCACTGGTTCAGACAAGTCCGAAGATAACTCATCCTTGACATCTTCATCAAAATCTTCACTCAAATAGTTTTGACCTTCAAATTCAAACTTCTCTGAACAAGTAGAAGACCTTGTATACAATGATTTTGATTCTTTATGACTACTACAATCTGAATGTTCTTCTGACATAACTTTATCATTCTGAGAAACATTCTCATCTTTAAACATAGGATGCTCTAGGATACTATTTGTATTATTTCTTTGTGGATGATCCTTTTGCAACTTATCCCATTCATCATCACCAGCAAATTCTGCTAAGAAAAACCACTTGAAGTTAGTCAAAGAGGAGACACATTTTAGGGGTAAAATCAAGTACCAATCAACTGCAACCCCTTTGAGGGATCTCCCAAAAAACATCATGCCAATATCTTCCTCATAAATTTGATACTTTACAAGAAATATGAAGAATGCTAAGACATGCTCTAATGTTGATTCAGACTGATCATCAAAGATCGGGATTAGATCAATGAGCTCGCTAGGAAAAGAATTGGGGAATCTTGGAACATGATCACAACTTGAAGCTCTATCTAGCTTGATAAAATATAGCCTTGTAGGCTGAATTATTTTTTGATTATCCATTTGATTTGAAACAAGATGAAAACTTACTTTATCTTTACAAGAGGTACACCAAAACACTTAAACCTCTATGACAGCAAATTAAAGTTTCACGACAAGATACTCAACATGGGAACATGAAACTGTCTATGTTACTCTTCCCTTCTTATCAATGTTGAATCATTTAATAGGGAACACAATACCTTACAACTGATCTTATGGAGAAACACATGAAGATCAAAAATACTTGGAAGTGTTGAAGTTGAAACTCAACTTGCTAAATGGAAAGCTTCTGAATCTGAAGCTTGCTTTGCTGAAATAATTGTAGAGTCGCCACCTCCTTGAAGAGGAAAAACACTTTAACCATTGAAAACTCTTTCTGTATCTCTTTCCATCAACACAACAAAACTTCAACAGGGTACATACACTGTTTATCAGGACTGAAAATACATCATTTTATGCACTGATCAAACAAAGAACTCAGAGTCGCCACTCACAACTGGGTGAGATGATTAGAAACTTTTAAAACTAACTCTTTACACTTCAATAGAAACAACAGGATAAATAATAAGTTAGCTAGGAGTCTAGATCTACTTGTACTCGTGTTATTTATAATTGATTGCAACAAATCCCTAGTAGAGTCGCTATTTTGTTGGTGACTCGGATGGGCTGACTCAATCTGGGTAGTGAAATATTGAAAGTTTGTAGTATAACCAGAGATTCTTAATTGATTTATTTCTTTATCATGTTCTCTTCCCCAGCTGAGTCACCATTTTGTTGGTTCTTGGATTGGATTTTACACTCCATGAGACACCAATATACCTAAGACTAATTTTGGGAATGGTTAGTTCCAAATATGGGGAAATTTGTAGGTAACTGGACTAACTATAGGGACAAGGCTACCCTCTTCACTTCTGGCTCTACATAACCAAGGTGGGTGCACCTAATCTAGTAAATGAAACACTCTTTACAACACCAAAATTGGATTGAACAAATCAGATAATAGCAAGAAAGTATTAAATGATAACCAGTCATTCATTGACTCTCCATTGCTATGAAATAACTAAGGCCAAAATACATAAAATTGAAAGGATAGAAAGGATTTTAACTTGATTTCTTGCAGAATGTAAACAACCATGCCAAACTTGCATCACTACAGGAGATACTAATTTCTGATTAGTGCCTTGTCCATTGGGCAATATATCTAAGATAGATATAAAATAGAATAAAATAGATTCCAAGCCATAAACATAATAAAATAGATTCATACACTACTTATAAAATATCCTTCATGTTGAACCAAATGAATCTATGCTTTATTCAAAGACTTTTAACCTGATCTTGGATCAAGGCTGAGAAAAAAAAAATACACAAGTAAACCCTGTGTAAGGAGAAAGAAAACCCAAGACTGAAGAAACACAACAAAATGAGAGATTTGAAAACTGAAAACTACATTAAGTATAAGGATTAAAACTCCTATGTTACAAACTATTCTAGAATACAACACTTAGACAATATACAAAAGATTTTGAATGGTTTTCCACTGTATTGACACAAATAGCAAAATATTATACAATCTAGACTGAGGATACACACTTAGCTTCTCAGCTTCCTGTGTCAAGAATTTCCAGCCAGCACCTTCTAAATGATCACAAAAATCCTTTTATAGAGACAAGGATGCAATGAGAAAAAGATCATTTAGGTTAAAAGTGCTAAACCTAACCAATAATCTCAAGGCTTGGAGGAGAAAGAAATCTGATCTGATTGTACCTCTGTAAGACATTCCCAGGAATAATCAGCTACTTCCTCTGAAAAAGATCAAATCAATAATGAATGCCTTGGAAGAAGCAACAAATCTGATCTCATCCATGAATCAAAGTAAAAAATCTGCAAAGAAAGCCAAGATGCTAAAAATATGATCTTCCCCCTTTGTCGGATTTGCATATCAGTCAAGTCTGAAATGAAAAATCTTCACCAAACTCTGATCTTGAAAATAACATTCATTACTGCTTCTACCAATTTGGTCAAAACTAATTTTAACCATCACCACTATATTCCTAGTCTTTTGGCATTTCCAAAAACATATTATATGCTCATATTTGGACAAAAATGAAGCCTTCAGGCGTTATTTCTGTGAAAAACCTCCATCATTTAAATTTTTTATTTATTCATATAGTGCAGACTATATAAATACATTTTAATTTATTTGTGCAAACCTTTGAATTTGAAGGTGGGCCCCCTATGCCACATGGCACTATCTTATTGGTCTAACGATCCACCTCATTTCCAAGCTAGACCTATGCACACCTCTATGACACATGTCACTCATTGGTTGGCCTATCTTGCTGATCGGGCATCCACCTTAGATATATATGTCAGCTCATTACCCTGCCACATGGCAGCATGTCGCTTCCCCACAATGGCTAACTATCATGAATCTTCATTTTGCGCTATAATGACCATCGTTGGATCAACATGCATCTCAAGGCGGCCGACCAACTGTCCATCTTCTGTTTCATCACTACTTGTTGCCAAGTGTCATATCCTTATTGGTTCATTGATCCACCTGGGTGTTTGACTGTATCTTCTTGGCCACATCATCACCTTGACAGGTGTCACTCAGTCGCTAATCCCCAATGGTATCCGTCCTGCATTTTCATTTTTGCATTTCATTGACATCTGTTGATCTTGTGGCACACATCCTAATGCAACTGATCATGTACCTACATGTTTTGCCAAAATTTACCTTACCTCACATGTGGGGCCCACTTTCCAAGTCACCATCTACGTCATCTACCTTGATCCACATGCGCACGTGAGAGTGGCCCTCCAACTGGGCATCCTTACTTGGACTCTTTCATACTATGTGTTTAGGTATTTGAATCACTTATTTTTCCCTCTCACAATGAATGTGGAACAAACCATTTTCAAAGTATAATATTTATCTATCAAAATATATTCAATGTGCATGCCCAATTGGTTGGGCCCACACAAAATCGAAAGGCCCTACTCCAAAGCCTTCCTTCCTTCTCTTTACTTCAGTATACATTATGGCATCTCTGTATTTAAAACTTTTATTACCATTTGGGTGAATGAATGTGGCACTAAACTCTATAGATAGTCCATGTTTTGGTTTCCTAGCTCCTCTAAGCCTATGCACAACCAATATTTTCTTCATTCCCTTGGTGTGCTATAGAGAACGTCCCAACTGGAAGCTCTCCTTGCATTTAGTGTTCAAGATTTAATCAGAAAAAATATCACAAAGAAAAAATGTAAAATTTGCATGGCATATTGATGTGGAAGATGACTTTCATGAGCACAAATGTTTGAGATGATCAATTGCCAACTCTATTTACATGTCCAGTCTATCTGTGAGTGCACTAACATAAGGCCAACATGCAGCACAAAAAGATTGTATGCAGTCGAGCATGGTGTAGGCAAAACCCCCTCTTACCTTTAGTGTATACGCGGGACCCCTCATTTCCTCAATGCACTGAACACCACTCACATGGTGCACCCAAAACACAAATGGAGAGTGCGCAGCTGACTTCAGATCTTTAAATTTCATGAGGATGATAAAATGATCAATGAATCCATCATTCCTAACAACATGCATTTCTAACATATGCTGAAAAAATGAACCATTGAGTTGACCAAAATTTACATAAATTATGTAATTTGGAACAACAAGCATACAAATAGGGATGCTCCAACTAGCTAAAAGAAGGGGATGAACCAACATTTAGTGTGTACATTCAACACCAAAGGACGTGGGCACACACAGAACCACTAATGATATGCTTTAAAAGGTGGACATGCACTTGGTTTTTTTTTTTTAAACATATGCTTGGTACTTCAAATGGCGCCTGCAACATTTCAAAGGTGTGCATGCTCTTTGTTTTAGTGTGCATAGCATTTGTTAAACATTGCAAACTATCTCTTGAATATATGCACACAAAAATTGTGCCCTCATCCAGCCTTCATAACATTTGGTGTGTGTGGCATCTAAAATCCATGAGCTTCTTCTCCCGCAAATTCAATTTGACATCTTTATCTTTTTCAAATGTATTAAAATCAACCTTTGTTTTAACATTTTACTTTGAGATTTTCTTCCATCCTCCAAATAATTCAAAACGCTGGCCTCAAGGAAAACCACCTTCATATTTTAATCACATGCTCATGCACTTATTGGTTGTCCTCTTTTTTTTTATTTGTTGGTCTTCTAAACTTGTATACTCATGTAATTAGCACTTGTTCTACATTCAACACATGGTGCCCCTTCCTATTTTGTTTTTAGACTTTTATATAATGTTTGTAGCCAATAGTGCAAAACATAGATGGCATGCCTAGCATAGCGACAAATTTTATCCTTTTATAATAATGCAAGTTGGACCCCAAGTGGGTCCAGCCTAAAAAAATTTCAGATTCAAACAACCGGCCTCGAAAATGATCTAGATCGACTGGCATTTGCAACCGGATCCAATCCGAACAACCGGAAAACCTTTAAAAACTTCAACTTCTACTACTTTGCCAATTGGCAAATTTGAATAAAAAACCTCTAGTCGCGCCATTAAAAGACCAATCAAAACATATCACTGAATGTTGAAACTTGACAGATATGAACTTTGTACTATAGAGAATTATCCTATAAAATGGATTTGCCTAAAAAGGAACAGGGCATGAGATTTTAAAAGTTGAAAACACCTATTCAGAATTGTTGGCAAATCGCAAACTGAAAACACTGCCAACTACCTCGGAAGGAGATGATTTAAAAATATCAAACGATGAGCTAAGGGCACGTCACTGAATCTGGAAAAATCCTCATATACAAGGAACACAAAAAAACAACCCGCAACTAGAAATGATCATCTCGAAAAAGGATACGAATTTATGAAAATAGTTCCTTTGCACAGTTATTCTATTCACACTTTTTATCATTATTGAACACCTTTTTACTTGACCTTGCAATCCGATCAAATGGAACTCTCGGGGTTTGAAACCTTGGATGATTGATCTCTCTCACACATAGAAAACAAGTCTATAATCATATTTTCAGGATGATAAAATGATTATCCAGAAATAAACTTCAAAGTCAGCCACTTAGAACATCCCGAACTGAAAGGCAATGAAACAGTAGAAGTTGCATCTAGAATTATTTGGGGAAATGGGTCAAATAGATTTTTTATAGTCTAAAACTTATCAAGGGGAAACACTTCCATGTCTGAAGTATGGAACATCATTCAATTATGTTTGACCTTGAACCGGGTGCAAATGGAAAAACCCCAAAGTAAGCCACTCAGGAAACTGAATTGTGCACTCCTGAAGAAACTTAGCAATCTGCAAACGGAATGGCTCTAGCAAACATGTCAAACGGGCACACGGGGGGTTGGAAATTGGTATGGACATTCTTTCTCATGCCTAAAACATGATGCAACAACCCTTATGTCATAAATATTAACCAGGTGTCAGATGCAAACCTTCAAAGTAGGCCCTTCAGTTAAAACTGGATAGGATGCAAAGTGCAGATTCGTAGAATGCGCTTCAAATGGGTACCTTCAAAACTTATCCGAACTAAAATCTAGGAGTTGTGACCAACTATATATGCTAAATGAAATACGAGGAACACCTGTCCTAAGCCCCATCCTTGTATGCACTTGAACTAGGGTCTTTAGAAATAATCTTTGAAGCACTGAACTTTGCCTTAGGAAAATTCTTTGATTATGGGCTCAAAACTATCCGATATTTTTTTAGCTCCAACACATGGGAAAAACCCTCCCGCAAAAAAAAGATAAAAACAAGCTGCATGGATGGATAGAGTAATCAAGACTCCCCCCTTATGACATACATCATGTATATATAATAGAATCCCTCAAAGGAAGGAAATAGGGAAGAGAGACGAAGTAACCCCCCTGAATGTTGAATCTCTGACAAATATGGTCCAAGATGTTGACCAATACTCCTCCATGGGAAGAAAATAGAGCCAATTATGCACCAAGAATGTCAAAGTGTGACAAAATCAGGTACCAATGTGGATGTAGAATGACCGATGAAATGCCCACTAAGATATGATTGAGATGAGACATGGAGACATTTGCAGGCACCAATTGGGTACTCTCAATTGACAAGTTGGTATACTTGAACTTGTGTCGTGTGTCCATTAACTGATTGGTTGGAGCATAACTTTCAAGAACCAAGTGCCATGATATTCCTAATCTACTAACATAGGGACTACATAAAATGTGTCATCAATGACAAGGTACAAATAAAAATGTGGCACTTTATGATAGTGCATGTACAACATGGTTCATGCAAGAGCATACAACATCAAATACAATGAAAAGCTAGAAATATGTAGAAGATGAAGCAACCAAAGATGCCCTGTCAAATATTGCAGAAAAAGTGTCCTCTTGTTGGCCTGTTGCTAGAAAGTCTTTGGGACAAAATTGGCCTTCCCCCTAGCTGTCGGTTGGATGACATTGCAAAACAGGTATCTAGATGGCAAAGAAAAAATTGTATTCCCAATTTTGCTTATTTATTAATATTTTATTTTTCAAAAACTCAATAAGGTTAAGAAAAACATGTTATTAAAATCCCAAAAAAACTTTATTAACAAATAAAGAAAAAAACATAATTATTTTTATCATTTTTGAATTTTAAAAAAACTTTATAATAAAGGAAAACACACATGCATTTTTATTTTTAAAAGAAAAACTTTAACAATAAATTTTTAAAGAAAATCTTATAAATATTTTATTTTATTTAAGTTTTTATTTAAAAAAAATTATTTAAAAAACATTTAAAAAACCAAGTTTTTATTAAAAAAAACTTTTAAAAAAAACGTATTAAAAAAAATAGTTTAAAAACATAATAAAAATTTTATTTAAAATTTTAAAAAACCATTATTAAATCTTTTTTTTAAACGGTGTGAGGATCTCGTCACCCGTCATACTCTGAAGACTATGGCTGTGGGTGGTACCACCCTCGCGACCTTGCAAACTATGGGCCACAATACCTCACAGGCCTGCAGCCACAAGTACCTATCAAGTACCTTGTGGTACTCGTAGGGCCTGACGAGGCTTGTGATGTGGGTACTATAGGTACTTGTGGTCGTAGGTACCTATCTGTACCTACGATTGTAGGTACTTGTTAGTACCTGCAATCACATCTACATTTCGGTACCTGTGGTCACAAGTTTTTAAAAAATTATTTTAAAAACAAAATAATAACCCCTTGTAACTTTAAAAGAATCATTTTTTTTATTTGTTATTTTTTTATTTTTAAATAAAAAAGAAAAATGAAATTATTTTAAAAAATAAATTTGTACCTACGTACCTACAGACTACACAAATCCGTACCATGGGCAGGGAGGGAGATTTTTTCTTCCGAGACCAACTACGTCTGATTTGGGCGTAAGACCAATCAATCTAGAGGTTTTTGGCCACTTTGATCACAATGAAAATATCAGATTTGGCCCAAAGTGCTCCAAATTTGTAGATCGGGCTTAGGGATCCAATTTACAAAATATTTTTTGCCTCAAATTAGACTTTTTCCCAAGTTAGGAAAATTTATAAACAAAATTTATGGAAACGGCCACCCAAACACAATAGCAAGGTCAGATTTTTTTCTAGACACTCCCATAAGCTGCTGCTCCTCCAGATCTGAATCGTGGCCCTCCAAAAGTTGAAGCCAAAAGTTGAAGCAAAGAGTATTCTAATGGCTATGCAATGACATCTTCTATGACTTTGATACCATGTAAGAATTCATGTAAGGAAAAGAATAAACACCAAGATCTAGAAACTCAATAGATAGCACAAGAGAGACAAGATGATATGATCAAATGAATAATTCAATAATGATCAATAAATAAATAGAATGAATTGATTACAAAGTAGAATTGCCTAAATATATAGGAAATAAGATAAGAATACATGATAAGGAGATGATAAGTTATCAACTTCACTGGGTGGAATCACATGTCCACAAAAGGTGGATCATCCTCCATTGTATATCAAACTATGTGCAACATGTGCAACAATGAGAAGATGATAATGTGATAAGAGCACTAAAGGTAGATCTCACACACAAAGAGGTATGAGATGACAACTATCACCATCTAAAGTAGAATTTCTCCTAACTATATGCTAAAATGTAATGCAAACTCTTAGGTGTCTCAATGATAACTAATATGTAAATGCATTATCCTAAGTAAACTTAAGTAAAGTATAATTAGTAAATATTTAATTACACCAACAGATTTTTATCCGAGCCTAATGAAGTATGGCCACTAATTTTGAGATCTGATCCTACACATGTAGAACATAGATGAAAATGGTTCAGATCACTAATCCTACCAAAATTTTGTAAGCAAAAAGTCTATTGTTTCTAAAAGAAATGTTAACTAGAAAAATAGAAGATATAAAGTCCATAAACTCTATTCCAACGTTCATATCCATATTGAAAGGAGTCACAATCAAATGTAAGGTTCAAAATGTCAATGATGAAGGTGACAATACATCACCTCATGGAGACAATATAAGTATAACTATTGGACTATGAATAACATGAGCTCCACCTTTGATACATTTCCATGATGCTTTTTCTTTTGCAATAACAATGCTCTCAAACCTCACACAAAAAATAAGTTTTTGGTTCTTCTCGATGAATTCTAAAATATCAGATTGAACGCTCACTCTAATTCCCAATGGCTTCTCCACGTACACTTTGTAGGTGGAACAAGAGGCACCCACATTTTTTATTGTTCTCTTCCTCATAACTTGAGAACACATGGAGTTGAAGAATATACAAAATGATGGATAATTAAGATTAGCTATGAGGTTTCCCATATGTATTACAGTATATTTGGGATTATAGAGAAAAATATTGTAATCACAGGGTGTCAAATTTTAGACAAGCTCAGATCCACAAGAACTGCTAGATTTACATGACTTGCCCCTAGTGCAAATGGGTTGGCTTCTTTGACATTGATGTTATCTTTGATTTGCTATTTTTTATTGTTATGAACATAACAAGACATCATGAGAGCCAATTTAATGGTAGTAGGACTCCAAGAAGGATGAGCTACGCATGTGAATGCTACAAGTTCACTTACATGTGGACACGTCATGGATGTTCTTAACATAAACTTATACCCAATCTAAACTAGCAGTAAAATGTTGATGCCTAGATCAACCACGTCAAGTTTTAGTATGTCTAGAAATTCCAAACTTGGGCCCCTCAAAGAACACAAAGCTACAAGTGGAGTTGTTACTATATTTCCCACTACAAGAAAAACAAACACACCTTTTTTCATTGCTTCATAGGATCCAAGGGGTATGGTATCCCCATACCAAGATGTTTCCCGCACTTTACAACCAATCAAAATGGATATAATATCAATGCCATCTAAAATAGTCATAAATATGGCAGCAACAACGTTGCAATTATCAGTAATTTTATTTCATGAAAACTTCTATGTGGCCAATCTAGCATGAGGAGCCATCCATATGGTTGTTCCATTGGAAAATCCATTAAAAATCCCTCCTTCCACTTTCAACCATACAATAATTGAAGCATAGTGTGTTCCATGGCCATGGGTGTCTCTTACTGATTTTATATCTCTTAGGAAGTTCACCTATCTAGTTTTTGTCACCTTCAAAAAAATAGTGAGCTCTAATGATTTTCTTGTTGCAATGAGAGGAATTGCACATCTTCCCAGTTTCACATATGCCCTTGCACTTTTCAAGTACAAGTCCCAAGCCTTTATCATTGAAGCTCCCATTCTCAATCCATATTCCACTATCAATCTAGTGTAACACAATTCTTTCTCTTTGACCCTAGACTCCCCTAGGATCATACAAGGCTACTTCTCTAACCTTTAGGGCTCTTTACCTAGTCACTCCACAAGGATTCACTCAATGATCCTTTTCCTATTCAACTTGTTAACACCAAAGTTGAAATCAAATTCCCTTCACATTGTTCCATGGGTGTCTTCTAGCACCACCATCCTCAAATACTCACCCTTGTCCACACTGACCATCAAATGGAGAGGAAGGTTAATTCATTTGTTATATGATCTAAAATCATGCCTAACTCCATCATATGCAAGGAAAAATCTATCACTTTCAAGGTTTCTTTGCTGACTTTCCCCAAACAAGGCTACAAGGTTATTAGGCCTAATTGGATACCTTTTGGCCCTTAACACAAAAACTCTCTAAAAAAAGTACTCAAAAAATTGCATATCCAAGTACCCTTTTGGGAAAACCTTAGGATTCATCTAGTTTCCCTTCTCCAACCTATCAGTATAGTGGCTTTCTATAAATAGGCCTAAAATCAAGGGTTTCAAGATTTTCTGACTCAACCGGTGAGGGTTTAGTGTTTCACACAAATGAACCATTCACCAAGACTCCTCCTTTCTTGTGATGCTTCTCAACTCACATATCCTCCTCTCTATATGCTTTGACTTAAGCAATGAATGCATTCAATCTCTCTCCTCATCTCTACAACTCATTGTGATCCCTAGCCATGCACTCCTAGCTCGCCTAGAGAATAACTTCAACAATGGCTTGCTTTCTTTCTAGGGCCCTAGCTTGCACCATATAGTTACACATGGAGTCTAGTCACAAATCCCAAAGGGACATACAATTTCTACGGTAGGAGAGTGAGCTAGCACTCTATTTATCAAACTCTGTCTAGACCAACCCGAGACAAGCTAGAAAACTAAAGATTAACAAACTAGCACTAAAACCTAACAAAATGATAAACTACCACCACAATGAATGAAATAAAAGACTAATCCACCATATTCAAATCTTACAGTCACTAAACTAATCCATATTAACTCTGATACAAGTAAAGCCTTCAAATTCTACACAAAAATACATAGAAAACTTCCAGATCTTGGTTTCCATACAGAATGATTCCCAATGCCCCAAATTAGGTTTTTCAACCAATATATACCCAATCCCATATGTTAGGACCCTTGGGTCAATATTTTGGGCATTTCTAAGCCTTTTCCTAGGTTTAAGGAAATGTTGACATGGCAACTCTTAAAGTTGTCATGACAACTTTTAAAGTTGTCACAACAACTTTTTGTGGTTTGTCTAACCACTTGGTCACACCATTTTGTGACTCAATCAAACACATTATTGGGTCATTAAGACCATGTTTAGCATCTGAATACATCAAAGAGGCATTTTTCAACATTTTCCATCTTTGGGCAATTTGGCTAAGTTTGTCAAATCTAGCTCAACTAGACTCAACTAGGACTTAGGGAAACCAACTAAGATCTATCAAACTAAACTAAAACACATTAGAGACCAACTAGTCCCCTTATTTCACTAGTGGCTTAGCTAAGGCCACTACAAGAAAAAAATCACACACTAGGGACCCTAGGTTACTAGATAGCCTTACCTAGGTGTCCTGCACCATACTCCCCCACAAAAAAAACTCAAGTCACTCCTATGACTAAGATGTCCTATGAGATTCCAAGCTTCTTGAAGTCTGCAACTTCAACCCAAGTGGCTTCTGATTCAGGTTTGTTCTTCCACTAGCTGAGGTGTTCCATGTACACCTTATGCCTAGTGGTCTTCTTGACCCTTGATTCCAAGATCTTCTCAACTTCCAGTGCACTTTGGAAGGTAGTGCATGAGGTTCTACATCAGTATGAATCTCTACACTATTTTCATTCAGCTCATTTAGGGGACCCTTGAATTTGATTAAATCATAGACATTGAACACAAGGGAGATGTTCAGTCCAATAGGTAGATCCAATTTATATGCATTAGCCCCATATTTAGCTAGGATTCGACAGGGACCCACTCTCTTCATCTAAAGATTTGTAGACACACCTTTTTGCATCCTTGATTTGTTCAAATGAGCCATTACATAGTCTCCTACCTCAAGCTGAACATTCTTCCTCTTCTCATCTATCTTGGCCTTCAACTTTTGAGTTGATTCTAGGATGTTCTTCCTCACCTACTCTTGAATCTCCTTCATGTTTTGAGTGAAGTCTTTAGCATGACCACTCCTATATTCCATGGCTCCAAGGTCTCTAAGCTCACATACACCCCTTGGGTTTATCCCCTAAACAATCTCAAATGGGCTCTTTTTGGTGGTCATGTTAACACTATCATTGTAGGCATACTCTGCTTGGGGAAGAACCACATCCCATGTCTTCCCATACTCCTTGCTTAGGCACCTAAACAAGTTACCTAAGACTCTATTAACCACCTCAGTTTCACCATCAGTCTGAGAGTAGTAAGCTAAACCAAATGAAATATTGGTACCCAATCTACTCCATAATGTTTTTCCAAAAGTGGCTCATAAACTTGACATCGCTATCTGATATAATGCTTAGGTGTAGTCCATGGATTCTTATAATCTCTTTAAAGAACAAATGATAAATTCTACTAGCATCATGTGTAGTTTGGTAAGGTATAAAATGCCCCATCTTACTAAATCTTTCTACCACAACATAGATATTGTCATGGCCATGCTTTTTCTTGGGTAGGTCCACAATGAAATCCATGCTCACACACTCCCATGGTCTATTAGGGACTAGTAAAGGTTGTAAAAAACTTGCATTGCTAGATCATCCTTTTTCCTTCATGCACACTACACACTACTCAACATATTTGGTTACATCTCTAACCAGCTTTGGCCAATGGTAAATCCTTTGCACAAGATCTATGCTTTTGTTCCCCCCAAAATGGCCACTCAAGATTCCATTATGCTTTTCATGTATGAGGTTTTCCCTCATTGATCCCTTGGGAACACACAACTAATTTCCCCTAAACAACAAACCACTTTATAAAGTAAAATCAGAAAACTTTCTATGAAAATGATTCTAAAAATCAGAGCATACCTTATAGGCTTCACCAAAGTCTTCATCATCCTTATAGAGGTCCTTGAAACTCTCTATCCCAATGCTATTTAACTAAACTTCTTGTATGGTCAGCAACATCCTACTTAGTGCATCTACAATCTTGTTTAGCTGCCCCTTTTTTGCTTGATTGTGAAAGTGAATGCTTGAAGATATTTCATCCACTTTAGGTGCCTCTTGCTTAATTTCTCTTTTTTTTTTTATGTAGCTAAGGGTCTAGTTTTCAGTAAAAACTACAAATTCCTTGAGTAGAAAATAATGTCTCCACTTTCTAAGATATTGTACCAAGGCATATAACTCCAAATCATAAGAAGAGTATTTCTTCTTAGCTTTATTTAATTTCTCACTAAAGAAGGTTGTTGGTCTACCTTCTTGGCTTAATACACCACCTACTGCCATCCCACTAGCATCACACTCCAAGGTGAAAAGTTTGTCAAAACTAGGCAATCTAAGGATAGGTTGTGTTGCTACTTGTTCCATTAGCTTCTTGAATGCTTGGTCTACTACAGAAGTCCATTTAAACTTGGTCTTGAGACCACCTTTAATGGTGTCTACCATTGGTGCACAGAACTAAACTGCCTTATGAACTTCCTATAAAATTGAACTAACCCATGTAAGCTTGTTACCTCTATTTCCATGGTTGATGTAGGCCAACTTAAGATAGCTTCCACCTTGCTTAGATCCATTTTCAATGATCCACGGGATACTAAAAACCCCAAATAGATAAGCTCTTGTTTGAAAAATTCACATTTCTCTAGGTTGATGGATAACTTCTCCTCCTGCAGCCTTTTTGGGATCATCTCCACATGCTTTAAATGTTCTTCTATTATCTTTCTAAAGATAAGTATATCATCTAGATATACTACCACAAATATCCCTATGAAATCTTTAAGCACTTCATTCATGAGCCTCATGAATGTGCTAGGTGCATTTGAGAGGCCAAATTGCATAACTCTCCACTCATATAGCCCATCAGTTGTCTTAAAGGTTATCTTCCATTCATCCCCATCCTTGATTCTAATCTAGTGGTATTCACTTTTGAGGTCCAATTTGGTGAAATACATTGCCCCTCCAAGACATTCCATTAAATCCTCAATTCTAGGTATAGGGAACCTATACCAGATTGTGATCCTATTTATAGCTCTTGAATCTATACAAAGCCTCCACTTTCCACCCTTTTTAGATGCCAACACAACTGGTACTACACAAGGGCTTATACTTTTCCTAATTAACCCTTGATCCAAAAGTTCTTGCACTTGTCTAGCCACCTCCAAGTTTTGTTCTAGAGTGAGCTTATAATCTGCCTTATTAGGTAATGATGCACCAAGTAAAAATTCTATCTGATGAATTATCACTCTCCTAGGAGGTAAGTTTGTTGGAGTACCATCACTAACTATGTCTTTATACTTCTCAAGCAACTCTTGAATTTTTGATGGAAATGGCTCTGTTTTAGTTTTCCCCTCCTCTTTGGGCTTGAGTAGAATAGCATACCCATCACTATCCTTATCCTTGAGGGCTTTTATGAACTATTTTCTTCCACTCATCAAGATGCTAGGAGTCATGGACTGTGATTCATCCTCTTCCAACAAGGATGGAATCTTGAAAGTCTTGTTATCCTTCTTGAAGGATATTGCGTTCTCCTTCCCATCATACACTACACTCCTATCAAATTGCCAAGGCTTGCCCAATAGTAAGTGGCATGTAGCCATAGGAAATAAATCACAAAGTAATTTGTCCTTATACCTTGCAATTGAAAACTCAACCCAAGTCTGCTCATTCACCAACACACTCTACCTTTTATTCAACCATGTCACCTTGTATGGATTGACATGAGGGATCTTCTCAAATTTTATTTTAATGTTCACAACTTCTTCTGATATGATATTGTCTATGGAGCCTGAATCCACAATCACTTTACAAAGTTTTCCAAGGATTTTACATCTCATCCTAAACAAATCTCTCCTATGCTTGGGTTCATCCTTAACTAGCTATCTGATCAAAATCCTTTTGAATATTAAGTTCTTACCCATTTTTGATTCAATATGGTCAACCTCAGGTGTTTTGATACTTGTTGTGTCTTCATGGGCATATGAAATCCTCTTCCATTGTTTGATGAGGTAGGCTTATCAGGGAACCTATAAGCTGGGTGATCCAACTAGCCACAATTATAACACTTCATACTTGCAAAGTATGAGTTGCTCCTGCCTGCACCTCTTCCTCTATTTGAGCCTCCTTGAGTACCTCTACCTCTTTAATGGCCCCCTCTTGGATTGATTTCACCTCCATGCTCGGTCATCTTGGACTCTCCCTAATTTCTTTGCTCATTACTCATGCCTTGATAATCACCTCAGTGACCCACTTGGTCTCTACCTCTACTTCTACCCCTATTATTGGAGTCTCTTTTCTTCTTGTTCCTTTATTCAACCTTGAGGGCTAGTTGGTGGCACTTTTGAATAGTGGTTGGAGTCCACGAGCTTATCTCTTCCTGGATATTCCATTTGAGACCACTCAAATATCTGGCTACCTTGATGGATTCCTCTTCTTGGTTCTTGGACCTAAGGCATATCTTCTGAAACTCCTCTGTATAAGAGGCCACATCTGAGTCCTTTTGTTTCAATCCTTGTCTCTTCCTATGAAGTTGAATTTCATGGTCTTCTGGTAGATAATTTTCCTTCCCCTTAGTCACCATGGCTTTCCAATTTACTATAGGTAGCTTGCCCATTCTGACTATTTCATCTTGCAAGTACTTCCACCATGTCAAGGTTGATCCTCTTAATCTTGATTTGGAAACCTTAATCTTTTGGGCTTCTGTCACACCCTCACACTCAAAATTGTTTTCCATCCCCTCAATCCATTCCATGACTATCTCAATATCCATTTTCCCACTAAATAGTGGTAGTCCTTTAAATGCCTTTGCATTCAATGCTTTGATTTATTTCAAGAATGGTTCCTCATTCATTGGAGGGTCTGGTTCAGGGATGATTTCATCTTCATCAATAATCTTTTTACCCCTATCACTATTTTCAGCATCTTTTTTTTTCTCTTGAGCTCTCTGATCAACTACTTCTTGGAGTTTTATCCTCATCTCATCCATGGAATCTTCAAGGAATCTATTTCTCTCATTTTTCTCTTCCACCTCTCTAGCTAGCTTTTCATTTTTCACCATAGTGCTCTCCCCTACTGATTCACCAGTATATAGAGACATACACTAACTCCCAAATCTTTGACTTCTCTGATACCGATCTGGTGTAACACAAGTCTTTCTCTCTGACCCTAGACTCCCCTAGGATCATACAAGGCTACTTCTCTAGCCTTTAGGGCTCTTTACCTAGTCACCCCACAAGGATTCATTCAATGATCCTTTTCCTATTCAACTTGTTAACACCAAAGTTGAAATCAAATTCCCTTCACATTGTTCAATGGGTGTCTTCTAGCACCACCATCCATAAATACTCACCCTTGTCCACATTGACCATAAAATGGAGAGGAGGTTAATTAATTTGGTATATGATCTAAAATCATGCCTAACTCCATCATTTGCAAGGAAAACTCTATCGCTTTTGTATCATCTTAAAATGGAAGCACTTCCATGTTAAGAGCATCTAGCCCTCCAAGTAAGTGGTTTGGGGTCATATTTGATGCCTTGAATTGATCTTTGCTTTGATCTAGCTTTCTCCCCGCTTTCCACTTCTTTTTTGCTTCATTCTAGGTGAAATTAGGGTTAAGATCTTAAGGATTCTCTTGAATTTCCCTCTTTTATAGCTCTATTTCTAGGTAGGATTTAGAAATGGATCCTCCTAGCCTTCATCATGATAATCATATGATTTTATGTCTATCACTGACATTCTATCCTATTTTGGCATCAGTTCTAGGTTTCTGGGCATCCCTGGGACCTCCTGACTTGGTTCTGAGTCAACTTGGGACCAGGGTCAGGGTCGAGTTAGAACTTGACTAGGTCAGGGTCAAGCTCGACCTTGACTAGGTCAGGTCCAACCTTGACTTTGACCCCTTCCTCCAAAATTCCAATTTCCAAAATTTTTGGGCTTCGGGCTTTCAGGAGATTTATTTTCCTGCCTCCGGGTCGGCCATTTCGGGTTTCAAGATGGTAAATCCTTTAATTGCATTTAATCTAGGTATATTTTCTAAAGGTGAGGACCTAATTGGGATTTAATTTTCCAAGGTGGCCCATCTAGAGGAATGTGCCCTAGATCACTATAAAAGGAGGCCTTCCTCTCTCATTTTCACATCAAGTTTTCATATCTCATCTCAAGTTTTCATGCTCAAGATCTCTCAAGCTCTCAAGGTGATCATTCAAGCAAGCATCCATTCAAGTATTCAAGTCTTCTTCTCCATCCAAGTTCTCCATTGAAGATCTAGGACTCAAGCATTCAAGCCATTGAAGCGATTTGGTTCAATAATTCAAGATTCATCATTCAAACCCTAGATCTAGCCATCATGATGGTGTGATCTTCCTTCAAGATCCTTTTTTTCATCTTCAAGATCCATTTCATTCTTCTCTTAAGGTGGATTCCAAGCATACAACCATGGAGGTTTGATTTACATTTATTATTGTGTTCAAACTTTCATATCAATATACTTGTTTACATTTCAAATACAATTGCATATCTATTGAATTGCATAGCTTCATTGTTAGATCTACTTCTACTACTTGCTAGCATTCTCCATTTCAATTTAAATATTAAGGTTGATTCCAAACCGGGGTTTGACCAAGGCAAACCCCCCAAACAAACAAAAAAAATCCTCCTTTTCTTGCAGGTATAGGTGCAAAAATTTAGATCTGAGAGTGAATTGGGATACCCTTTTCGGTGAACTTCCAGGACCTGTGAACATAATTCAAATCAAACTTCAAATAAATAATGTGGTATTTGACCTTATATGAGGGTCAAACCTGAGCTGAGCCATCTTGAGGAAAGATTTATGGGTTTTCTTTGTCTGGGCATTTCTAGTCCAGGACAGGTTTCAGATTTTCCCAAAAGTGTACATAGACATCAGAATTCAACATTTTCCAGATCTGCCCTAATTTGAGGTTAGTACTTGTATTTCAATTATTCTATATTCCAAACATATCCATCCACAAGGGAAATATTGGATTACTTTCTCTCTTCCATATTCGTCCACAAATTGATTCGATTGTGTATTAACCTCTAGGTTGATCAAATCAGATCTCTTCCTTGGGGAATTTGGGTTTTGAGAATAGATCTCATATTTCCCCCTCTACATTTGAATGGTGGTGAATCCATTTTACCATCATACAACTTTCAAGGTTTCTTTGCTGATTGTCCCCAAACAAGGCTACAAGGCTATTAGGCCTAATTGGACACCTTTTGGCCCTTAACAAAAAAACTTGCTAAACAAAGTACTCAACAAATTGCATATTTGAGTACCCTTTTGGGAAAAACTTAGGATTCATCTAGTTTCCCTTCTCCAACCTATCTGTACAATGGCTTTCTATAAATAGGCCTAAAATCAAGGGTTTCAACCTTTTCTAACTAAACCACTGAGGGTTTAGTGTTTCACAAAAATGAACCATTCACCAACACTCCTCCTTTATTTTGATGCTTCTCAACTCACATATCCTCCTCTCCATATGCTTTGTTTGAAGCAATGAATGCATTCAATCACTCTCCTCATCTCTACAACTCACTGTGATCCCTAGCCATGCACTCATTGCTTGCCTAGGGCATCACTTAAAAAATGGATTGCTTGCTTTCTAGGGCCCCAGCTTGCACCATATAGTTACACATGGAGTCTAGTCATAGATCCCAAAGGTTTGTACAATTTGTATGGTGGGAGAGTGAGCTAGCACTCCATTTATCAAACTTTGTTTGGACCAACCCAAGACAGGCTAGAAAACTAAAGATTAAAAAACTAGCACTAAAACATAACAAAATGATAACTACCACCATAATGAATGAAATAAAAAACTAATCCACCATATTCAAATCTTACAGTCACTAAACTAATCCATATTAACTCTGATACAAGTAAAGCCTTCAAATTCTACACAAAAATACACAGAAAATTCCTTCTTCCATATCTTGGTTTCCATACAGAATGATTCCCAATGCCCCAAATTAGGGTTTTCAAAAAATATATACCCAATCCCATATGTTAGGACCCTTGGGTTAGGATTTTGGGCATCTGTGAGCCTTTTCCTAGGTTTAAGGAAATGTTTTCATGACAACTTTTAAAGTTGTCATGACAACTTTCAAAGTTGTCACATCAACTTTTTATGGTTTGTCTAACCACTTGGTCACACTATTTTGTGACTCAACCAAACATGTTATTGGGTCATTAAGACCATTTTTAGCCTTTGAATACATCAAAGAGGTATTTTTCAACATTTTCCATCTTTGGGCAATTTGTCTAAGTTTACCAAATTTGGCTCAACTAGACTCAACTAGGACTTAGGGAAACCAACTAAGATCTACTAAACTAAACCAAAACACATTAGAGACCAACTAGTCCCCTTATTTCACTAGTGGCTTGGCTAAGGCCACTACAAGACAAAAATCACACACTAGGGACCCCAGGTTACTAGATAGCCTTACCTAGGTGCCCTGCACCACAATCACGCCCATAATTATATCTTTTTGTAATGGTATGAATGCCACAAATTGTTACATGAGTTTTTGTTGCCAAATTAATCTAACTAGTAACTACAATAGTTTACCCATTACTTACAGATTGGACATCCACAAAGTAGTTATCAATTGATTCAATAGACTCATTTATGTATCAATCCAGAGATGAACTTGAAATGGTGTGGCAAAGTATATGCACTAAGTTACAGTAATTGCCATAAATTTTCTACCAAAAGGAAACATTGCATTTTTAAAAACAAATACTAAAAAATAACTCTTATGTACATGAGTCAAAAATCTACAAAGAGTTTACTCTAATAAAAAAATCCAAAACTCAAATAGTTCTCTACTTTGTTTTCCTTGCTGCAGGAACAACCATAGGTTATGCTACCTAGTGGTTACAGGAACAACCATTGGTTATGCTACCTAGTGGTTACAGGAACAACCATTGGTTATGTTACCTAGTGGCTACAGGATCAGATGAGTACTAAATAACAGCTAAAGAAATACAAGGAAATAGTAATATTCATTCACCAAGTGGGCCCCCTTGGATGAGTGAATTGGAACAGCTCAATATATGCTTATTGGAACAAAGACATCTCTATTTTATTCATCACTAGAAACTAAGCACATACTGAATAGAAACTGCATTAACTAGAATTTCCCTAAAACTATAGTAAAGATTTTTGTTCTTATTGCTAATCTGACTCTTTTAAGAATTCTTCAAGAAGCTTATTTATAACAAAAAACTTCCTTAACTAACTCCTAGACAATCAGAAATCTCAAATGTATGGATTGCAATAGGTTTATCTCCTTACAAAAATGTTTGAGACAATTCCTCAACTGATAGAACAAGTCTGCACTTATTAAATGATCTAGTAGAAATATAGGTTCTTCTTTACTAGATTTCCTCCTAAGTGTAGTGGTTCACACTTGACTTTCTTAATGATAGTTTGATGTATTTATGGTAGTCAATAAACCACTCCTTCTAGCGGTTGTTGAACTGGTCTAAATCCCCTTGTGTTATCAGCTTCTTCAATACTTGAATGACTTAGTCCTGCAATGATGGTTAGTAGCACATACCATATTTACAATATATGATTATCTCATCATCCTACTTTGACTAAAACATCTATATACTAATTCATTCTTGTAGGAAAGGGTTTTCTTGGATATAGAAACATATTCACATTTTAATCATCCATAAGAGTATGAATAATATAAAAAGTGATTAGTTAATCCATAGGCAATATTAGCTAAATGGTCTGATGAACTACAACTGATTGAGAACCTGATTGAAGGACTTCAAGTGATTAGAGATCACTGAACATTGAACTGTTATGTAAGATAATTGAATCAGTTTTATGTTGTCATTGATGTCAACTAGTTTTGACACTACTTATCATGAAGTTGAAAATATCTAACACATCTATAGAAGAGAAGAGGAAGATGAATAGTTGATATATCTACATTGAGGAAGATGGTCATGACAGATGAGGATAACGAATACCTTTGGTAACTTATTGATGAGTCTATGACTTCATATTGTTCACTTGATTATGTTGCATTAATCTATTATGAAGTTGGGAGAAAAATGTTACAAAGTAGTGTGGTCAGTTAATGAAGCATTCCAGTATACACTGAGCAGTGTAGTGTATACCAAGTACAGTATAAACTGAGCTTGTGTTCACCGACATATTTTTTTGTTAACCGAGTATGAACAAAAGAACTAAATGATTAGTTTAGCCAACAGAAGTTGATGAGCTGTAAAGTGTATGATCACGGAGTGGAAAGATAAAGTTTTTTATGAGATCAATGCCTAGCAAAATTCAAGGAAGATCTAAAGGACACAATTGAAATGTGTTACTAACACATTAGCCGAGGAAGGTTTAAGCGAAAAACCAACGAAGGAGATTAAGTGGCAAAATCTGATGGATGAAAAGAAAATAGTTTACTTGTCTATTTAAGAGACTAGGATTTCACTATGAAACTCATGCCAGAGGAAAGAATACTGTATAGATATCATGTGAAAAAGATTCATGCATGCATGATCAAACTAGCTAAGGAGAACCAAATTGCAAAGATTATTGAGGGTCAGAAAGCTATAACCGAGAGACAGTAAGTTACTAAATAGTGTTGAACAGAATTGATATATTGATTAGAAGATTTCAATGAGCATAATATAGATCTATACATCTGTAAATCAAGTTGTATTGTAATCAAATCACATGATGTTATAGTTTAACCATTGTAATCAGATAAATCTCTTAACTGAGTAGACTTGAAAGTCTTGTAATGTCATTCATAGAATGTACATTTGTTATCCTGTCAACCCCATAGTGAATGTTGGTTGGACGATAACGATTAGTGTTAAATATTCTAACAAGGTCACACCTTACAATGTGTTTTGTAAATGTTAACAGGGTTGGGTCTTCACCGACCTCACTTCAGAAGAGTGAACAATTTTTGGGTTGTCGGTCCCAGGTGGTTTTTCCCTTTACAGGGTTTCCATGTTAAATCTCTTGTGTTATGGGTTGATTTTGATGATTGTTGGATATCATACTTTACATGTTGCATATTTGATTTGATCAGTAGTTGCTATAAGTTATTAATTGGTAATCGGTAAAAGCACAGACAGTTTACTATTCTATGTTACCAAGCTGCAGAAATTTGTTTAAATTGTTTTTGGATATACATTTTGTATTTGGGACTTTGGATAACTGATTCACCCCCCTCTCAGTTATTCTAACAATTGGTATCAGAGCTTATTGGTTCCTTGGAATAGATTTTTAAGGACTTCATCATAAATATCACAAAAATGTATAATAGGGATGTACCAAAGCTAAACAAGGACAACTTTACAATATGGCAAAGCTGAATGAAACTGCATATATCTAGAATTGGGAATTCTACCCTCACACTATTAGAGAATGAATACATTGCACTGCCCACTGGACTTTTGACTCTTGATCAACTAAGAGATAGACATGAGCATAACATTACTATGATGGAGATTGTTGCTGCTCTGATAGATGTCAAGTTTGAAGATATAAAGATTGCACTACTACTAAGGATATGTGGGATAAACTTGCTCAAGTTTATAGTGGTGATACAAATGTCAAGAGAGCCAGAGCTAAAATTTTAAGAGGAAGATTCGATGATATAAAGATGAAAGAAGGAGAAAACATTGTGTTGTACACAAACTAAATAAAGGAGGTAGTTCATGCTATCAAAGGATCTGATGGTGTTATTGATGAAGACACTATGGTAAGAAAAATTCTAAGGACTTTATTGCCTATTTATGCAATCAAAATATCTACAATACATGAAAATAGGTCAACACCTAATAGTACTCTCACTCTTGGTAATTTGATTGGAAAGCTAACAACTTTTGAACTAAACAACTATGATAATAGTGTTTTACCGACTGTTGAATCTGCTTTTATGACTTCTCTGAAGATCGGTAAGTCTAGTAGTAGAAATAATAAGGATGATAGTGATAGAAATACTGATGATGAGCTTGATGAGCTTCAAGCTCTTATGGCCAGGAGATTACCTAAAGGAAAAGGTAGATATAGAGGCAAATTACCTTTAGCATGTTTTAACTACAAAGAGGTTGGCCATATTGTTGCTAGATGTCCAAATAGGAAGGAAGATGATAGAAACAAGGACCGATCTAATGAAGAAAGCTATGGGAGAAGAGACAATATGATGAAGGGTGCTCCCCTTAATACTGCAAACACATAACAGAAATAGAGAAACAACAGCAATAATATGCAAGAACAAAAAATTGGCTTCTTATTATCTCCACAAATGTGGAATTACAAACTTTTAGAATTACAATATGCAAAGCCACATGGGCATTCCCTTACAATATTCTGTAGGACAAAGCCTCAAATCAATACCCAGATCTACTACCCAGAACTGCCCTAGACAACACTACAGGCCTTCTTTATATAGGCAATTTCCATCACCCGAGAAGGTTCTAGAAATTTAGCCCTTAGGGCCGACCAAACTTAGAATTATTTTATTTTACAATTTATTACATCAAAGTCAGCTCAAAATGAGTTTTGAAACCCAAACAGAAATTTTGAAAAAAAATTATTTTTCGCCATTTCAGGTGACCCAACTTCCGAACACCATAAGTCATCACCCGTTGACCCGATTGGCTATTATAGCCCCATTCTGGAAATGCCACAAAGTTCTCTATAGGCTTGATCAGTGCAAAGTGCTTGTCGCCCAAATTTTCAACCTCATCCAAGGCGTCTAAAGCCTTCAAAACTAAGTTCAAATTTTTTGTACCCTACTGCCAATACTGAAAATCACCAATATCTTCAAAACTAGACCTGATCTAGCCATGAAACTTTGCTGGCAGGCTGATATGACTGAGATGAACCTCCACATGTAAAATTAGAACATTTCAAGATCGTAAGACCAACTTACTAAAAATAGCAAGTTTCCATAAATAGCGGCTTTGCATAAGATAGCCCTTATTGAATACAAAAATAAAAATATTTTTGGGTGATGCAAGATTGCTCTTACACCCAGGATGCTCCTGCATCAGACACTTGGGGTAATTTGAGAAGTGACCCTATCACGAATCAGGTGTGCAGAGGAAAATCAAGATGGTTAACCTCCTCCTTTGTTAGCCATGATGAATCTTCAACAGGTAATCCTTTCCATTTGACCAAATACTCTTCATATGTCCTGTTCCTTGTGCTTTTGCCAACACAACTGTCCAGTATGTCTTCCATCTTTTTGATATCTGAACTAGTTGCTGGAATACTCCACTGTGCTACTGCAACCTCATCTTCAACACCTCCTTCATGATACTCTATCAAATCTAAAATGTTAAACACTGGTGAAATATTTAGCTCAGTAGGCAATTCTACCTCATATGCATTTCCTGAATCATGCTTCTTTAGTATCTTACATGGCCCAAACTTCTTCATTTTCAACTTGTTATATGTACCAACCGGAAATCACTCCTTCCATAAATGAACCATGACTTCATCTCCAACCTGAAATTCCTTATGCCTCCTTTTCTCATCTGCCTTAGCCTTATACTATGCATTCATCTTGGTAATATGCTTCCTCACCTCCTCATGGATGTTTTTCAAGTGTTCTGCAAAATCCTCAGCTTCAGCACTACTTATTTCTCCTTTATCTATCTTTCTCAATTCAGATGCATTTCTTGGACTACTTCCATATACAATCTGGAATGGTGATTTACCAGTGCTCCTATTGACAGAATTATTGTATGCAAATTCTGCCTATGGTAAAATCAAATCCCATCTTGTTGGCTTATCTCCAACCAAACATCTCAGAAGAGTTTCCAAACTTCTATTCACCACCTCTGTCTATCCATCAGTTTGTGGATGATGTGATGAACTGAACTTCAAATCTGTCTTCAACTTCTTCCACAATGTATGCCAGAAATATCCAACAAACTTAGTGTCTCTATCTGAAACTATGGTCTTTGGCAAACCATGTAGTCTCACCACTTCTCTGAAAAACAATTCTGCTACATGAACAACATCATTAGTCTTCTTGCAGGGAATGAAATGTCCCATCTTTGAAAATCTGTCAACTACTACAAAAATTGAATCATGTCCCCATTGTGTCCTCGGTAAACCAAGAACAAAGTCCATACTAATATCCTCCCAAGGCTTCTCTAGTATAGGTAATGGCTGATACAACCCTATATTCTGCTTCACTCCTTTCACCATCTAACATACTCTGCAACTCTGTACAAACTTCTTCACATCTTGCTATAATTGTGGCCAATAATAATTCTCACCAACCAAAGCAAGGGTTTTATCACGACCAAAATGTCCAGCCAATCCTCCACTATGCTTCTCTTTGATGAGATTATCCCTCATAGAACTTCTTGGAATGCACAACTAACTCCCTCTAAATAGCATATCATCCTAGATGATGAAATCCAACCATTTCATCCTATCTAGAGTAACAGGCTCTTTACAAGCTTTCCAAGCTCCACCAAAATCAGGATCCTCTAGATACAAATTCTTGAGTTCCTTGAACCCAACCACTTCAATCTGCATCTCTGTCAGCAATAGTTGCCTTCTGCTAAGAGCATCTGCAACCCTATTAGACTTTCCACTCCTGTGTTTCAAAACAAATGTATAACTCTGCAAAAACTCAACCCATTTCAAATGCCTTTGATTCAACTTTCCTTGACTATTCAAATATTGCAAAGCTTGATGATCAGTATACAAAACAAACTCCTTAGGAAGAAGATAATGTCTCCACTTCTTTAATGCCTGAACTATAGCATAAAATTCCTGATCATAAATAGAATACTTCCTCTTGGCATCATTTAACTTCTCACTAAACTATGCAATAGGTTTACCTTCTTGGCTCATAACAGCTCCTATTACAGTACCACTAGCATCACAATCTACTTGAAACACCTTATTAAAATCTGGAAGTTCTAAAACAAGTTGTTCTGTAACTTTTTGTTTCAACAATTGAAAACTTTTTTCTACCCATTAGTCCACTTAAACTCTTTTCTATCCCCTCTCATTGTCTCAGTCAAGGGACCACAAATACTGCTAAAATTTTTGATAAACTTTCTGTAAAAACTAGCTAGACCATGAAAAGATCTTACCTTAGTAGCACTCCTTGGAGTAGGCCATTCAAGAATAGCCTGTACCTTCTTTAGATCCATTTTTAGACCTTCTACTGAAACTACAAATCCCAAATACACTAACTTTTTCTTCACAAAACTACACTTCTTCAAATTAATCAACAATTTCTCATCTCTCAACTTCTCAAACACCATACAAATATGCATCATATGTTCCTCCAATGTCTTGCTAAAAATCAAAATATCATCTAGGTAAACAATGACAAACTTACCCAAAAATTCTTTCAGAACCTCATTCATGAGCTGCATGAAAGTGCTCGGTGCATTGGTTAGCCCAAAAGGCATGACTAACCACTCATACAATCCTTTCTTTGTCTTGAAGGTAGTCTTCCATTCATCTCCTTCTCTGATCCGAATCTGGTGATATCCACTCTTCAGATCTATCTTTGAGAAATACATAGCTCCACTCAAACAGTCCATAATATCATCCATTCGTGGCAATGGAAACCTATACTTGATTGTGATCTTGTTTATTGCTCTAGAATCTGTACACATCCTCCATTCTCCATTCTTCTTTGGTGCTAATACTGCTGGTACAGCACATGGACTCAGGCTCTCCTGAATCAATCCCTTTTGTAACAACTCATGTACTTGTCTGTTCAACTCTTCACTTTCTGCTAGTGTCATTCTATGTGCTACCTTGTTTGGCAAACTGGCTCCTGAAATCAAATCCATCTGATGACTAATCTTCCTTATAGGTGGTAATCCATTAGGTACATTATCAGATACAATATCCTGAAACTCATTCAACAAATCTGCAACCTCTACAGGTACATCCTCTACTTCTTCTTTACTAGCTTTTGGAATTAAAGAAAAACACACATGCTCATGCCTCATACCATCTAGGAATTTTCTTCCATCAACAAATGTTATTCTTGCATTACCACATACATTTTCTTCGGTCTCCTTCAATGGTTTTAGCTTATGTCACACTCCATCCTTTTTCAGGGAATAGGTATTTGCACAACCATCATGTACAACACATCTGTCAAATTGCCATGATCTACCCAACAACATATGACATGCATCCATAGGGATGATATCACATAGTACCTCATCTTGGTACTCACCGATCTTGAACTTTACCAGGCACTGTTCACTGACCATGACCTTGTGGTCATCCTGCACCCAGGCAATCCGATATGGATGTGGGTGTTTCTATCTCTTGAGCTTCAACTTTGTCACCATCTCTTCTGACACCAAATTGTCAGTGCTTCCACTATCGATAATCACATCACAGCATTTACCCTCACACTTGCATCTAGTGCGAAACAGGCTCCTCCTTTGTTTAGGTTCATTCTCATCACTCAACAAGACTCTTCTATTAATTAGCATTTCTCCTCTTTCAACATCTTTAGAATTTGATGATCTAGCATCTTCATCTACATGTGCAACTCTAGCCTGGCTTTCATTTCTCCTGTTTGTTCTACCTTGGCGCTGAGGACATTCAAATGCCCTATGACCTTCTTCTCCATAGTGAAAACATGTTCCATGAAAGCCTCCTCTTCCAGATCCTTGTCCTCTTCCTCTTCCTCTCTAATCTCTATTATTCTGATCTTGGAAATGATTGGAATTGTTTCCTCTCTGATTCTGGCTGCTACTGGCCTCATCCTTCTTTTTTGGATCTTCATTTCAGCCACCATATGACCATCCACCAGATCTTCCACCATGACCTCTTCCATTTTGTCTGCTCTCAAACTTCTTGTTCATCTTTTCCTCTACTTTTAGGGCAAACTGGTATGCCTCCTCAATACTGTTCATTCAAACCAAATTCAACTCCTCCTGAATGCTTGGCCTTAACCCATTAAGGTATCGGGCAACTTTCTCCTTATTAGCTTATGCATGGCCTGTTCTGATGAGGAGTCGATAGAACTCCTCTGTATACTCCTAAACAGATCTTCTTGCTTGCTTCAAACTTTGCATTTTCTTTAGTAGGTCAAGCTCATAAACAACAGGAATGAACTGTCACTTCAATTTATCCACCATCTGATCCCATCTTGTGATTTTTTTTTTCCCTCTTCTATTTCACTCCAATTGAATTTCTTGCCACCAGATCTTCGCATGACCTTTCAGTCTGGCCTTCGCAAATTTGACCCTATCAGGATCCTCAACATCTTCATACTCAAAATATTCCTCACATTCATTGATCCAGTCGATTAATTCCTCTAGGTTAAGATTTCTAGAAAATGTAGGAACCTCAATCTTAGGTCTTTTCCCAATCTTGGAAATCGCCCGAAAAAGTCTTTCTTCCTCTTGGTTCACAATTTCAGCTTCTCCTTCTTGATATTCTTCTTTGGCTTCATCCTCACTTTCATCTCTGACATTAAGATTCATTCCTCTGTGAATCTCTTCTTGCAATGCTTGCACTTGTCTCTGCAGCTCTCTAACCTCAGGTGTCATAGCACGAGCTCTTCCGCCACATTCTCTTCGTGGAGGCATTTTCATGATGCGCGTTGAAACCCTAACCACGATCTTGGTGCAAACTACCTCACAGTCAGCGATCTATTTACACACTCAAGAACAACCTGGCTCTGATACCACTTGATGAAGGGTGCTCCCCTTAATACCATAAACACATAACAGAAATAGAGAAACAACAACAATAATATGCAAGAATAGAAAATTGGCTTCTTATTAGCTCCACAAATGTGGAATTACAAACTTTCAGAATTACAATATGCAAAGCCACATGGGTATTCCCTTACAATATTCTGTAGGACAAAGCCTCGAATCAATACCCAGATCTACTACCCAGAACTACCCTAGACAACACTACGGGCCTTCTTTATATAGGCAATTTCTACCACCCGAAAAGGTTCTAGAAATTTAGCCCTTAGGGCTGACCAAACTTAGAATTATTTTATTTTACAATTTATTACATCAAAGTCAACTCAAAATGAGTTTTGAAACCCAAACAAAAATTTTGAAGAAAAATTATTTTCTGCCATTTCAGGTGACCCAACTTTCGAAGACCATAAGTCATCGCCCGTTGACCCGATTGGCTATTATAGCCCCATTCTGGAAATGCCACGAAGCGCTCTACAGGCTTGACTAGGGAAAAGTGCCTGTCACCCAAATTTTCAACCTCATCTAGGGCCTCTAAAGCCTTCAAAATTGAGTTCAAAATTTTTGTACCCTGCTACCAATACCGAAAATCTTCAATATCTTCAAAACTAGACCTGATCTAGCCATGAAACTTTGCTGGTAGGCTGATATGATTGAGATGAACCTCCATATGTAAAATTAGAACATTATGAGATTGTAAGACCAACTTACTAAAAATAGAAAGTTTCCATAAATAGCGGCTCTGCACAAGATAGCCCTTATTGAATACAAAAATAGAAATATTTTTGGGTGATGCAAGATTGCTCTTACACCCAGGATGCTCCTGCATCACAATAGAAGTTACTGACACTACAATAGAGACAATAATGATAAAGGAAAAAATGTATGTTACATTGTAGAAGAAAATGAATCTGATTTTGATTCAGATGATGATGTAGAGGTAGTATTTGTTGCTATGAAGGATGATTCTAAGGAAGAAGAAAGGTATGTAGAAACAGAATTCATTTCTGAGGTTAATAAAAAGGATACATGGATCATAGATAGTGTTTGTACACATCACATGACTAGTGATGAAGAAAAAATTGATCATCTTGAGCAATATGATGGAGGATCTATAAAAATGGGTAATGATACACCTTGTATGGTTAGAGGAAAGGGATCCTTACTGATAAATGATACAATCCAATGTGATAATGCTTATTGGGTAGAAGGACTAAAGTATAATTTTCTAAATGTAGCACAATTAAAAAATTCAGGTCACCGAGTAGCTTTTGAGAGAAAGAAAGTAAAAATATTTGATGATGGAGGAAGACTTGTTGGAACAGGAGCACAATCAAAAGGTAACTTGTTTTATCTTGATAATGCGTAGTCTTCTTGTTTAATGATGAAAAATGAGGATTCTTGGCTATGGCATAAAAGGTTATGTCATGTAAACTTTGATAACATGATTAAGATCAGTAAAAAGAAAAAGGTTAGAGCTCTGCCTAACTTATCTAAGCCTGATCATGTTATGTGTCATGAATGTCAGAAAGGTAAAATGACAAAATCTAGTTTCAAAAGAAAATATTATTCAACAAAGAAAATACTTGAGTTAGTTCACACCGACCTATGTGGTCCCATGAGAACTCAGAGTTATATGGAGATACATATTTCATTCTTTTTGTTGATGATTATACTAGATTGATGACTATCATGTTCTTGAAACAAAAATCAGAGGCATTTAAAATGTTCAAGTGGTTTAAAGAAAAAGTAGAGAAAGAGACTAGTAATGCTTAAGATCTGACAAAGGAGGTGAATTTATTTTTGATGAATTTACTAACTATTGTAATGAGTATGGTATAAAAAGAAAGGTCTATGCACTGAGAACACCTTAGTAGAATGGAATTTTTGAAAGGAGGAATAGGTCAATAGTTGATTGCGCAAGAACACTGATGATAGAGAAAAATGTTGCTCAGACATACTAGAGAGAGGCAATTATCATAGTTGTTTATGTTTTTAACTGAGTACAGTTGAAGGACACTAACAAAACACCCTATGAGTTATGGTTTGGACACAAACCCACTGTAAGTTATTTTAGAATTTTTGGAAGTAAATTCTTTATTCTGAAAGATGAAAGAAATGGAAAGTTTGACTCAAAATGTGATGAAGGGATATTTCTTGGATATTCCACTAAAAGAAAAGCATACAAGTGTCTAAATAAAGTTACAAATAAAATGATAGAAAGTGGTAATGTCAGGGTTGATGAGTTTGATGACAAGAATGTAGAAGAAAGCACAAAGGAACCAGAAGACTATGGTAGATTCACATACATTGAAAAATTAGAGTATTTACTGAAGTTGTAGACAATGACAATCGGTCAGCAGGAAAACAACACCGAGGAATAGGAAAGAGAAATCGATGAGCAGGAAGGACCTACCAAGAAAGAAAATGAACCTAAACAGGATGAGCAAGAAAGAAGAGATCGAATACTGGCAAGATTTGTCAAAAGAAATCATCTTGAGAACCAAATCATTGGTGACAAGAAAGTTGGCATACAAACGAGAAGTAAGTCAAGACAAGGTACATGCTTAGTTTGTGAATATGAACCAAAAAATGTTAAAGTTGCATTGGAGAATGAAGAATGGATAAATGCAATGAATGAAGAGATTGAACAGATAGAGAAAAACAAGACATGGACCTTAGTACCTAGACCTAAGGATAAGAATGTTATCGGTACTAAGTGGATCTTCAGAAACAAGTTGAATGAAAATGGAGAGGTTACTAGGAATAAAGCCAAACTAGTTTGCAAGGGGTGTGCACAGGAGGAAGGAATTGATTATGGTGAGACCTTTGCACTTGTTGCTAGACTAGAAGGAGTTCAAATTTTACTGGCCTATGCAACACATAAGAAATTTAAAGTTTATCAAATGGACGTTAAGTCTACATTTCTAAATGGGATACTTGAAGAAGTCTACATAGAACAACCAGAAGGGTGTGTAGATCCAGACAAGAAAGATATGGTATGTAGATTACATAAAGCTTTATATGGTTTAAAGCAAGCATCGAGAGCCTGGTATGAAAGGCTGCATACTTATTTGTTAAGTATTGGATTTGTTAGAACTAGTGACAACAATAATTTGTATTTGAAAGGAGATACTGATGATACTATTCTAATTGCTAAAATATTTTTGGATGACATTATCTTTGGAGGACAAGATCACATATGTAAATCATTTGCTGATGAGATAAGAAAAGAGTTTGAAATGTCTATGTTCGAAGAGATTAAGTTCTTTCTAGGACTGCAGGTTATTTAGCAAAATGATGGGATATTCATCACACAATCCAAGTATATAAAGGAAGTACTGAGAACATTTGGCATGGAAGATGCTAAACCAATTGGAACACCAATGGTCATAGGCTGCAAATTGACTAAAGAGGATGAAACTACAAAGGTGAACTAGACAATGTACCGATTAATGATTGGTAAGTTGATGTATGTAGTACATAGTAGACCAGATATAGCACATGTTGTGGGGATTGTTGCAAGATTTTTTGCAAATCCTAGGGAGTCACACATGGTTGCTACAAAGAGAATCTTAAGATACCTAAAGAAGATAGAGGATTATGGATTATGAATTATGGTATCCTAAGGAAGGCAAGTTTTAACTTAAAGTATACACCAATGCTGATTGGGCTGGAAATGTGGATGACAGAAAAAGCATAACCAGAGGAGCATTTTTCTTCGGTGAAAGACTTGTTACCTAGACAAGTAAGAAGCAGTCTTGTATTTCCCAGTCTAAAGCTGAAGTAGAGTATGTTGCTGTTGCTACAAACTATTCAAATATTTCATATATTAAGCAAGTGTTGGAAGGAATGAATGAGGTAATCACTGAGTCAGTGATTATATATTGTGATAACACTAGTGCTATAAACATTTCAAAGAATCTAGTGATGCATTCAAAAACAAAGCACATATCTATCAAGTATCAGTACTTAAGAGAACAAGTATAGGAGAAGCAAGTGAAGCTAGAATTTTTTAAATCTAAAGAGCAACTTGCAAACATATTTACAAAGCCTCTACCAAAAGACACATTTGAATACTTGAGGACTAGACTTGGGGTACGTCCCTTGTCTACCGGTCACTAATGTGATCTGGAGGTTGCATCAGCCTAATCTTATCAGAAGATCATTCACATTGATGCAGCATAGTTCACACTTTCAATTTATATCTAAGGTTGTGAAAGATTTGAGAAACCAGTGGCATAATCACTATATAGATATAGAGTAAATGCACAGGATAACAGAGAGTTAATTGGCTACTACAGAGTTGTATATTTATTTGTTTCTTCGGCATTGTTGTCAAAGGGAGAGATAAACAATATGATAACCGAGGAGAATAATGGAACATCTATCTTAGGGAGAGACAATCTGAGAAGATAAAGGAAGATAAACAAAAGGAACCTGAGAGCTACTAAAGATCATATCTGTAGAAGATAGTCTACACTTACAATGTTGTTATGTAACGTAGTGATTAAACACATTAAACTAGGGAGAGCTTACCGAGCTACAACATTTATTTACAAAGTTGTATAATACATGTTTGGTATGTGTATGGTATACTTCATATTGCTTGAGTTCCCATCAATGCCAAAGGGAGAGATTGATGAACTACAACTGATTGAGAACCCCATTAAAGAAATTCAAGTGATTAGAGATCACCAAACACTGAACTATTATGTAAGATAATTGAATCAGTTTTATGTTGTCATTGATTTCAACTAGTTTTGATAGTACTTATCATGAAGTTGCAAATATCTAACACATCTATAGAAGAGAAGAGGAAGATGAAGAATTGAGATATCTACATTAAGGAAGATGGTTATGATAGATGAGGATAGGGAATACCTTTGGTAACTTATTGATGAGTCTATGACTTCATATTGTTGACTTGATTATGTTTCATTAATCTATTATGAAGTTGGGAGAAAAATGTTACAAAGTAGTGTGATCGGTTAATGAAGCATTCTAGTATACAATGAGTAGTGTAGTGTATACCGAGTACAATATAAACGGAGCTTGTCTTCACCGACGCATTTCTTTGTTAACCGAGTATAAATAAAAGAACTAAATGATTAGTTTAGCTGACATAAGTTGATGAGCTGTAAAGTGTATGATCACAGAGTGGAAAGATAAAGTTTGTTATGAGATCAACGACTAGAAAAATTCAAGGAAGATCTAAAGGAAAGAATTGAAACGTGTTACTGACACATCAGTCGAGGAAGGTTTAAGCGGCAAAACCAACGAAGGAGATTAAGAGGCAAAATCTAATGGATGAAAATAAAATGGTTTACTTGTCTATTTAGGAGACTAGGATTTCACTATGAAACTCATGCCGGAGGAAAAAATATTGTAGAGATATCACATGAACAAGCTTCATGCATGCCTAATCAAACTGGTTAAGGAGAGATTACCGAGCGTCAAAAAGCTATAACCGAGAGATAGTAAGTTACTAAATATTATTGAATAGAATTGATATATTGATCAGAGGATTTGAATGAGCATAATATAGATCTGTACATCTGTAAATCAAGTTGTATTGTAATCAGATCACCTATTGTTACAGTTTAACCATTGTAATCAAATAAATCTCTTAACTGAGTAGACTTGAAAGTCTTGTAATGTCATTCATAGAATGTACATTTGTTATCCTGTCAACCCCATAGTGAATGCTGGTTGGACGATAATAGTTAGTGTTAAATCCTCTAACAAGGTCACACCTTACAGTGTTTTTTGTAACCTTTAACAAGGTTGGGTCTTCACCGACCTCATTTCAGAAGAGTGAACAATTTTTGAATTGTTGGTCCTAGGTGGTTTTTCTCTTTACAGGGTTTCCACGTTAAATCTCTAGCGTTATGTGTTGATTGTGATGATTTTTGGATATCATACTTTACATGTTGCATATTTGATTTGATCGGTAGTTTCTATAAGTTATTGACTGGTAATTGGTAAAATCACAGACAGTTTACTATTCTATGTTACTGAGCTGCAAAAATTTGTTTAAATTGTTTTTGGATATACATTTTGTATTCAGGACTGTGGATAACTAATTCACCCCCCTCTCAGTTATTCTAACATGGTCCTTGTTCTTATCATCAAGACATAACAAAATACGACTATTGAGACTGTCTTAAAAGAGTATAATAATAACCTAAATTTTGGACTAAAAAACTAAGAAATCATGGAGCATAATAGGCCATAAAATGGCCTCATCAAGCCTCTCAGGTCCAAAAACTACGGTGAACGGGTTGTATGCATATGGATGATAGATGATTGGTTTACAACCAAGAAATCGTCCATGCTCTCTAAAGTTGTAGCCTCAGCTTTGCTGCAAATCCACCAAGTATATGATATATATAATAATAATCCTTCATCATGTGAGCCTAAACTTGAAGATGCCTCTTTGATGAGAGAGACATACCAGTGCTCCTAAAGTGAAAAATGTAGAGGCTTCATGAACTTATTCATGTAAACAATATATGGTTTCCTTATCTTCTCAGACACAATAGTGGTTATGGTTAATGCAAATAGAGTGACAAAGAAAGCAAAAAAAAAGAACTAGAACATAAATTTTCTTGTGGGGGTAGAGCACATACCTCTTTAAACATGCAACCTACATCTTGTTCAATATTCCTCAATGTCTTAGTCTATTGCTTGGTATATATAAGTATGACAGTGCCCTTTTTACCAGCATGCCCAGTGCACCCAGATCTATGAACACAAATTTCTGAAGAATGTGGTAGCTCATAGTGAATAATCTAAAAATAAACAAATTTATTTTACAGTAATATATATTATAAACAACATACATGATATTAATGTGCGATACAAACTATAAACAAATATTTGAATATTTTGTTAGCCAAATTTTAATAATATGAACATCCATAAATCAACAATAATGTCATATAAACATGATACATAGCATGATTAAGAAATGAAAATATGTACAACCATCATAATTTAAAAACCTTGAAAGAAACCCCTCCCATAATAAAAATAACCGTTCTATTAAACATGATAGTATGTTTTTATCTGTAACAAATGGTGATAAGCAAAATGTGTATGTAACAATTAAAAAAATAATATGCAAAACATAACTATACTAGATCAACATTAGGTACATCAAGCCCATATGCAGCAACATCGATAGCTATCAAAACATTAAAATGCCCTTCACAAAAGCCAACAAGACTCGTGTCTCGTTGACTCTGAGAAATATCACTGTGTAATGCCTCACATCCAAGAATCTGACTCATTGATGTTGAGAGATATTTTGCATCTCATTTTCTTTGAGTAAAAGCAATACATTTTCCACTTTTGACATATTCCTAAAACATACACAACAGATAAAAAACAAATTCATATTCTGTTTATTAAAACTTAAACTAAAAGGAATGCTCTACCTACAAGGGAATGCCAACAATAAACAAAGTGAATTATACTCTAAAATATTTGTACAAATCAGAACGTAATGAAATTAACATCAAAAGCCCAATGTGATCTTATGTTTTAACAATATTTAATTAAGTTAAATAGTCATCTCAAAAAAAATAGTGAAATCTACACCACTAAGAAAATAATCTTTTATAAAAGAATATGTTTCTCCTAATTTTTCAAAGGGTGTGACCATTTTCTAAATTAAAATTCTGCAATGAGTTCAATACAGTGTGTTTACCTCATTGCATCTTTTTTTCAATGGAACTTTTTAAAACCATATAAAGCATATTGCCTCTAACTCCAACTTCTGTAATGGAATGTATATTAGCCATCCATGAAAGACTACAAACTTCTAGCATTTTACTATAGCAGTCATATTTACAATGTCTGCATATACCAAATTAAAAAAAGTCATGCTTAGGGATAAGTAATGTTTATTAAACATTTTCCAATTGAGTTGTTCATAACTAAACAAACAACATCATTTGGTAATTAGATTAATCACTACATGAAAACATAATTGGTTTCTCATGATAAGTCATACATGACTATGGCATTTCAACTTTTGACATCCCACAAGAGAATTTTATTAGCACCAAGCAACATCAAAACTTTGATTATCAATGCATGAAAAAAATAAAAATTAAAAACCAGAAAATGTATAACATCAAAATTTCCAGACTACTTATTCTGATAATAGTGACAAAATTGGCAAGCCCTCAATCAAAGAAAATAATTCACAACACCTATAATGTGCAAGAAAAATAAATCAACAATAAATACCTTCAACACTAATAAATTCTATTAAAAAAATGAACTCAAATCCTTCAACAAATTAAGCACCATACAGTTATTAACCATCTAAGAATTAAACATTTTCCCTGATAGAATATAAAGTAATTATGTCAGCCAACTTATGAGGAGAGTCACCTACCTTTATCAAAACATGATTTGTAAAATATCCACTATTTTTACAAAATCGGTTAATAAAAAAATAATGTGACATCCTCAAATACAAAATAGTTGAGATTCAACTGCAACTCCACCAACTCAAAATGCTCACCTGAGTTCGTAACAGCTAAGGAAAATCACTTGGATCTTTGCCAAAAACCTTGAAAACAATTCTACTTGTCCATTCATGTATATGAAATGAAAAACATAAAACTTAACAAATACATTCAGATTCACATACCCACAAAGATGATGCCTATTTAAGAGGTTAAGAATACATACATGTGTATTTGAATCAAAACGTATTGGAGACTATAAGAATTTCCCTAAGGGAAAGAATAAATGTCAAGATCTAGAAGTTCAATATAGAGCACAAGAGAGAAAAGATGATATGATCAAATGAATAATTCAATAATGATCAATAATTAAATATAATGAATTGATTACAAAGTAGGAGTGCCTGAATATATAGGCAATGTGATTAGACTACATGATAAGGAGATGATAAGCTATCAACCTCACCAGGTGGAATCACATGTCCATCAAAGGTGGACCATCCTCCATTGTACATCAAAGTATGTGCAACAATGAGAGGATGATAATGTGATAAGAGCACTAAAGGTGGATCTCACACACAAAGAATTATGAGATGACAACTATCACCATCTAAAGTGGAATTTATCCTAACCATGTGCTAAAATGTAATGCAAACTCTTTGGTGTCTCAATGATAACTAATATACAAATGCATTATCCTAAGGAAACTTAAGTAAAGTATAATTAGTAAATACTTAATTACACCAACACCCCCCTTAAGTGAAACTTAGGGGAATGCACTTAAGCTCACAATACTAGATGACAATGCATGATGGGTTCCAGCTACTAGGCCATGTTAGGTACCCATGTACAAAATACAAGAGCAATGCAATCTCTCATAAAGTGGAGAAAGAGGGAAAACCTCATGAGAAAAACCCTCCCCCAAAAAGAGATGAAAACAAGTTGCATGGATGGATGGAATAATCAAGACCCCCCATTATGACATACATCATGTATATACAATAGAATCCCCCCCCAAAGGAAGGAAATAGGGAAGAGAGATGAAGTAGCCCACCCTCAATGTTGAATCTCCTGCAAAGATGGTCCAGGATGTTGACCAATACTCCTAGGACCATAGGAAGAAAATAGAGCCAATGTTGCACCAAGAATATCAAAGTATGACAAAATCAGGTACCAATGTGGATGTAGAATGACCGATGAAATGCCCACTAAGATATGATAGAGATGAGTCATGGAGACACCTGCAGGCACCAACTAGGTACTCTTAACTAATAGGTTGGTATACTTGAGCTTGTGTTGTGTGTCCATTAATTGATTGGTTGGAGCATAACCTTAAAGAACCAATTCCCATGATATTCCTAATCTACTAACATAGGGATTACATCAAATGTGTTATCAATGAAAAGCTACAAATAAAAATGTGGCACTTTATGATAGTGCATGTACAACATGGCTCATGAAAGAGCATACAACATCAAATACAATGTAAAGTTGGAAACATGTAGAAGATGAAGCCACCAAGGATGCCCTGTCAAATGTTGTAGAAAAAGTGTCCTCCTATTGGCCTACTGCTAGGAAGTCTTTGGAACAAAATTGCCCCTCCTAGCTGTCGGTTGGATGACGCTAAAAAATAGGTATGTAGATGGAAAAGAAAAATTGTGTTCCCAATTTTTCTTATTTATTAATATTTTGTTTTTCAAAAACCCAATAAGGTTAAGAAAAACATGTTATTCAAATCCTCAAAAAACTTTATTAACAAATAAAGAAAAAACATAATTTTTTTTATCATTTTTAAATTTTAAAAAAACTTTATAATAAAGAAAAACACACATGCATTTTTATTTTTAAATGAAAAAATTTAATAATAAATTATTAAAGAAAAATCTTATAAAGATTTTATTTTATTTAAAAACTTATTAAAAAAACATTTTAAAAACCAAATTTTCATTAAAAAAAACTTTTTATAAAAACACTAAAAAAAATAGTTTAAAAACATAATAAAAATTTTATTTAAAACTTTAAAAAAACATTACTAAATTTTTTTATAAAAAAACTAGTCTGAGGGTCCTACCGCTCGTTACAGTCCAAAGACTATGGCAGTGGGCGGTACCACCTCTGCCACCCTATAGACTCTAGGCCCTATTAGGTACCCTGTGGTACTCATAGGGCTTGAAAAGGCCTATGACACGGGTACTATAGCTACACATGGTCATAGGTACATGTTAGTATCTACGGTCACAAGTACCTATTAGTACCTGCAGTCATAGGTACATGTTAGTACTTGTGGTCATAGGTACATGTCAACACCTACGGTCGTATGTATTAAAAAAATGTTTTAAAAACAAATCAATAACCCCCCGTGACTTTAAAAAAATCAAATTTTTTTAATTTGTTATTTTTAAATAAAATAGAAAAATGAATATTATTTTAAAAAATAAATTTGTACCTACATACCTACATACCTACATAATGCACAAATCTATACGATAGATAGGGAGGGAGATTTTTTCTTCCGAGACCAACTATGTCTGATTTGGGTGTATGACTAGTCGATCCTAGGGTTTTTGGCTGCTCTGATTGCAATGACAATGTTAGATTTGGTCCAAAGTGCTCCAAATTTGTAGTTCAGCCTTAAGGGTCCAATTTGCAAAAAATATTTTGCCTCAAATTTGACTTTTTTCCAAGGTAGAAAAATTTATAAACAAAATTTATGGAAATGGCCACCTAGACATAATGGCGAGGTCATATTTTTCTCTAGATGCTCCCATAAGTTGTTGCTCCTCCAGATCTGAAGCGTGGCCCTCAAAAATTTGAAGCAAAGAGTCCTCCAATGGCTATGCAATGAGAGCTTCTATGGCTCTTACACCATGTAAGAATTTTCCTAAGGAAAAGAATGAACGCCAAGATCTAGAAGCTCAATAGATAGCACAAGAGAGAAAAGATGATATGATCAATGTATAATTCAATAATGATCAATAATTAAATACAATGAATTGATTACAAAGCAGGAGTGCCTGAATATATAGGCAATGCATTAAGACTACATGATAAGGAGATCATAAGTTATCAACCTCACTAGGTGGAATCACATGTCCACCAAAGGTGGATCATCCTCCATTGTGCATCAAAGTATGTGTAATATATGCAACAATGAGAGGATGATAATGTGATAAGAGCACTAAAGGTGGATCTCACACACAAAGAGGTGTGAGATGACAACTATCACCATCTAAATTGGAATTTCTCCTAACCATATGCTAAAATGTAATGCAAACTCTTAGGTGTCTCAATGACAACTAATATGAAAATGCATTATCCTAAGTAAACTTAAGTAAAGTATAATTAGTAAATACTTAATTACACCAATAGAGTCTTATCTGAGCTTGGTGAAGTATAGCCACTAATTTTGAGCTTTGATCCTGCACATATAGAACATAAATGAAAATGGTTTAGTTCACTAATCCTGCCACAATTTTGCAAGAAAGAAGTCTATTGTTTCTAAAAGAAATGTTATCTAGGAAAATAGAAGATATAAAGCCCATAAACTCTATCTCAACATTCATATCCATATTGAAAGAAGTCATAATCAAATGGAAGGTTCCAGATATCACTAATGAAGGTGATAATACATTACCTTATGGATATAGTATAAGTATAACTATTGGACTACAAACAACATGAAATCCACCTTTGATACATTTCCATGGTAGCTCTCCAAACTTTCAAGCTTTTTCTTTTGCGATAACAATGCTCTCAAACCTCACACAAAAAATAATTTTTTGGTTCTTCTCAGTGAATTATAATGTATCAGGTTGAACACTCACTCTAATTCCCAATGGATCCTCCACATACACTTTGTAGGTGGAACAAGGGACACCCACATTGTTATTGTTCTCTTCCTCACAAGTTGAGAGTACGTGGAGTTGAAGAGTATACAAAATGATGGATAATTAAGATTAGTTATGTCATTGTCCATCCGTGTTGTAGTATACTTAGGAGTGTAGATAAAACTATTGTAATCATGACTTGTCAAATTGTAGACAAGTCCCAGATCCACAACAACTGCTAGATTTACATGACCTTCCCCTAATGCAAATGGGTTTTCTATTTTGACATTGATGCTATCTTTAATTTTCCCTTTTTTAAGAAGATGCCATGAGAGAAAATTTAATTGCAGCAAGACTCCAAGAAGGATGAGCAATGCGTGTGAGCGCTACAAGTCCGATTATGTGAGGACGCATCATGGATGTTCTTAACATAAACTTATACCCAATCCAAACTGGTACTAAAATGTTGACACCTAAAGCAACCATGTCAGGTTTCGGTAGATTTGGAAATTCCAAACTTGGGCCCCTCAAAGAACGCAAAGCCATGAGTGGATTCATTACTATATTTCCCACTACTATCAATTTTAATGGATTTATGGCAGCATTAGGCTTACTGTTACTGTTTAGATAATTTTTTATTTCTCTTCCAATTGTAAATCTCACACTTATAATAGGAAGATCATAAAACTTGGAAATTCTAGCAACCCTAGGGGGCTCTGGATAGAAAAAATAATTGCAGCTCCCCCAAGTTGCTTCACTGACATTAAAGAGGCCTCTATGGAATCCCTAGAAATAATCTCCTCCCCAAAATCACATAATACAATTTTACCAACTATTTGTGAATGTATACCTAAGGAGCATCTTCTAGTGCTTCTATTTTAAGATGCATACACCAAAGGAAATTATTGAGGCAATTGTTGAGATGCTTGAGGAAGAGAGGAACCTCTAGACATCTTATGATTTCCTAGTGTGACAGAGGCTAGGTATTTCCTATCCAAACTGTTGGGCCCAATTGTCATTTCCCAAGGTGTCACATTTGTGAGGGAAGAGTATTGAGGTCCATAGTTATCTTCTACAAGTGAAAAAAACACACCTTTTTTTATTGCTTGATAAGATTTGAGGGCTATGGTATCCCTGTACCAAGGCATTTCCCCCACTTTACATCCAATAAAAATAGATATAATATCAACACCACCAGAAACAACCATATATATGGTAGAAATAACATCACAATTGTTGGAAATTTTATTCCATGAAACCTTATATATGGCCAATCTGGCATGAGGATCCATCCTTATGGTTGTTCAAATGGAAAAGAAATTAAAACTTGCTCCTTCCACTTTTGACCCTGCAAAAATTGAAGCACAATGTGTTCCATGGCCATGGGTGTCTTGCTGATTTTATCTCTCTTAGGAAGTTCACTAATCCATTTTTTGTCGCCTTCAAAAAAATAGTGAGTTCTAATGATTTTCCTATTGCAATGAGAGGAATTGAACATCTTCCCGCTTTGACATATGACCTTCCACTTTGCAAGTACAAGTCCCAATCATTTATCATTGAATATCTCACTCTCAAGCCATATTCCATTTTCAATCATGCCTAATATTACATCTTTTTTGTAATGGGACAAATGCCACAAACTGTTATGTGAGCCTTTCTTTCCAAATTAACTTAACTGGTAACTAGGATAGTTTACCCATTACTTATGAAGTGGACATCCACAAAGTAGATATCAATTGATTCAATAGGATCATTTATCTATCAACCCAAAGATTAACTTTAAATGGAGTGACAAAGAATATGCACTAAGTTATAGTAATTGCCATCACTATTCTATTGAAAGGAAACATTGCATTCTTGAAAACAAATACTGAAAAGTAACTTGTCTCTGCAAGAGTCAAAAAGCTTCAAATAGTTTACTCTACTCAACAAAATCCAAAAATTAAATAGGTCTCTACTCTATGTGCCTTGTTGTAGGAACAACCATAGGTTATGGTACCTAGTGGCTACATGAACAACTGAGTACTAAACAATGGCTAAATAAATACAAGGAAATAGTAATTTTCACTCACCAAGTGGGCCCCCTTGGATGAGTGAATTGGAACAACTCAATATATGCTTATTGGAAAAAATACATCTCTATTTTATTCATCACTAGAACCCAAGTACATATTGAATAGAATCTCCATTAACTAGAATCACCCAAAAACTATAGTAAAGACTTTTGTTCTTACTGGTAATCTACCTCTTTTGAGAAGTCTTCAGGAAACTTATTTATAAAAAAGAACTTCCTTAACTAACTCCTAGACTATCATCCATCTCAATAGTATAGATTATAATAGTTTTATATCCTTACAAACATGTTTGAGACAATTCCTCAATTGATAGAACAAGCCTTCACTTATTAAATGATCCAAAGAAAATATAGGTTCTTCTTTACTAGATTTCCTCTTGAGTGTAGTGGTTCATGCTTGACTTTCTTAATGATAGTTTGATGTATTTATGGCAGTCGACAAACCACTCCTTCTGGCGATTGTTGAACTGGTCTAAATTCCCTTGTGTTGTCAGCTTGTTAAATACCTGAATGAATTAGTCCTACAACGATGGTTAGTAGCACATGCCATATTTATAACATATGATTATCTCATCATCCTACTTTGAATAAAACATATATATACTAATTCATTCTTGTAGGAAAGGGTTTTCTTGGCTGTAGAAACATATTCACATTTTAATCATCCATAAGAGTATGAATAATATAAAAACTAATTAGTTAATCCATAGGCAATATTTTTTAAATGGTCCTTGTTCTTATCATCAAGATATAACAAAACACAACAGTTCAGACTATCTTAAAAGAGTATAATAACAACCTATCTTCTGGACTAACAAACTAAGAAATCATGGAACATAATAGGCCATAAAATGGCCTCTTCAAGCCTCTCAAGTCCAAAAACTACAGCGAATAGGTTGTATGCATATGGATGACAGATGATGGGATTACAGCCAAGCAGTCATCCATGCTCTCTAAAGCTATAGCCTCAGCTCTGCTCAGCTTCACTACAAATCCACCAAGTATATGATATGTATATAATAATAATCCTTCATCATCTAAGCTTGAACTTGAAGTTGCCTCTTTGATGAGAGAGGCACACCAGTTCTCATGAAGTGAAAAATACAAAGGCTTCATGGACTTACTCATGTAAATAATATATAGTATCCTTATCTTCTTAGACATAATAGTGGTTATGGCTAATGCAAATGGAGTGACAAAGATAGAAAAAAATAACTAGAACATAAAGTTTCTTGTGGAGGTAGACCATATACCACTTTAAACTTGTGAGCCACATCTAGTTCAATACTCCTCACTATCCTAGTCTGTTGCTTGGTATATATAATTATGATAGTGTTAGAAAGCAAAGACCCCAAGATAATTAAGAGGGGGGGGATGAATCAGTTATCTGATAATTAAACCATTTATCAACTTGAATATCAACTTCAACAGCACTAAAACATATAATCAATGTAGTAACCAATCATAGAAAGAAAATCATACACAATGACACAATAACACAAGATATGTTAACTAGGGAACCTCTTGATCAAAGAGTAAACCCTGGTGGGAATGATGCCCACAAAATGATGCACTAATATGAAAGTTCCTTGTTAGAGGATGGACCTTGTTAGGAGTCTTATGAAATACATTCAGTACATATGAATCCCTATTAGGAGATTTTGAATCCCTGTTAAAAGATTCTAACCCTGTTAGGAGTTATGGAAGATAGAAGGACCCACTGCCCAAACAGCTTCAAGGCAAGATCTATGAACTCACTGTCCAACAGATCTTGGGATTATTCATTAGAATAATATGAAATATTTTACCTCCTTCACCTTGTGCCAAAACCACACTCTCTTCTACACAAGATCACAAATTCAGATCTTTGTACTTCACAAGTCTTCCTTCATCACTGAATTAGCTCTATTCTTCACCTCATGCATATATTCGCATCACAACTTTCAAAATTTCATATCACAAATATTACAATCTCATCTTACAACAAGGAAAACATTCCTTCCTTTATACCACACTCAAATAATTACAAATGAGTCGGCATGCAAATACAAAATAATAATTTCAACACGCTACATCAAAATTACATAAAACTGTCAGCTTCCAGATACAATAACTTTCCAATCGTGTGACCTCAAAGTTTGCACTATGAACCATGCCACCACCAATGAGTCTCAAAATTCCCTTTAACTACATAGAATCATCCCGGTTAGGAGATATCCTCCGATTACCAAAAACCACTACTTAGGAACACTATCAAAATACTGCTTCCACCAAAATGCTTATAACTTTCATGAATAAATGAATTTATTTTTGCACTCTTAACCATAGGTTAATAACACACCAAAGATCATACCATCAACTTTTCATAACTCAATTTGCAATATAACATGTGCACAAAACAAAATTATGCCTGCTTCTCTACTAAACTCTAGAATATCACTGTGTTGACATCAATGACAATCATAGTCATGAATGCAACAATCACTGCTACAGAATGACTGCCAAAGGATTAAGCAATCATTCCTAACAATCTCCCCCATTGGTATTGATGGCAACATAGATGAAAAACATCCAATGTTCCAAAAATCCAATCACTGCTGCTCAACTGCTCTGCTGCTCTTCATCAATCAAATCTTTCTTCGTTTTCCTATTCAGTCTCTCAAAAAATGTAGTTCCTCAATTTTTTTCATGATTCTCTCCCCCATTGACATCAATGAAAAAAATTTCATCACTATGTCAAACAATAGCTCAATGTCAGAAGACATTGTTCAGAAAATACATTCATAAGAGTCCTCATGACTCAGCTCATATACACATACTCCCCCATAGAGGAAGTACCAACATCCAATCCAAAAAATAGATAGGGTGATATTCCACTGGATGGATGCAACCAACTGCATTATTACTCAAAATTAGGATGGGGCATAACCCCAAGCATACCTCTTAGATACTCAAATGTATCCTTCAACAAGGGCTTAGTAAATATGTCTGCTATCTACTCCTTTGTGCTAATGTACTCCAATTTGACTTCTTTATCTACAACTTTCTCTCTTACAACATGATACTTGGTCTCTATATGCTTAGTTTTAGAATGTAATACAAGATTCTTAGACATACTAACAGTACTGGTGTTATCACAATGTATAACAACAGGCTCATCAAACTTAATTCCAATATCCTTCAACATTTGCTTCATCCAAATTATTTGGTTACAATTGTTTGCTACTGCTACATACTCTACTTTTTTTGTACTCTATGAGATACAATTCTTCTTTTTTCTCAACCAAGAAACTAATCTTCCTCCAAGAAAAAAGGCTCCACCACTGGTGCTTTTCTTATCAAAAACGTTGCCTCCCCAATCAGCATCAGTATATGCACATAGGGTAAAATCATCAGAATTTTCATAGCACAATCCATAGTCCATTGTGCCTCTAAGATATCTCAATATCCTCTTTACTACTACATAATGTGACTCTCTAGGCTCAGCTTGAAATCTTGCTACCATTCCAATTGAATGTTGTATATCTGGTCTAGTGTGTGTCAAGTACTGCAATCCACCAATCATGAATCTGTATTTCTTCTGCTCAACTGCTTGTGTTTCATCTTTACTAGATAGTTTATGTCATGTAACCATAGGTGTTCCAACTGGTTTACAATTCTCCATGCCAAATCTTTTCAACAAATCATTCAAGTACTTTGTCTGACTTACAAAGATACCATCTTTTTTTATGTTATCTATAATCCCAAAAAGTATTTCATTTCTCCAATCATACTCATCTCCGGGGAGCGGCAAGGCGGGATCGGAGCCGAGCTCGCTCCCGGGCGGGGTCGAAACTCACGGAAAAAAAATAAACAAAGGAGGCTCCGTACGAGGATAAGAACGAAAAAACCAGAGTTAAAATATAAAAAAATTTAAAAAAAAAAAAATTACACTCGGGTCATACGTGTAGCCACGCCCAGCTCGCCCGCGGACGTGATCCCCATCGAGCTCCTCGAGCTGAGCTCGCTCGCGGGTGGGGTCCGAGCCGAGCGGAACCGAACCGGTCGAGCTCTCCGGGGAGCGGTGGGGCGGGATCAGTGCCGAGCTCGCTCCCGGGCGGAGTCAAAACTCGCGGAAAAAAAATGAACAAAGGAGGCATGAATCTGTATTTCTTCTGCTCAACTGCTTGTGTTTCATCTTTACTAGATCGTTTATGTCATGTAACCATAGGTGTTCCAACTGGTTTACAATTCTCCATGCCAAATCTTTTCAACAAATCATTCAAGTACTTTGTCTGACTTACAAAGATACCATCTTTTTTTTTGTTATCTATAATCCCAAAAAGTATTTCATTTCTCCAATCATACTCATTTCAAATTCTTTCTTCATTTCATCAGCAAATTTGTCACTAGCTTCATCTTCTCCTCCAAAAATAATATCATCAACAAAAATAACTATAACTAACAATCCATTCTCAATTTCTTTTGTGTATAAGTTACTATCAGTTGTTCCTTTTGTAAATCCCAATTTTAACAAATACTTATCCAATCTAGCATACCAAGTTCTAGGTGTTTTCTTTAGTCCATACAATGCTTTCTTTAGTTTACATACCATGTCTCCTTCTTGAGTCAAAGGAAAACCTTCAGGCTTCTCAATGTAGACTTCTTCTTCTAATTCACCATTCAGAAATGCTGACTTCACATCCATCTGATACACTTTGAATTTCTTAAATGCTGCATAAGCCAAAAACATTCTTACTGCTTCAAGTCTTGCCACAGGGGAAAAAGTCTCTTCATAGTCAATTCCTTCTTGCTGTGAGTATCCCTTACATACCAATCTTGCTTTGTTTTTAATTACTTCTCCTTGTTCATTCATCTTGTTCTTGAATACCCATTTAGTTCCAATCACATTTTTGTCTTTAGGTCTAGGGACCAATTCCCATGTCTTGTTCTTTTCAATCTGATCCAATTCTTCTTTCATAGCTTTAATCCAATGTTCATCTTCACAAGCTTCATTAGTAGACTTAGGTTCAATTTGAGAAATCAAACATAAATGTAGCTTCTTTCTAGTCATCACTCCTCTTTCCAAACCTCCAATCACTTGTTCAATAGGATGATGTCTTGATATATACCTGTTAGGTGTCATAGTCACTGATCTTTCTTCAACTGTAGATTCTTCTCTAGATTCTTCTCTGTTTTCTTCAACATGACTTCATTCAACAATTCACTGTTAGTCTCAAAAAATTGTTCAGTAGCTTCAATATTAGGCTGAGGGTTAGTTCCTTCATCAGATTCATAATCAAGCATTCTTTCCTAAATTTTAAACTTCTCATCAACTTTTACATTTTCACTTTCAACAATAGTCTTAGTTCTCTTATTATAACATCTATATGCTTTTCTTTTCAAAGAATATCCAAGAAAAATTCCTTCATCACTTCTAGGATCAAACTTTCCTATATCATCATCTCTCTTAATATAACATTTGCTTCCAAAAATTCTAAAATACTTAACTGAGGGTGCATGTCCAAACCACAATTCATAAGGTGTCTTGTCTGTGTCTATTCTAATTTGTACTCTGTTCATTGTATTTATTGTTGTATTCACTACTTCTCACCAAAATGTCTTTGCAAAATCACCTTCAAACAACATAGCTCTAGCTACTTCAGTCACTGATCCGTTCCTTCTTTCTACAATACCATTTTGTTCAGGTGTTCTAGGGGTTGAAAACTATCTCTTAATACCATTTAGTTCACAAAAAGTGTTAAACTCTTTAGATGTAAATTCTCCACCTCTATCAGATCTCAAACATTTAATCCTCATTCTTGATTCATTCTCAACTTTATTCTTCATGACCTTAAACTTATCAAATGCTTCAGATTTTTCTTTCAAAAATGCAATCCACATCATTCTTGTAAAATCTTCAACAAGAAACATAAAATACCTTTCTCCATAGAATCCTCTAGTCCTAGTAGGACCCCTCAAGTCTGTATGAACAATCTCCAATTTTTTTGTAGATGTGAACTTCTTGCTAGGAAATGAACTCCTTTTCTACTTAGCCATCACACATTCCTTGCAAATCATGTTAGTAGGCTTCATAATCTTAGGTAGATCTCTTACTGCAAGTGTAGAACTTACTTTCACAATATTATCAAAGTTTATATGATAGAACCTTCTATGCCATAACAACCTATCATCAATCTTAGTCATCAAACATGTCATCTCAGTAGGGTTCAACTAAAATACATTACCTCTGGTTCTAGATCCTATTCCATTCAGATTTCCATCTTTATCCTTAATCACACATGTTTCTTCAGTAAACAAAACTTGATATCCCTTATCAACTAACTGTCCAACACTCAAAAGATTATGTTTCAATCCATCAACAAATTAAACATCATCAATATTAGTCTTTCCATCAAGAGTAATATATCCTATACCTTTAATCAAACAAGGTGCATTGTTACCAACTCTAACAACTCCTCCATCATAATTGTTAAGCTTTATGAAATTTCCTTTATCACTAGTCATATGATGTGAACAACCACTATCTATAATCCAATCAGCTTTCTTTTCAACTTGGGAAACTAAGGCTTTCTCTTCCTTAACATTAGATTCAGAATTCTCTTCCTTAATTGCTACAAATCCTATGTCATCAAAGTTATCATTATCACTGTCACTCAAATGTCTTTCAATTCCTGCTTCAATTTCTTCATCATTTGCATAATAACATTCTTTAGGTCTTCTATGCTTAAAAAATTTTCTGTACTTCTTAACTATCTTAGGACACTTAGATGCAAAATGACCATATTCTTGACATGTCCAACATTTAAAGATTTTCTTACCATCTGGTTCTCTTTTCACAAGCAAGGAAATACCTTCTTCAATCTTCTTATCTTCATCAGATTTGGATCTGCTACTGCTGGCATAATCTTCATTCACACTTATACTTCTAGACAAAGTAGGTCTAATGCTAAGAGCACTGAATGTTGTCTCCACTCTAGGTAGTTCTCCTGATAATCTCAAATTCATCTCTATTACTTCCAATCTTCCAAGAAGAGTCTCTCTTGAAAAGTTTTGTGTACAAGGTATCACTTGTTCAATCATTTGTGTAGTCTGCCTAAATACCAGTGTCAATGTTCTCAAAATCTTCCATATTACTTCATTCTCTGTCTTTTCACCTCCATAAGACTTTATTCCTGCAACAATTTCTGACATCCTACCAATATAGCTTCTAAAAAATTCATCTTCCATCATTCTTATGTCTTCAAATGCACAAATCCAATTATGTAACCTAGCTTTCTTTGCATGTTCATCACCTTCAAAAGTAGAATGTAAAGCTTTCCAAATATCATAAGATCTAGTTAAACCTTTTACCTGACTGTATTCATTCTCCAGAAGTGCTGATAAAAGTGCTTCTCTTGCAAGTATGTAACACATGAATAGATCTACCTCATCTTTAGAACTTGATTCAAGACTATCTTCTTCAATTATAGTTCTCTCATTCTTTGTAATCAACCAATAACCTGGTCCTAAACACAAGAGATGTGTCTTCATCTTTTCTTTCTAGCTGTCAAAATTTACTCCATCAAACTTAGGACTTTCTTTCCTTAAATTCACCATGGATCTCCTTAATTTGTTAAACTTTATTTTCAAGGACCTACCGCTCTAATACCAATTGTTAAAAAGCAAAGATCCCCAAGATAACTGAAGGGGGGGGGGGGGGGGGGGGGGTGAATCAGTTATCTGATAATTAAACCATTTATCAACTTGAATATTAACTTCAACAAAATTAAACCATATAATCAATGCAGTAACCAACCATAGAAAGATAATCATACACAATGACACAATAACACAAGATATGTTAACTAGGGAACCTCTTGATCAAAGAGTAAACCCCGGTGGGAATGATGCCCACAAAATGATGCACTAATATGAAAGTTTCTTGTTAGAGGATGGACCCTGTTAGGAGTCTTATGAAATACATTTAGTACATATGAATCCTTGTTAGGAGATTTTCAATCCCTGTTAAAAGATTCTAACCCTGTTAGGAGTTATGGAAGATAGAAGGATCCACTGCCCAAATAGCTTCAAGGAAAGATTTCTGAATTCACTGTCCAACAGATCTTAGGATTACTCAATAGAATAATATGAAATATGTTACCTCCTTCAAACTATGCCAAAACTACACTCTCAGCTACACAAGATCACAAATTTAGATCTTTGTACTTCACAAGTCTTCCTTCATCACTGAATTAGCTCTATTCTTCACCTCATGCATATATTCGCATCACAACTTTCACAATTTCATATCACAACTATTACAATCTCATCTTACAAAAAGGAAAACATTCCTTCCTTTATACCACACTCAAATAATTACAAATGAGTCGGCATGCAAATACAAAATAATAATTTCAACACGCTACATCAAAATTAGATAAAACTGTCAGCTTCTAGATACAATAACTTTCCAATCATGTGACCTCGAAGTTTGCACTATGAACCATGTCACCACCAATGAGTCTCAAACTTCCCTTTAAGTACATAGAATTAGATTCCATCCTGGTTAGGAGATATGCTCCGATTACCAAAAACCGCTACTCAGGAACACTGCCAGAATACTGCTTCCACCAAAATGCTTATAACTTTCATGAATAAATGAATTTCTTTTTTCACTCTTAACCATAGGTTAATAACACACCAAAGAAAATACCATCAACTACACATAACTCAATTTTCAATATAACATGTGTGCAAAACAAAACTATGCTTGCTTCTCTACTAAACTCCAGAATATCACTGTGTTGACATCAATCACAATCATAGTCATGAATGCAACAACCACTGCTACAAAATGACTGCCAAAGGCTTCAACATTCATTCCTAATAGATAGTGCCCTTTTTACTGGCACACACCTAGTGCACCTAGATCTATGAACAAAAATTATTGAAGAATGTGGTAGCTCATAGCGAATAATCTAAAAAAAAAACAAATTGATTTTAGAGTAATATATATTATAAACAACATACATGATATTTATGTGTGATACAAACTATAAACAAATATTTGAAGATTTTGTTAGCCAAATTTTAATAATTTGAACATCCATAAATCAACAATAATGTCATATAAACATGATATATAGCATGATTAAGAAATGAAAATATGTACAACCATCATAAGTTAAAAACCTTGAAAGAAACTCCTCCCTTAATAAAAAATAATCATTCCATTAAAAATGATAGTATGTTTGTATCTGTAATAAATGGTGACAAACAAAAAGTGTATCTAACAATTAAACCAATAATATGCAAAACATAACTATACCATATCAACATTAGGTACATCAAGCCCATGTGCAACAACATAAGTAGCTATCATAACATTAAAAAACCCTTGACAAAAGCCAGCAAGAGTCCTCTCTCATTGAATTTGAGAAATATCACCGTGTAATGCCTTACATCCAAGAACCTGGCTCATTGATGTTGAAAGATAGTCTGCATCTCATTTTCTTCGAGTAAAAACAATACATTTTCCACCTTTGGCATGTTCCTAAAACATACACAACATATTAAAAACAAATTCATATTATGTTTAGTAAAAATTAAACTAAAAGGAATGCTCTACATACAAGGGAATGCCAATAATGAACAAAGTGAATTATACTTGAAAAAATTTGTACAAATCAGAATGTAATGAAATTAACATCAAAATCCCAATATGATCTTATATTTTAACAATATTTATTTAAGTTCAATAGTCATATCAAAAAAATCAGTGAAATCTACACCACTAAGAAAACATTTTATAAAAGAATATGTTTCTCCAAATTTTTCAAAGGGTGTGACCATTTTCTAAATTAAAATTCTGCAATGAGTAAAATATAGTGTGTTGACCTCATTGCATCTTTTTTTTCAGATGGGACTTTTCAAAACCATATAAAGCATATTGCCTCAAACTCTAACTTGTGTAATGGAATGTATATTAGCTAGCCACAAAAGACTACAAACTTCTTGTAATGCCCACCCTAGTATCTACATATTTTGGATGGACATGATTATTACTTTGATACTTGGATTACATCTTTGGACTATGTTATTTCATGATGGGACATTTGATTTTATATTTTTGGGTTAATAGAGTTTATTATGAGATATTAAATAATTTGAAATAAAATGATGAATTATTAGAAATAAACTATTTGTAAAATGTTTTACATTTGATTTATATTATGATGGATCTAATCCTGCTAACCCCATTATGTTCCAATGATTACACTGGTTGATGTGAGTATAGGAATGAGGAGAGGAAGTTGTAGTTACTCCTATGGGAAGTCCACACGGTGTCACACTCTTACTCCTTGTTTTCCACTATCTATTTATTTATATGTATATGCACGTCGGGTGGTGATGCAAGATGTAGGTACCAGACATCATCTCCACCTGGCCACATAGGTCTGAGTGTGCCTTCAAAATACTCAAGTTGTTGTTGTGTGGAGATTTAACCAAGCTACTCTTGAGGTTATCGATGGACTTATATTTTTGTTAGGTAGATACCCTAGTTGGGAAATTAGAATGCAGTTTACATTATGGTCTTGTGTTTTGATGTTGGTCTGAGTTTATGTTATGAGTTAGAATTAACCTTGTTTATATGTATAATAATAATTCTATAATTATGTTATAATTATTTGTATCTTATATAGGTATGTGTATATGTGGGTGCACACGCATATACCCATACATATATAAATAATAATATTTTTATATTTTTATTGATTGAGTAAATGGTATGTTCTTTACAATAATTAAACAAAGTGTATAAATAAATAAAGAGTGAAAATGATATTAATAATAGTAATAATAAAAGTAAACGCTCTTTGTAGTAAAACTAGCTATCTAGGAGGGAGTTGAACTCAACACCTCCTAGAAGTTAGGCTAGTAAGTTTCTGTGTGTGTTATGTGTTTTCCTTGAGAGTTATTTGTTTGACTTTCTTGTTATGGTTTTCTTTTAAAGATATTTTAATTAAATTTATTAAAACTTTGTTAAGTCATTTACGAGAATGATTTGTTTGTTTTTCCAACCAACTATGGAAGTTGGAGAAGTTGCTTCCCATAAAGAAACTCCTCCAACCACATAGTTGAAGGATAAATATTTTCATTTTGGGGAGTGAGAGGGATTTGGAGGTTTTGGAAGGTTTTTGAAGTTTTCTACATTGATGTTTTTTCTAGAAGTTATTTGTAGTTTTCTATGAGATTGAGAGTAATTTGGTTTGGAGGGAAAGTGTGTGCACTTCTTGGAGTTTTATTGCCAAAGGAAGCTTTCCAGGAGGCTACCATCTCACTCAAGGTTTAGAGGACTTGCAGAGGTGTGCTCCAGTCATTATGAAGTTTCTCTGCACGACTCTAGTTAGGGTCTGGAACCAGGGAAATAATGTTATTATATGTGAATATATATATGTGTGTGATGTTCTTAAATATTTATATTTTTCATATGGTCTGCAAAGTTTATTTTGTGAAATAATTTGTAATTAGGATGATAATGGAAAAAAAATATGTTAATTGGAAACGGACAAGGTGCTCTAGTTTATTTTCCTATACCTATAATCAGTTGTAAATAACATTTGACTATGACATTATTATGAAAATCACTCTAGTGAGAATGTGCACAATTAGGTTTTATCCAACATATAAGAAAATTAGGAAAATCTAATAGTACAAAAAAAAGTTATTCTCACCATACCAAGACTGTATTTTTATGACAATCATATATATGTTTCTAGAAATAGTCATGGATAGATCTCTGAGATAATCTCTAAAATCACATAGATAAAGGGTCTCTTATGATTCAAATCACTGGGACACATATAAAACTCTATTTTACTTCTCTCTTGATCTATATCCCTCTTGCAACCAACCTACAAGAGAAGATTCATCAACACTTAAATATGTAATATCTTGCCACCTTTCTAAGACAAGATTACTTTGTCTTCTCCCTTGATTCATAGGTCCCTACAAGTGCATTAGTTTATAGTAAAATATTTTCCCCATCAATATTTATTAGTTTATAATTTATATTACTTTTATTTTCTATTTGGACCTATTCTGGAAAATTTGGAGTCATGGATTTCAATGTTGGGTAACTATTTGGCTTGGGGTTTGGTCTGTATCTTCCAACCTTGATCTTGGTCTCTGTCTACATATTTGTATCTCTCTGAATGTTCATGTTATTTCTTGAAGTTGATCATAAATTTTGTACTTAAGGTGTCTTGAGTATGTGACATCCTTGTACTATTCTTATGTTTATTATGGTTAAGGTTATGGCTCGTCCTGGTGGTTTGAGTACACAGGAGAGTTTCCTAAACCTCTAAAATAAACCATTTGAAGTATTGCAATTCATTTTTCATGTTTTGGGTAGGGGACTAGGTACCATAGGTGAGTGTCTCACCATAGGTTTCAGGACCTAAAGTGGTTTCTAAGAGATCCTATGGGTGAGTTTGTAATCAAGTGATAACCTTAAAATTAACTTGGAAGGGGGGAAACAAAATACAATGAAAGAAAACATATTAATGGCCACATAGTCCTATTGGAGTACAGGGTGTTAGGAATAATAGTCCACACTACAACTATGAGTGGGGGTGAATCAATTGTATGATAGATTATTAAACTTTAAACTTTGAATAGCAGCAATATCAGATCCAATGAACACAATGAATGCCAAAACAACAACATAATATTTTGGTCTTGGGGAAACCCTATTAAAGGTAAAAACCCCAGTGGGAATTAACACCCACAAATGATGTACTAAGAGTATAGTATCCTTGTTAGAAAATTTAGCCTTGTTAGGATCTTATTGAAACATTATAGTACATAGTTCTTGTTAGAGGAAACACCTTGTTAGGAGTCAAGAAAGAAGGGTGGGCTCCCTACCTAGGCTCACTTACCCAAAGAAGGTTAAATCCACCTTCAAAACTCACTGTTCACAACACAAGTGTATATGAAGAAATACACAATATTTTGAACTATCTGAAAGAAACTATCTTTTCTTGATCAGTTCCAATGAAGTTCACCAATAATCCTCTACTCTACATCTAGCAGACACAAGCTCATAGCTTTCCCAATCTTCTTTACATCACATGCATTCTCACCATATCTTTTCCAAAGAAAAGATCTTACATATATACCCTATTACATTCTACATGATCAGGTCGGTCGATTAGGCTTTCCTAATTATATAAATAATTACATAAACCCTCGCTAAGATACACACAGTATCTACAACAAGTATACAATGATTTCATTACAACAATTAAGGACTGGCATCCTTAATTCACATTTGCCAAATAAAATGCATGCTACATCTCTGAAGTCGGCTCCTAAATAAGTCTTTTCTAGATCACATGCCACAGCTGGTGTCATCCAGCTTTCCATACCTTGTGCTCAACAAAAAAAATTCTTCAGTACCTTTTCTTTCATCTCTTAAGCTCACATACATTGAATACATACCTTTTGTAAGATATACCAGAAACATAGAGACTCACTCTGTTAGCTTCCACCGTCACTGTCAAGTAACTAGTCTTCACCAAAACATATGTAACTCATCCAATATGAAACAATACATGATGCGATCTTGGATATAAGATCAAAAAATCTTCTTGTACTCTCATCTATCTTTGTACATCTTGAAGCATTTGTACAGTATCCATATACTGAAGTAACCATATTGTACTCTTCACATAAACATATGTTGACATTAGTGAAAAAACACTAATGACAATAGTAGAAGCTCCAATATCACTCAACGTAGTGATTAAACATATTAAATGTATCAACCATTTCCCTAATGCATTAGCAATATCCAATAATCTCCCCCTTTGGCATTGATGTCAACATATGGGAAAATCTATTAACCCAAAGTTTTATCAATCCAAAAGTTATGTAACCAAACAATACTCTCACAATATTTCTTTATACAATCTCCCCATACAGTAGGGATTTTCTCATAGCAACACTCCCCCTTTGATAGCAATGGAAAAGGGTGTCATGAGTCATCAACTGTTCTTCTCAACTTTCTTCAATGATCACTCCCCCTAAGGAGTATATCCCTAGATCAAGTCCAGAATATGATAAGGCTTTGAAAACCTCTAGACTGATGCATCCCTGCATCATTTAATTCTGACTAGGAGGGGCCTGAACCCCAAGAATACCTCTGAGATATTCAAAGGTATCTTTTGGCAATGACTTTGTAGAGATATCTGTAATCTATTCCTGTGTACTAATATATTCCAAATTTATTTCCTTCTCTGCCACTTTTTCTCTCAAGAAGTGATATTTGATAAAAATATGTTTAGTTTTAGAGTGCATCACCGGATTCTTTGACATATTCATTGTACTAGTGTTATCAAAATGGATAACTATAGGCTCATTAAAATTTATTCCAATGTCCTTCATCATTTGTTTCATCCAAAAAATTAGAGTGAAATTAATAGCAGTAGCAACATACTCTGATTCAACAATAGATTGAGCTATACAATCTTTCTTCTTACTTAGCCATGAAACCAACTTTTTCCCAAGGAAAAATGCACCACCACTAGTACTCTTCATGTCAACAATATTTCCTGCCCAATAAATATCAGTATAAGTATGAAGTTCAAAGCTATAATTTCTATCATACCATAATCCATTGTCTGTTGTTCCTTTCAAATATCTCAATATCCTTTTTACAGTAGCTAGGTGTGTCTCTTTCAGATCTGCCTGATATATAGCCACAATCCCAACAGCATTAGTAATATCTGGTTTGGTGTGAGTTAGATATTGTAATCCTCCAACCATTGATTTGTACTTGGTCTAAAAAACACAATTTGATTCATCATCAATTTTTAGCTTATTACCAGTCACCATGGGTGTACCAACTGGTTTGCAGTCCTCCATTCCAAAAAAATTCAACATTTCTTTAAGATATTTGGTCTGAGAGATAAAAATTTCATCTTTACTCTGATTTATTTGCAGTCCAAGAAAGAATTTCATTTCTTCTATCATGGACATCTCAAATTCATTTTCCATCTCTTTAGACCAAAGATAATATCATCAACAAAGACTTTTATTATCAAAACTCCATCTTCACTAGTTCTTAAATACAAATTACTATCAGCATTACCTTTTCTAAATCCAAGCCAAAGTAGGTACTTGTCTAACCTTGCATACCAAGCCCTTGGAGCTTGCTTCAACCCATACAGAGATTTCTTTAACTTTTATACCATGTCTCCATCTTTGCATAAAGGAAATCCATCAGGTTGTTCTATATACACTTCTTCTTAAAGATCCTCATTCAAGAATGCAGATTTCACAACCATCTAATATACCTTGAATTTCTTATGTGCAACATAAGCCAAGAATAATCTCATAGATTCTATTCTAGCAATAGGAGAAAATGTATCTTCAAAATATATGCCTTCTTATTGTGAACAACCTTTACATACCAATCTTTCTTTATTTCTTACAACAACTCCTTCTTCATTCATTTTGTTTCAAAAAACCCATTTAGTTCCTATTACATTTTTGTTCTTAGGTCTAGGAACCAATTCCCAAGTGTTATTTTTCTTTATCTGATCTAACTCTTCTTTCATAGCATTTATCCAAGATTCATGTCTACAAGCTTCATATGTAGTCTTTGGTTCAACTTGAGAAATCAAACAAATTTCTTCTCTATCCTTTGATATAGTCATTACTATTTGATTAGAGTTACCAATAATTTGATTTTCAAGATGATTGTTCTTTACATACCTCAGAGTCTTTAGAACCTCAGTAGCCTCATTTGTGTTATTATCTCAAATCTCATTTTTGCATTTAGCCTCAACAATTTCTTCTTCTTCTACAATAGTAGCCTCTTTGATCTCTATAACCTGATTACAGTCATACATTCTCTCTTGTATCTGAAACCTTTCATCTATCTTTACATTGTTACTTTCAATCATCTTTCTTAATCTAAGATTGAAACATTTGTAAGCCTTTCTCTTAGTAAAATAACCAAGGAAAATTCCTTCATCACTTCTAACATCAAACTTCCCTATCTCATCATCTCTCTTGATATAGCATTTACTACCAAATATTCTGAAATATTTTACAGTAGGAGTATGATTAAATCATAATTCATAAAGAGTCTTACTTATACCTTCTCTGATTTGAAATCTATTCAATGTGTACACTATTTTCCCAACAACCTCACTCCAATGCATATGAGATACATTTCCTTCAAGAAACATTATCCTAGAATCATCAAGTATAGTCCTATTTCTTTTCTCTGTTATCCCATTCTATTGTGGAGTCCTAAGAGCATATGTCTTCCTTTTTATTCCATGCTCTTCACAATATAAATTGAATAAGTTAGAAGTAAACTCTCCACCTTTTTCTAATCTCAAACATTTTATCTTTAAACCTGATTCATTCTCTACTTTTGCCTTGAATATCTTGAATTTATCAAATTCTTTTGATTTCTCTTTCAAGTAAGTAACCCACATCATTCTAGAAAACTCATCAACAAAAAGTATGAAATACCTTTCACCATAGTATGATTTTGTGCTTGTAGGTCCACATATGTCTGTACATACCAGATCCAACTTTCCTTTTGAATTATATGCTTTTCTTTTGTAACTGCTTCTAGTCTATTTTCCCATAACACATTCTCTGCATATAGTGTTAGATGGTTTCACAATCTTTGGTAGATCTCTGAACGCATTAGTCAAACTTGCCTTTAGAATATTATCAAAGTTAACATGACAAAACCTTCTTTGCCATAACCAGATGTCATCTACCTTCACAAAAAAAAAGAGGCTCCAAATGTATTTAATTCAAATACATTACCTCTAGATTTAGTACTAGTTGCAATCAACTTTCCTACCTTACTTCTAATAAAATATTTACCATCATTGAATTGTAACTGAAACTCTTTGTCCATCAACTGTCCAACACTCAACAATCTATGCTTAAGTCCATCAACAAGTAGTATATTATTAGTATTAGTTTTTCTATCCAAAGTAATAGATCCTACTCCTATGATAGGTTTAAGAACATTATCTCCAAAGCTCACAACACCACCATTATACTTTACTAATTTAACAAACTTGTTTTTATCTTTAGTCATATGATGTGAACAACCACTTTCTATAATCCATTTAGATTTCTTATCAACATGAGATACTACGGCCTTTTCCTCATGTATTGGTTCATCTTTAATAGAAAAAAATCCAATCTCCTCATAATCTAAATAATCATCATTAGAAATACCCTCACTAGCATAATAACACTCCTTATCCTTTGAATACTTAGATTTGAAAAAATTAGGCTTGTACTTAGGAACTCTTTTAGGACATCTAGATGAAAAATGACCTACCTTATTGCATGAAAAACATTTCAAAGGTAATTTGCCTTCAAATTTACCCTTACCTTTATTTTCTCTTCTAGAAATCAATGTAACAAGTTCATCCATCTTTCTTTCCTTTGCTTGTATCTATTCCCATTCCTCAGCATATTCACCAAGCTCTTCTTTTAGGTTTTCACTAGTGGGTCTCAGAAGTATAGACATTATCTTCTTGTGTGCAAATGCTTTAAATGTAGATTCAACTTTAGGTATAGAATCTCCCATTTCAGTAGCTTCAAAGGTAGTTATCTTTCCAATCAACATCTCTCTACTAAGTTTGGAGTCAAAGGTATAGTCTCTTGAATAGATATAGCCTTAAACTTGTAAGCAGTTGTCAATGACCTAAGGATCTTCACAACAACTTCTTCTTTATCATAATTGCCTCCATAGTTTCTTATTCTGACCACAACTTTCATAACCCTTTGAACATAATCCCTAATGCTTTCATCATCATTCATTTTTAGCTTCTCCATCTTTGTTTTCTAGTTCTGTAACTTTGCTTTCTTGGTATACTTGTCTCCTTTATATAGTTCTTCTAATCTTTTCCAAATCTGGTGTGCCGAATCCAAGTCTTTAACTTAAGTATATTCTCCTATAGAGAGTGGGTTGATCAATACTTCCCTTGTGACCATTTTAAGTGAAAATATCTTCTTCTCATCATCAATGGCTGATGATAAGTCATTCTCAGTCTTCATAGATACATTATTCTTTGTAATCAACTAGTAGTCAATGACCAAACAAAACAAATGAGTTCACATCTCATTCTTCCAACTGTCAAAGTTTTCAAGTTCAAATTTTAGACTATCCTTCCTATAGAATTCAATCTCCAAGATCACCCCAATCTATTAATATTTCTCTCAAAGGACCAGTAGCTCTGATACCAATTGTTAGGAATAACAGTCCACAATACAACTGAGAGGGGGGGTGAATCATTTGTATTATAGATTATTAAACTTTAAACTTTGAATAGCATAAATATCATATCTAATGAACACAATGAATGCCAACACAAAAATATAATATTTTGGTCTCAGGGAAACCCTGTTAAAGGTAAAAACCCTGGTGGGAATTAGCACCCACAAATGATGTATTGAGAGTATAGTGTCCTTGTTATAAGATTTATCCCTGTTAGGAGCTTATTGAAACATTATAGTACACAGTCCTTGTTACAAGAAAGACCCTATTAGGAGTCAAGAAAGAAGGGTGGGCTCACTACCCAGGCTCACTTTCCCTAAGAAGGTTAAATCCACCTTCAGAACTCACTATTCACAACACAAGTGTCTATGAAGAAATACACAATATTTTGGACTGTTCGACAACAACTATCTTTGCTTGATTAGTTCTAATGAAGTTCACCAATAATCCTCTACTCTGCATCCAATAGACACAAGCTTTCAGCTTTCACAATCTTCTTTACATCACATACATTCTCACCATATCTTTTCCAAAGAAAAGATATTACATATATACCCTATTACATTCTACATAATCAGGTCAGCTGATTAGGCTTTCCTAATTACATAAACAATTACATAAACCCTTGCTAAGATACACATGTATCTATAAAAAGTATACAATGATTTTATTACAACAATTAAGGACCGACATCCTTAATTCACATTCACCAAACAAAATGCATGCTACATCTCTGAAGTCATCTCCCAAATAAGTATTTTCTAAATCACACACCACAACTAACATCATCCAACTTTATGTACCTTGCACTGACCAACAAACATTCTTTAGTACCTTTTATTTCATCTCTTAAGCTCACATACACCAAATCCATACCTTGTGTAAGATATACCAGAAATACAAAGACTCACTTTCGCAGCTTCCATTGTCACTGTCCAGTAACCAATCTTCAGTAAAACATCTATAACTCATCCAATATGAAACATTACATGATGCAATCTTGGATATAAGATCACAACATCTTCTTGTACTCACATCTATCTTCCCACATCTTGAAGAATATGTACATTGTATGTACACTGTAGTAACCATCCTGTACTCTTCACATAAACATATGTTGACATCAGTGACAAAACACTAATGACAACAGTAGCAGCTCCAACATCACTCAATGTAGTTATTAAACATATTAAATGTATCAACCATTTCCCCAATACATTAGCAATATCCAACACTGGGACCATGGGTAACTTCCAGGATGGAACTCTATTCAGAAAGGGGGGACTGAGATTACATGGTTGCTAGGAAGGATCCCAAAATCCAAGTTATGTGATGATACTCAGCTAGAGGGTATGCTAGAAACCTAACCCTTGTGATTAGTAATGTGATATCTTGTAATGTTTTGTATTTGTTTCCAAGTTAGGTTTTGTGAAACCATAGAATGCTTAGGGCCTTGTGATTATCTTGGTTCTATCTCCTAGCACTGGGGGTGGAACTTCACCATTTTCACATGGTTGGCTAGCAAAAATCTTTCGAGGTCATGTTCATGGTTCATGACGTGGATGTGTTCATTTTTTTGCATTAATGAAGATCTTTGTATTTTGTATTATGTATTATTGAAAAGGAAGATGAGAAGATATGTTGTAATGCCTTCAGGCCATTCATGTACTTGCTATTGTAATGAGATTTATTATCAAAAAAATGTAATTAAAAAGTAAAGAAATGTAATTAGGAGGGATAGTTCTAGGGTTTGTTTCAAGGGTTTTTATTTGAAAGATCAAAGTTGGGAAATATATAATGTAATGTTGAATTATCTTCTCTATCTCTCCTATGTTGAAATGAAAGGAAATGTTTATTATGCTAAGTTTAAAATGTAATTTGTAAAGAATAGTTATTCAAATTTAGGAAAGAGAAATGAAATTGGTTTATGAAGTAAGGAATATAATTATAAATGAAATGTTATTTTCTTACCCTATCTCTTAAGTTTTGAAATGTGAAAGTAAAGAAAAGAAATAAAATTGAATTTGGATAAGTAGTATGTTAGTAAATGAATTCATTAAGGGAACCTTAAGGAATGTAAATGTGAATGTATTAATGATGTAATGTTAGAAAAAAAATTGTTAGTTTCAATTTTTGGTTAGAAGACCTGATTCCTTATGGGTTCCTTGACGAGGACATTACATTTGGTATCAGAGCACTGGTTGCTACACTGGAAGCTTGAGGTCTATTTATGTTTGAAACTCAAAACTTTTCAACACATTGAATACTCATTTTAAGCTAGAACCTAAAACTTATGTTGCACCACTCTTCCAAGATGCCTCTCATTACCCGCAGAAGAGCTAAGGATAGAGTTAAAGAGTTTTCCTCGAGATCTCACCTAGATAGTTCCCATGGGGAATATGAGGGAGAACACAATCAAGATAATCATAGAAATGAGAGTCAAAATAATGACTCAGAAGGAGCCCAACTTAGACAATTTCTGCATAGACTCGACAACCTTGAAAATATAGTCAATGTTGAAGAAGGAAACCAAGCTCAACACCAAGATAGGGAAAGAGATAGGAGCCCTAGGAGGAGACAAGTTATGCAAGAAGCTGAGGATAGGGATACCTCTCACATGAGGGACTTTCTCAAAGTCAAGGTACCCCCTTTTTATTGCAATGAAGGGGGGTCTACTACATAAACTTGGTTGTTTGACCTTGAGAGGTGTTTCTCTATGCACCCTTTTATTAGCAATGTCAAGGCCAGATGCACTATTATGAATTTGAGGAAGTTTGCATCTACATGGTGGCATATGTAAGAAGACAAAATTCAAGTCACCATCAACACTATCTCATGGGAATTGTTCCTAGAAATATTTAAGGATCAGTTTATGTCTGATAAGTGGAGGCAAGGAAGGGAAGAAGAATTTCACCACCTCAAGAAAGCCAACATGTCAGTGGAAGAGTATGAAAAAAATTTCTATGAACTTAAGCCTTTCTTAGGTTTTAGGGATGATAGACCCATTCTTATCTAACACTTCATCAAAGACCTGAATGAATGAATATCATGAGATGTAGAAGTCTTAGAACCCAAGAATCTTTGGGATGCCATCACTAAGGCATACCTAGTCGAAAGAAAGGTCAAAGGAAAAGGTGGTTATTCTAGTTGCCAAACTTTCAACACTGGATCAAGTTTTAAGAGAAATTTTGATCATGAAAATTCCAACTCCAAGAAACAGCAATCCTCTTTCAAAGGTGGACAAAAATTTCCTAAGAATAAATTTCAAAATAATAACCAAGGTAATGGAAATTTTCAACAACCTCAGAACCGTAACAATTTTTGAGCTCAACAAAGGTTTCCTCCTCCACAATCCTAAAATTCTCAAAATTTCAATAGAGGAGGTTATCAACAATCTAGTTCTCCTTCTACAAAGAAATTTGGATGAAACACCAAGTGTTATTCTTGTAGACAACAAGGACATATTATAGTTCATTTCCCTCAACGCATGAATCTCACTAATCATAATCAGGCAGTTTCAGAACCAACCATGGGGGATGTCGGTTGGTCTCACAAGGCATTCACCACAGTAGAGAATAGACAAGATAATCACTAGAGCATTGTCATAGAGACTTTAGGTTTGTTAAAGGCTAAAACCATTTCTATTCTCTTTGACTCAGGAGCAACCGACTCCTTCATATCTCCTTCTTTGATAGAAAAGTGCAGGCTAAATGTAGTAGGGAAAGGATTTAAGTGGTAGGTAGAGCTAGTATCAGGGACTAAAATGACCATATAATTGTGTGTTCAAGGTTGCAACTTGGGATTAGGACCTTTCTCTACCAATGTTGATCTTCAAGTTATTCCTCTTGGATTGTATGGAGTTGTCCTAGGAATGGATTGGTTAGTAGCTCATGAAGCCAAGATAGATTACAGGAAGAAGCTAATTCATTATTTGGATGATTTGGGGAAGCCCAACATTGTTGTAGGAATCCAATGACCTATATCACTTCAGATGATATCAGCTATGCAACTTAAGAAATGCATGAGAAAGGGATGCCAAATTCTTATAGTCTCAGTTAATGATTTGACTGACAAAGAAGATAGGGAAATTATACTTGAGCACCCTTTACTTCAAGAGTTTGCAGATGTATATCCAACTAAGATTCTAGGAATGCCTCCCAAAAGGGACATTGATTTCTGCATAGAATTGGTGCCAGGAGCTAAACCTATCTCCAAAGATCCTTATCGCATAACCACTCTAGAGTTGAGTGAGTTAAAAGTTCAACTAGAAGAACTCTTAGAAAAATATTTCATTAGACCAAGTGTGTCACCTTGGGGAGCTCTAGTTATCTTTGTTAAGAAGAAGGATGGCTCACTTAGGTTGTGTATTGAGTATTACCAACTCAACAAAGTAACCATCAAGAATTGGTACCCTTTGTCAAGAATTTATGATCTATTTGTTCAGATGAAAGGAGCCACAGTACTTTCCAAGATTGAACTAAAGTTAGGCTATCACCAGTTAAGGATTCATGAGGTCGACATTCATTGAATAACTTTTTGTACTCAGTATGGGCATTATGAATTTACTGTGGTACTTTTCGGTCTCACTAATGCACCTATAGTATTCATGAGTCTTATGAATGGGGTATTCATGACCTTCTTAGACAAATTTGTCATAATTTTTCCTAGATGATAGTTTGGTGTATTCTAAGTTAGTAGAAGAACATGAGAAACATCTCCGTCAAGTGCTACAACGCCTTCGTGAGAATTAGTTGTTTGCAAACTTGGAGAAATGTGAATTTTTTTAGACTGAAGTTAAGTATCTTGGTCATGTTATCTCAGGAGAAGGTATAGTAGTTGATCCCACCAAGATATAAGCTATAGTTGAATGGTCAACCCCCACCAATGTCTCAGAGGTTCATAGTTTCATGGGTTTAGCCAAATACTACAAATGCTTTGTCCAAGGATTCTCTAGAATAGCTCATCTCATCACTTCCTTTCAAAGGAAAGGGAAGAAGTTCATTTGGACTGAGAAATGTTTAGAAGCCTTTCAGATCCTTAAGGATAGATTAACCAATGCCCCAATTTTGGCAGTACCTTACCCCACATAAATTTTTTTAGTTTGTACTGATACCTCCCTAGAAGGCATAGGGGTAGTGTTAATGCAAGAAGGAAGAGCTATCACTTATGAGTCTAGAAAGATTAAGGACCATGAGCTTAACTATCCCACGAATGATTTGGAGTTAGTAGTTGTAGTTTGTGCCTTGAATCATTGGAGGCATTTATTATTGGGGCATTAGTTTGAGCTACACACTGATCATCAAATCCTTCAATACATATTTACTCAACCTAATCTCAACACTAGGCAATGCCGATGGATGGAGTTCCTTTGTGAATATGATTTTGAGGTTATATATATCCAACGTAAAGAGAATGTGGTAGCGGATGCTTTGAGTAGAAGGAGACATGAGTTATCCATGCTCTCCCTTTTGACCGATTTGAAAAGTCAAATCTTGCAGTCACTTCCTTCAAATACTTTGTATCAATAAGTTAAGGCTGAAATTGAGTCAGGAAGGGCCTTAGAAGGAAGGTTCTCAGGTTATTCCTTAGAGTCAGATGGATTTTTGAGGTAGTAAGGCTAAATCTATGTACCACTTTCAAGCGATCATCAGAAAGTTATCATGGTGGAAGCACATCGTGCTTGCTATTCAGCTCATCTAGGGGTTAAGAAGATGTATTCAGATCTACGATAGTTATTCTTTTGGTCAGGTATGAAGAGAGATATAGCAGATTTTGTGGCTAGGTGTCTATAATTTTAGAGGGTTAAGGCCAAACATCATCACCTAGTAGGCCTCCTTCAACCACATTTGATTCCTGAATGGAAATGGGATACGATCTCTATGGATTTTACTATGGGACTCCCAATCACTTATTAGAGACATGATGCTATCATGGTCACAGTGGATAAGTTAACCAAGGTAGCACATTTTTCTCCTATGCAATCATCCTATACTACCACCTTAGTATCCAGAGTCTTCCTAAAGGATATAGTCAGGTTCCATGGTGTTCCTAGAAAGGTTATCTCTAATAGGGATTCAATGTTCACTTCATAATTTTGGACCTCTTTGAAACATGCCTTAGGGACTCAGCTAAATTTCAGTTCAAAAAATCATCCAGAGATTGATGGTCAAATAGAGCGAGTTAACCAAGTGCTTGAGGACATGCTTAGAATGAATGTGATGGACAAATAGACCCGCTAGGAAGATTATCTGTACTTAGTGTATTTTACATACAACAATGGCTATCATAGTTCAATAGGAATGTCACCATTTATATATATATATGGATGTCGATTGGTGATGCAAGATGCAGGTACCAGACATCACCTCCACCTAGCTACATAGCTCTAAGCATGCCTTCAAAATCCTTGAATTGTTGTTGTGTGGAGATTTAACCAAGATACTCTCGAGGCTACACATGGACTTAGATTTATGTTAGGTAGATACCCTAGTTGGGAAATTAGAATGCAATTTACGTTGTGGTCTTGTGTTTCAATATTGATCAGAGTTTATGTTATGAGTTAGAATTAACCTTATTTATATGTATAATAATTATATTATAATTTTTTGTATGTTATATAGGTATGTGTATATGTGGGTGCACACATATACCGATGCTTTTATAAATAATAATATTTGTATATTTTTATTCATTCAGTAAATGGTATGTTCTTTGTAATAATTAAATAAAGTGAATTAAATAAAGTGTATAAATAAATAAAGAGTGAAAATAATATTAATAATAGTAATAATAAAAGTAAATTCTCTTTGTAGTAAAACTAGCTATCTAGGAGGGAGTTGAACTCGAGATCTCCTAGAAGTTAGGCTAGTAGGTTTCCGTGTGTGCTATGTGTTTTCCTTGAGAGTTATTTGTTTGACTTTCTTGTTATGGTTTTCTTGTAAAGATATTTTAATTAAATTAATTAAAACTTTGTTAAGTCATTTACAAGAATGATTTGTTTGGTTTTCCAACCAACTATGGAAGTTGGAGAAGTTGCTTCCCGTAAAGAAACTCCTCCAACCACATAGTTGAAGGATAAATATTTTCATTTTGGGGAGTGAGAGGGAGTTGGAGTTTTTGGAAAGTTTTTGAAGTTTTCTACATTGATGTTTTTTTAGAAGTTATTTGTAGTTTTTTGTGAGATTGAGAGTGTTATGGTTTGGAGGGAAAGTGTGTGGATTTCTTGGAGTTTGATTTCCAGAGGAAGCTTTCCAGGAGGCTACCATCTCACTCAAGGTTTTGAGGACTTGCAGAGGTGTGCTCCAGTCATTCTGAAGTTTCTCCATAAGACTCCAGGTAGGGTCTAGAACCAAGGAAATCATCTTATTGTATGTGAATATGTATATGTATTGTTTTCTTAAATATTTATATTTTTCATATGGTTTGCAAAGTTTATTTTGTGAAATGATTTGTAATTAGGATGATAATGAAAAAAATATGTTAATTGGAAATAGACAAAGTATTCTAGTTTATTTTCCTATACTTGTACTCAATTGTAAATAAATTTTGAACCTAACATTATTATGAAAATCTCTCCAGTGAGACTATGCGTAATTAGGTTTTATCCAACATATGTGAAAATTAGGAAAATCTAATAGTTCAAAAAAATGTTATGCTCACCACACCAAGACTGTATTGTTATGATAGTCATATATATGTTTCTAGAAATAGTCATGCATAGATCTCTGAGATAATCTCTAAACTCACACAGATAAAAGGTCTCTTATGAATAAAACCACTAGGACACATATAAAACTCTATTTTACTCCTCTCTTGATCTATATCCCTCTTGCAACCAACCTACAAGAGCAGATTCATCAACACTTAAATATGTAACATTTTGCCACCTTTCTAAGACAAGATTACTTTGTCTTCTTGCTTGATTCATAGGTCCCTACAGGATCATTAGTTTATAGTAAAATCTTTTCCCCATCAATATTTATTAGTTTATAATTTATATTACTTTTATTTTCTATTTGGACCTATTATGGAAACTTTGGAGTCATGGATTTCAGTGTTGGGTAACTGTTTGGCTTGGGGTTTGGTTTGTATCTTCCAACCTTGATCATGGTCTTTGTCTGCATCTTTTTACCTCTCTGAATGTTCATGTTATTACTTGAAGTTGATCATAAATTTTTTGCTTAAGGTGTATTGAGTATGTGACATCCTTGTACTATTCTTATGTTGTTTATGGTTAAGGTTAGGGCTCGTCCTGGTGATCTGAGTACACAGGAGAGTCTCCTAAACCTCTGAAATAAAGCATTTGAAGTATTGTAATTCTTTTTCCATGTTTTGGGTAGGGGGCTAGGTATCCTAGGTGAGTGGCTCACCATAGGTGTTGGGACCCAAAGTGGTTGCCAGGAGTTCCTATGGGTGAGTTTTTAATCAAGTGATAACCTTAAAATTAACTTGGGAGGGGGGAAAAAAAAGATAATGAAAGAAAACATATTAATGGCCACATAGTCATGTTGGAGTACCAAGAGCATGGGTAACTTCCAGGATGGATCCCTATTCACAAAGGGGGGACCGGGGTTACATGGTTGCCATGAAGGATCCCAAAATCTAGGATATGTGATGACACTCACCCAAAGCGTATGCCTGAAACCTAACCCTTGTGATTAGTAATGTGATATCTTGTAATGTTTTGTATTTGTTTTCAAGTTAGGGTTTTTGAAACCTTAGAATGCTTAGCTCCTTGTGAGTATCTTGGTTCTTTCTCCTAGCATGGGGGGTGGAACTTCACCAGTTTCACATGGTTAGGTGGCAAAAATCTTTCGAGGTCCTGTTCGTGGTTCATGACTTGGATGCGTTCATTTTTATGCATTAATGAAGATCTTTCTATATTGTATTATGTATTATTGAAAAGGAATATGAAAAGATATGTTGTAATCCCTTCAGACCATTCATGTAATTGTTAATGTAATGAGATTTATTATCAGAAAAATGTAATTGAAAATAAAAGCAATGTAATTGGGAGGGATAGTTCTAGGGTTTGTTTCAAGTATTGTTATTTGAAAGATCAAAGCTGGGAAATATATAATGTAATGTTGAATTATCTTCTCTATCTCTCCTATGTTGCAATGAAAGGAAATTATTATTATGCTAAGGCTAAAATGTAATTTTTAAAGAATAGTTATTCAAAGTGTAGGAAAGAGAAATAAAATTGGTTTATGAAGTAAGGAATATAATTGTAAATGAAATGTTATTTTCTTACCCTATCTCTTAAGTTCTGAAATGTGAAACTAAAGAAAAGAAATAAAATTCAATTTGGATAAGTAGTATGTTAGTAAATGAATTCATTAAGGGAACCTTAAGGAATGTAAATGTGAATGTATTAATGATGTAATATTAGAAAAAAAATTGTTAGTTGCAATTTTTGGTCATAAGACTTGATTCCTTATGGGTTCCCTTGTGGGGACATTACACTTCTAGCATTCTACTATAGCAGTCATATTTACAATGTCTGCATATACCAAATTAAGAAAATTAATGCTTAGGGATAAGTAATGTTTATTAAACATTTTCCAATTGAGCTATTCATAACTAAACAAACAACATCATGTGGTAATTAGATTAATCACTACATGTAAACTCAATTAGTTTCTCATGATAAGTCACACATGACTATGGCATTTCAACTTTCAACATCCCATAAGAGAATTTTATTAGCAACAAGCAACATCAAAACTTTGATTATCAATGCGTGCAAAAAAAAATCAATTAAAAACCAGAAAATGTATTTAACATCAAAATTTCAAGACTACTTATTTTGATAACAATGACAAAATTGGAAATCGCTCAATCAAAGACAATAATTCACAACACCTATAATGTGCAAGAAAAAGAAACCAACAATAAATACATTCAACACTAATAAATTATGTAAAACAAAATGAACTCAAATGTTTTAACAAATTAAGTACCATACAGTTATAAATAGACTAAGAATTAAATGTTTTCCATAAGTAGATGCCCTGATAGAATAGAGAGTAATTCCTTCATCAAAGTTCTGAGGAGAGTCACTTACCTATATACCTATATTAAAACACTATTTTCACAAAATCAATTAATAAAAAAATAATGCGACATCTGCAAATACATAATACTTGATATTCAACAGCTTATGGATATACTAGTTTAGAAAAAGAAATCATTGTCAACAAGGTTCATGAATGCTCAGCTAACAAATAATCCCACTATGACGCTATGATTTTCAATCACAAAATATAGCTAGATTACAACTCAAAAGATCTACAAGAAGTGGATTTGTTAAATATTTCCTCAACAGATTATGCATCCAAGAAGGCAAAGTGGTAGAAAACAACACTCTATCACTTTTAGGGCAATCACTACATAATCACATTGACATCCTGGTCAAAGACAACAAAAAGCATATGATCGGCCTCATCCACCACAATAAATTGAACATCCATCAAAATTAAGGAGCCTCAATTCATCAGATCCAGGCCCACATCTAGGCCCCTTCTGATAATATCAATTGGGCTACATATTGGTACCCCACCATAGCAAAAAAGTGTATCGAGACACGGTGCAGCTTGCATAAATTATTTTTCAACTTGTTGTGCAAGCTCACGTGTAGGAGCAAAAACTAAAGCCAAGGGATTGTAGTCACACCTACAGATGCAACATCATTTTTAAAGAAAAAATATACCATGAATAGTGACTAAGAATATAATAATAGCTTGACCTTTGATCATTTAAATTTTACTCAATAAGTAAAGATAACTTGAAACAACCCAGTATAAAACAAGAACAAACCCATTTTTGTAGTGGTTTTAAATGATCTTATCTAGAATGGGAATTCCAAAAGCCAAATTCTTTCTAGTTCCTTTTCTGGCAAGGCCAATCATGTCACGACCTTGCATTGCTGGATCAAACACTACTTTCTATTTGTAACATTAGCATGGTTCTAATGCATTGCCTAAATACAAATATTTACTCGACAAACATGCTAATGCACAATCATGCTCTAGATTTGTATATGTAAATATTTACAATTTTTAAAATCGAACCAAAAGAAAAATCTTGATCGTATACTCAAGAAATAATCTCGACAACAAATTGACAAGGTAAAAAAATAAAGAGCTAAAGCAACATAATTACCAATGCATTTCGATTGACCTTTGCATACAAAAGGAACTTGGAATAACAAGTTATTAAATCTTTGATAATGCTAAATTATGGACAAAGGGTAGATTTATTACACTACTCCAGAGGCTCCAACTAATTAATAAATTAAAAATAATAAACATATCACAATAATGACAACTTTTGTAAAGAAAATGTCTAGCAAAACACTTGACATCAGAAATTTCACAACAAGGACACAGTTACAAATCCTGGGAGCATGATAAAATATAAGAATAAAGGTAAAATGCATCATATAACTAACTGGGTGTGGCACACCCCAATGGGCAAGGAAAGGATCAAGTATAATGTCATTTAGGAGGAAGATTAATTAAAATTTAAGACAAGTGTTAATGCAAATATTCATACTTTTTCAAACTTAGGTCCCTTATAAACTTAAATAGGAATGAAAATAATAACTTAGATTTAACTAAATAGCCTGAAATAGGAGACATGAATAATTCTAAACAGTCATATAAGGCAACCAAAAAATTGTTAGGAATAAGGTGTCTCAACCTTGGATAATTCCTATTCTTATTATTTGTTTTGTAAATGTATTTTTTGCAAATAATGTAATTAAGTGTGAGTGTACATGTCTAGTTGGCATGTTGATGTGTCACTCCACTTGATGTGTCGGCATCTTGTGCATAAGGAGATCATGACTGAAATGGTCATGACGAATTCCTATGATGTTAGAACTATTTAAGGAATGTGCTATGACAGGTGTAAGAGCATCTTATGACTTGGGCCTATTTGGGTGCCCAAGAAGAAGTGGTTGGTGTGTGTAAGAGAATATGCCAAAAATAGGTTGGTATGACAGATTCTCTTACACTTCTCTTGTGACCGTTATTTTTGGCGGATTCTATGACAAGTTGTCATAGTCTATTCTAGGGATGGATGCCTATTCTTGGGATTGCATGTAACAACTTGTACATGTGGTTTTGTGCATGGGTCTTGGTGGTTGTGCCCATTTTTTGGTCCAGAGGAGTCTATATATATGATGCTGCTCCTATGGGAGAGATATAACAAAATTTAAGTCTTGTTGGCTTTGTCTCTCATCTCCTGAAAGAACTTGCATTGCAAGTGTGTTGTAATCTTTGTGTTGAAGATAATACATTGTGCAGGTTTTAGAGTGCTGGGGTTTTTTACCGAAAGGTTTTCCCTAGGGTATATCATTGCGTCATTCTCTATTTTTCTGTATGTATTGTATGTGGTTGCAATATCTTTGTTAAAGTAGTTAACGAATCTGAAATTGTAAGGATTTATAAGAATTTGCACAATACTCTCCTATAGAGATTAGCGTAGGAAGCTATTTTTGCACCTGAGTTTCCTTACAAAAACTAGGTGTGACACTACCCTAATAGGCCAAGCTGGGTACAACTTCACAATGAATTTGACCATTAAGACACCATATAAAAGTAGAATTTAACAAATTCAAGATAAAAAGACACCTAATTAAATTTTCCAAAAAAAGAAGTTCTAGCCCACCCCAACTTTAAATTCTATGTAGGGAAGAAGTACATGATCAAACCAAAAAATAATATATAAACTAGTCCACATAAGAGGAATTCTAACAATTCATTTAAGGGTACAAATCTCAAGTCAATTTGACAAAAGCGTCATTATTCCAAATTAAAAATTGTAAACAATAAAAGACAAAGTCTCTGCCTATAAGGCAGGAGACTAATATTTTCATTTTCTCATTTTCAATTAGTCACTACTTTGAAAATTGTGAAATTATTTTATTCTATAGTTTGATCTATAGTTTATAACAATTTTTTTATTAAAAAATTTTTGTCTTGATTTTTACAATTTCCTTATTGGCTACTAAAAATTTTCCTGAGGGTTTAATATTTTTTTGTTTACCAATTTAAAAATTAGGTTTACCTGACCAATCACAAACAAGCATAAATATTTTTAATAAGTTTCTAATGTTTTATCTGAAGCTTCTCGAAGCCCTGCATGAAGAAATGCCTTTGGATTCTCCACAGGCGAGTCTGTTGTTGAATACGGTTGTGCTCAGAGCTAGATGACATCTAAATCATAAACTAAAATGCATATCTTACCAAGGGGGACACTTAGTTTTTTTTAAACTTCCATTATATATTTTAATTTTTAATTCATGATTTATCCAATACCTCAGAGTTGTTGTGTTTGTTATGTAGCCTTGTTCTTAAAAAAAGGCAATGCAAAACCAGATGTTACCATCCACAAATTGAGCCTCCTCAAAAGGGTATGAATATACACATTTTAAGTCATTTAATCATTAGTTAATCTCAACTATTAAGGTCTTCAAACATTGCATCTGTTATTTCATCTTCTTGAGTTTGTGGATGTTTTATGTTTATTTTGATTTTCAAAATTTTAATGATATTTTTCAGCGGTGTACTCTTTTTCATAACCATTGATCATTTTTTGGGTTCTTGTAGACATTAATATTTGAATCAGACAAAAATAAATTAGCCCTTGTTTATATTTCTGTGGAACTTTACAGATTATTGGAGCCATTGCATCCATTTTCTAGGAGATCACTAAAGTGGGGCCTAATAGGTACTTTACCTTCCAAATTAATGGGTGCTAAATTTTAGGATGGTACATTTAGCCCCCACTTTAGCATGAGTATGATCCAAACTCATACTAACGGTAAATTAGATCAAATGCATAAGATGGTCTTACCAAAGCTAAGGACAAGAGAGATATCACTAATAAAGAGAGAGAAGGAAAAGGGGTGTGATTAACTAGGCCTAGTAAGAATTCTTGTCTTATTGTGAATCAAACAAAAAGGAAAGTTGCAAAAGATGGCATTAAAAATCTAGCAGGGTTTGTGTGTTGTGGTAGTCAACCCATCAAGGATCCACCCTCAAGGATTGCATCTCCTAAAAGGAGAATCCAAAAAAAATTGATCAGTCCTTAAGGATTTTTGTATCCATAAGGGATTGGAAGTGCAAATGTAGGGATCAATCCTTAAGGGTTGCATTCCATAAGGGATCCAAAGAGAAAGAACATAAAAAAGAGTGTGTGTGTACAAAATGCAAGTGGATTTTATGCCCCCACATTAAAGCTATTGAAAGCACCTTAATGAGAGAACTTGATTTAATAAAGCGTAAATGAATCCACTAAATATTTTTCCATTGTGAAATGTCCCCAAGATAGGACATATCAAGGGAAATAAGCACATGAAAAAAAAAGAGCATGGAATGGATCTACCAACTCTAGGGCCAGTATGATCATATGATAATATGTGAAATATTATGTCTAAATGAAATATCATCATTCTCCAAAGGAAGTAGAACTACAACACAAGGGAAGAAAGACACATAAGAGTCACAAATAAGATTCTTTTGGTGTCGGCATCATGGAGACCAAAAAGAAGAGGTGCTACCATTTCACATCATCCCAAATGGATAATAAAAAAGGCACAGTTATAAATAATAGTACATGTAACAGCATGTAGAGGAAAATAGATACAAATAGAAGAATGATTATGGAATTGTGCTTCCTTTATCACCTTGTTCCAATGGAGTAAAAAGGGTCATCTACAAGAATCTAAACATGACATATAACAAGAAGCACATCACGCGGGAAGCATGTTATGATAGACAAACACACAAAATCCACCATACAAGAGGGGCTAATCAAGCATGTCTCCTACCCCCATATCTCGATCCAAAGTGTTTAGGGAAGGTGGGAAAATTGTAAAAGGAATGACATCAATAAGGGTAAAAGGAACAATAGCTAGTTCCAAAGAAGGACCATGTTGTGAAGATAGGTCATTGTGTTTGTTACTAGGAGTAATAGATAACTATTATGAAAGCATTGCTGGCAAATCATTACCAATATCAATAGTCTCATACATATCATTAGAATCACTAGCATGCATATCATTTTTACTAACATGAACATCATCATGAATAGTATCTTCTTGATCAAGATTAATTGAAATAGAATCCAAGATACAAATAACCTTATCTGGTTTATTCTTTTTAACATTTTTCAAATTTACTTCCTCCATAGGCTCAAGCATGGGATGGTTAAAGGGAAGTGACAATGTATGAGGTGAAGAAATGTTTTGGGAAGCATAGGCATGGGATCTAGCATGATGCTTGCAATTAAAATCACAAGAAAGACATTTGTGTTTAGTCTTACTAGATAGGTGATGTGGAGTAGGATCAATCAACATCGGGTCCTTTTCTTCTTTTGGAGTAATAATTTAAGGAACCACACTAGGCTAAGAGATAACAACAAGAGGATGTGTGAAAGTAGTAGCAAGTGGCACATGAGGTGTAGGAAGAAGGCCATGACTAGGATCATCCTTAGGTTTACTTATTTCACAAATATTTTGAACCTTGAAAGTTTGGTATGATTGAAAAAGATAATAAAGATGGACTCTAGTTGGTTGAGGCATAGAAGACCAAAAGACAACAAGGTTAATAGAGTCTCGATGCATAGAAGGTTGATAAAGATTGGTTAATAGTCATGATCTATCTATTATGAATGAATTTAAGGCATTTATGAATAGGAGAAGCCACAAATTTCATGGAGGTAATCCAAGAAAGGCCAATTTTTACTTGAAATTGATCAAAGCTAGGAATGACAATGAAAGTAGTATCCAAAGTTTTACGACCAACTTCCATAGGAAAAGAAATGGAACCATGGGAAGGATAATGAAAATAATTGCAAGTTTAAATAAAGACATAAGATTTATCATAGGAATTCTTATTCGATTCTCTGCTAAAAAGATGTTATTTAGTTATCACATTGACCATTCAAGTGGGATATACAAGGGTACCATGGGAAGGAATACCATCAACCATAGAAACAATATAAAGAGGACCATCAAGCATCATAATTATTTAAAAAGGATCAAAGGTGTAGACACCTAAATCTGAATACACAATTAAGTAATCCTATTTAGTTCTCTCCTTAGGCATTCTATTAATTAAATATTATTATTTGGTTAATTTATGTCATCCCCTAATTAATTAATTTAATTAATTAACTATATTCCAATTAATTATCTAAATGACAAACCCATAGTTTGATGATTAATTAAAACCCCATTCCTCTATTAATTTAAATGGATACATATTCCTATAAAAATTAATTCATAAAACCCTCATTTTCCTCCCACTTGGGAGTTAAATAAGGCATTTAATCCAATTTTAGCACATGGCTCCTAACTTTAACCCTTAGCCAAACCCATCCCAAAATCCTAACATGGATTTCATACTCAACCCAACCCATTCACACATACTAATCACCTTTAATTAGCTAATGACCCATTATTAGCTAATCCAACCCTCCACTCATTCTCTCTCCTCCCATCACATCCTCCTAAACTTCCCACTTGCCCCCTAATCCAAGCCTAATCACCTCCTAAGCATTTGCAAAATCATAATCCATAGATTAAGAAATCCTAACCCAAACCAAGTCAACTCTCGTGTCACATCCTTGCATCCCCCAATCCTCTCACCTCATGTCAACCTTAAATGCTCTTACACATCCCTTACATGCTCAATCCTTCTCTTACACATTTGTCCCCTCTCACATCTCCCAAAATGGTCACATTCCCCCATTCCTTCCAACCTCTCCATTGTGACACTTGTCACAAGGAGATGCATTTGAGAAAGAACAATCCATGTTATCTCTCTCAAATTCATTGTGTCCCTTCCTCAAGTTTGCATCTTGACCATCCATTCATCCCTCCTCTTGCCTAAAAATTGAAACCTCATCTCCTTCATTTTCATCCACCATTAAAGAAAAGTTATCATGCCCATTTGAGAGCCAAAAATATCAAAAGAAACCTTATAATGCCAGATTTCCTCCTCACTTGTTGAAGCTTGAGCATAGTTTATGAGCACACATACCCATCTCAGACAAATCTTCTACACTTTGAAGGCTTCTTGGGGTTGAGGTTTGCATTCCCTTATTGGTTCATTTCTTTCATTTATATTTCTAATCTTAAAGGTAGTAGTAAGCTTTGTTTGTTGAATATTTAGCTTGCTTTATATTCATAACAACTAGGTTTTATTTCTTACATTTTGGCACGCCCAGTGGGACCCACTTCAAGGGTCATTTCTTCATTATTTTCCTCTATTTTACTTTGCAAAACTAAGAAAAACTAACATTTTTGTTGTTTGAGTGTTTTTTCAAATGTTTTTGAGGGTTTTGCAGGCTTGGGATGAAAGAAACTGTATTTGCATTATCATTCCTGCCCTCAATTTTCACACAGCAACAAAAACATAGTTTTGCAAGATCATGAGTACGATCAGTGGGATTGATAGTACGGTTGTTGGGATTAGATTCCTGCAAAGGATCTTTCTCTTATGTCTAAAATCTTTCTCTCTGTCAAAAATTTCACCAGTATTTCTGTCTCAGTATTGCAGGATCATAAACCTGCAATGCAGGAACATGAGTACACATTGTGGGAATGAATTTTGTAAAAATTTATAAGCCATAAGGCATCTTGTTTTTAAGCCTCAAAATTTGTGCCTACGTACCTGCCAGGACATTGTAGGATTGTGAGTTGAACCTACGGGATCACGACCACAGGTATCACTTCCAAACTGTGTATTTTCAAGCCTCTATAATTTTTTTCTTTTTTCTAACATACCCGTGGGATCACGTGTATGGTCTATGGGAACACTATTTTTGTGTTTGTGGGATTGTAGGTCGGATCGGCAGGAACATGAATTAAGTTTTTTAAAATAGAATTTACACATTTTCATTTAGTGTACTAAAAATAACAGTGAATGCATAAACAACACCTCACACTCTTCATTTGGGCTTAAAAAGAACAAAAAGCTAAAATGAACAATCATGCACTTCAACTTTGGGTTTAAAATGAACAAAATCAAATCTTGAATGCCTAAAGGATATTCATGTCCATTCAAAACATTTTAAATTGGTGCTTAAAAGGAACTAAACAAATCTTGAGTGCTTAAAAGGGAGTAAAACATTTACAAATATTTAAATTTTAAGTACCTTTATTTTTCAAAAGAACTTTGCATGCTAAAAATGAGTGTTTGATGTTCTAGGATAGAAAAAAACTTAGTCTAAATCTAGGTTCAATTTGGAATGAACTCTTCTTGGCATGTTTGAAGGAGTGTTTTTCAACACTTCCTTAGAGCTTTTCAAAATTTTGCAAAATCCTTTGTAAAGTAAGCGACATGAAATAAATTCACTTGTATCCATATCCTCTCCCCTCGCCTTCATGGATCTTGGGTGAAGAGAAATATCAAGTCCAATTGACTTCACTTCTAGTGAGGCCTGTCTAGAGAGAAGCACTTCCTCTTTAGAGAATGACCTCAAACTAGTAATTCCCTAATTGGTATATAAACAAGGTGTTGAGAAAACTCTCACCTTATCCCCTCAAGCTGAGGTGAGGCGTGTTGATGGTAGCCCAAGGTAGGTGAATATCCCTATGATTTTGACATGGTCAACTTGGCTCTTAAGTGAATCATGCACGTACAAACTGATCAGGGAGATGTCACAGATCTTATTAGAGGCCATTAATCAGAAGCCCACCTGAGCTACTCTCGAAGGTATCAAAATCTTTGTGCAAGGACTGATCCAAGTGGTTTCCTGGATCGCCTAAAGATTACTCACCATTTGTATTCCTCTTTTGGGATACCAAGTTGTGGGAAAAGGTTTTGATACTAGCCTATCTTTTAGGTAGAAATTTCTTTTGTGTGTTCTCAAAGTTATCAGACCCAGTGAAAACATTTGTTTGAATATACACAAATCAAGGTTATAAGTGCTTTGCCAAAGAGATCATCTGCATGTTCTCCCACAAGATTGATTTATCTCTTGTGGGGCTGTTTGTCAATCACCCCAAAGTGAACCAAGTTTTTTCAAAACCAAGACAAAGGTATACTTACCACAGTCACTTCCTAGCTTGACAAGAACCAATTATCAAAGAGTAAAGATATCTTGGACTTATGAATGGATCAGAAAAATACAAGAAATCCAAGTTACCAACACCATGTGTCTATCAAGAAAAGAAAGTTACCCAAAGGAAACTCAAGGATCACCAACCCATTGTCATTGCAACCCAAAAGGAAGAAAAATACCAAGAGAAGCTAGACAATGTGGAATACAACACAAGCATCAAACTTTTTTCCATATAAATTCAAGTAAATTATTGCTTTGTTAGACTCTAAAGTGAAGACTAGGGGGCATACGCCATCCCTTTTCAAAATCTAACAATCTTTGTCTCAACACCCCCATCTTAGATCATATCTCAAGATCATCCATGTCATCTCCTTAGAACACTTAGAGGTCAGTTAGAATCATCCTTTACCCAAATCTAAAATCCAATCCCAAATCATCCACTATTCATAGAATCGCCTTGAGTTGCTACAATACCTTATCCAAAAATCAAGAGTGTCTTAGCTTCACCTGTTTGACTAAACCCTATCTAGGGTAGCTTGTACTTACTCTTGTAAGCCTCATCATATCGATCTAGAGATTGGCTTGAATTATTAAGGATCCCATTGTCTGAAGATCACCAGTCTATCTAAGAGCAACAATCCTCCACATCTCAATCCCATATCAGGAAAAGCAACTCATTCTGACTCTAGCCATCTATCCTTTAGGACATTTCCAAAACCCTCATCACCTAAGTCTCCTCATCTAGATCACACTAGCCTCAGCCAATCTAGAACCATCTCGCAATCATCCCCTTTTTTTATCTTGTCATTGTCCTTCACATCCTAGGATACTGCATTTCATGCCCATTGAGACACAATCAAAGAAGAGGAAAGGAATGGATCACAACCAAGCCACTAGTTCAGCAGACCCAAATAACCCCCAAGGTGTAATGGTAATGTATGATCCTCAACTACCATTGGTTTATAATGTGTGGGAAGACCCCATCGAGACACCTACCATAGGTTCCATGGAAGCATTTATCTGCCATCCAAGACATGCACAAATGGTGAGTACGATCATAGCACAAAACTATTTGGCTATTTTGGAAAATTATGCACAAGAGGGTACTCCCATTCCACCACACCTATGACCCTTTGATCCCACAAGACCCTTCCATATCCCCACCAACACCTATCCCATCATCATCCAACAAATCTATGATCCCTCCATGCAGATATCCCATACCGCTTCACCCATTCCTCATATTTTGTAACCTAGTCCTTTAATCCCCTCAGGTCAAGCAATGACACAATCCACCCCCTTTTCTATCATGGGTGTGCTACTGCCACCTACCATTTCACAAATGGCCACACAATCACAAGCCTTTGCGCAAGAAGCACCACCACCCCTCGTGCAAGATGTCACACAAGCAGTACCCCCATCTTCCATAAGATAGGCTTCCACATTAGCATCATTTCTATAAGGAGCAACACAAGCCATCCAACCCACATTCACCCAATCTGTTACACAACCTACTTCCATGCAATTTCCTCCCCCGCCCTTTATGGTGAGTGCACAGGCCTAGCAAGTTGCCTTCACAATAGGAATGCCATCCATGGCATCTCAAAACCCTCCATCTGCATCACATAATCATATGTCTACTCCTATATTTTAGGATCCCTCCACATCTCAAACTACAATAGGAATCGACACTACATGGAGCCTCAACCAAGTGGAGTTGAATGTCGTAGGTATTCCTATACAATCAAACATATCTCATCCCACCCATCTACAAGATAATTTCCCTCATACAACATAGCAACCTTCACCACCTCCTCTCACCGCATCCTTTCCCACCTTCACTAATTACCTTTTTATGCCATCTGCCACCTCACAAACTATACCACCACCCTCACAAAAACTTAACTCCACTCATCTCATTAACTTTTTTGAACAACTGCCCATAGTGCACACCCAAATAACTATACCTCTCTTAGTAATACGGGCATGCACCCCTCATACATTAGACAAACCCAATCTCAATCCCAAGAGTAGCCTTTCTACCAACCCCCAGCATGGTAGCAATATTTCCTAGCATAGTAGCCTAACCCCCTCATCCCCCAAGAGTAGGCAACGCCATACCACACGCAACAACATGCATCAGTGTTACAGCAGCAATACATTTCCCAGCAAGCCTTCCAAAACCCATTCCAAACCCCCTATGCAGCTAGACAATCCTCCTACCCAGTCCTGTAGTATCCTCCTCCATACTCACCCACACCATGTGACCCATTCCCAATGGGAGTACCCACTCCAATGCTTGTTAACTCTGAGTGGGAAGAAATGAAAAATGCTCTCAAGGAACTCAAGGCTGGTAGTGAGAATGAAGAATTTAAGTTCGAAGAGGTCTATCTATATCATTTTTATAGATCCATCACAGTAGTCACCTTCCCTAAGCACTTTGAAATGCCTAAATTTGATAAATATCAAGGGAAGGGAGATCCAGTCATCCATGTCAAGGAGTTTTACATGGCATGCTAAGAGGTGGCATACAGTGACAACTTCCTCATGCACCTTTTCCCCAAAAGTTTTGGAGGGACCACCATCAAGTGGCTCTACAAAATACCCTACGACTCTATCTCCACATTCACTGAGCTCTCGGAGAGATTTGTGGCCCAATACACACATAATTTTGAGAACAAGATCTCCTTGTTAGACTTATGCAATGCCAAACAAAAGGGAGGTGAAACCCTAGCCGACTATCTACAAAGATGGAAAAACCTCACCATGAGGTGGTCATATCAACCACCAGAAAAATACCTCACCAAGATATTCATTGATAATTTGCATCTGAAGTTATCCCACTTCATGGGAATGAACTACATACAGACCTATCAAGGCATAAAAGGGGAAAGGAATGGACATCGAATGAGGTCTTTTGGATGATGGCGCCATCAAACACTACAAGGAAAGCTCGCAAGATAGGTCCAACAATGATCAACCTCTCTACTGGAACAAGAACAAAAATATGGTCATGCATGGAGCCATGGATACTAAATGATGCAGTGCAAGGCAGGAGAATCCCCAATGGAGATTTCCTAGCCCCTAGAAAATAACCACACAATAGAATATAATAACAATACAAAGATTTAGATCCACACAATGCCAAAACTCATAATAGAATTATCATATTTTCATCCAACATGCCCGGTTGTAAGGCCTTCCGGGTTACGGCCAAATACAATGCTATTACAATAGAAAATCCACAAGATCTCGCAAGATCCAAACCAAAACCCTAGCTAGCTCAGATCCACACACTGGTAGGAACCCCCAAGGAAGATCTAAACTTGTGCTCGCAAGCCACCAAGCAATCTCCTTGTTTCCCAAGCCGCAACTACTAGCTCTCCTCAAAACTCACTCCACATCCACCTCCTCTTCTCCCAAGTGGATGAATGATGCCTCAAGACTTCCCCCACAACCCCTACTTATACCAATCTAAGCCATAGGTCGGCCCTAAAAATAAATTAAATACAAATACCAAAATTAAATGCCACAAGTCGGCCAACAACAACAATTAATTTCCCAAAATTGATGTCTTAGTAAAATTGTGATATCTCCTAGCTCTGGATGAATTAGAACTCGTGCTTTGAACCGTAGGTAGAAATATAGGCCCTCTTCAATCCCTGAAATTTTCAGCCTCTAACTCTTTGTGAAAAATTACTTATATGACCTAAAATAGGCACCAAATTCCTAAGCAAGGCCGAGCTCCCCTAGGCCATGTTGAGCAACCAAGACCATGCCAAGTTCCATTAAATACATGAAAACCAATTACCCAATACCCAATTAGGTTTATCCAACTCTAACAAACCCCTCACACATGAAAATAAGTCCACACAACTCCATCAAATTTCCCAAACATGCAGGATAGCCAACTACCCTGGGATGCTCCTGCATCAGACTCCCCAGGTGCAAAAAGAAGTATGCCTCATACTTTGACACTAGATGAAATATCTACAACCATCTTCATCTTCACCAAAGGCTTCCACTCCAACAGGGACAATAGAACCAACATGCAAATCACCCAAATCCGCATCCATCTATCAACCACTAGAATCTCAACCATCCAATCAACATCCTCACTGCCAGGAACAAACTGAACATAGTGCCTCACCAACATTCTCTGTAGCTGATCACTACCAACAACAATAATATCCTCGAACATGAAATCCATGTCACCAACATGTAAGCTCAAATCCATAATAGGAGCAACATGTAAATCCTCAACCATGTCAACCACCAACAGGTTCACATCAGGAACATACAGATCCATAGTATCATGTAGATCCTCAACCACATCAACAACTAGTGAATCCACACCAGCAACATCCATATCAACAACATCCATATCACCAACATATGGATCATCACCCTTATCAAACTGATTATCCATGACCAAGTGCTCCACAATTTCCATGTCAGACTCAACCAACTGATCATGAAAACCAACCTCAATCATAGCATCAACAAGGTTAGGAAGCTCCATAGAAACATCCACAAGTTTCTCCATAGGTTCTGCATCAGCCTTCACACACTGATCAACAAAACCAACTTCCATCTTGACCTTGCTATGCCCTCTTCTCTCTCGAACAAGTCTTCTAACCTGCCAGACAACTCGCTTCCTGTTCGGTAGACTCCAGCTCCATGGTTTCAAGATCTCTCGAACTCTCTTATGAAATTTATCCAGAGATGGATCACTCTCAACCATCCTTTCCTTAACTTGATTAGTCAATCTAGCTTCCAACCGAGCAAAAGTATTTGAAATATTCTTCTCCACTACATCATGGAGTTTTGCAATCATCTCAGGGTCCAATCTTCTTAGAGCCATCTTCTAAGATCTTTGCAAACCCTCTGCAGCAAATCACCAACTAGATCCAACCTTCACTCCACCCAAAGTCCTATTGCAAACTACCTCACATTCGGCAATCTATCCACACACTTAGGAACAACCTCCACTCTGAAAAACTCCACCCAAGGTCCTAGTGTAAACTGCCTCACATTCGGCGCTCTATCCACACACTCAGGAACAACTGTGCTCTGATACCACTTGGTGCAGTGCAAGGTAGGAGAATCCCCAATGGAGATGTCCTAGCCCCCATCAAATAACCACACAATAGAATATAATAACAATACAAAGATTTAGATCCACACAATGCCAAAACTCATAATAGAATTATCATATTTTCATCCAACATGCCCGGCTGTAAGGCCTTCTGGGTTATGGCCAAATACAATGCTATTACAATAGAAAATCCACAAGATCTCACAAGATCCAAACCAAAACCCTAGCTAGCCCAGATCCACACACTGGTAGGAACCCCCAAGGAAGATCTAAACTTGTGCTCGCAAGCCACCAAGCAATCTCCTTGTTTCCCAAGCCGCAACTACTAGCTCTCCTCAAAACTCGCCCCACATCCACCTCCTCTTCTCCCAAGTGGATGAATGATGCCTCAAGACTTCCCCCAAAACCCCTACTTATACCAATCTAAGCCACAAGTCGGCCCTGAAAATAAATTAAATACAAATACCGAAATTAAATGCCACAAGTCGGCCAACAACAATAATTAATTTCCCAAAATTGATGTCTTAGTAAAATTGTGATATCTCCTAGTTCCAAATGAATTAGAACTCGTGCTTTGAACCATAGGTAGAAATATAGGCCCTCTTCAATCTCTGAAATTTTCAGCCTCTAACTCTTTGTGGAAAATTACTTATATGACCTAAAATAGGCACCAAATTCCTAAGCAAGGCCGAGCTCCCCTAGGCCATGCTGAGCAACCAAGACCATGCCAAGTTCCATTAAATACATCAAAACCAATTACCCAAGACCCAAGTAGGTTTATCCAACTCTACCAAACCCCTCACACATGAAAATAAGTCCACACAACTCCATCAAATTTCCCAAACATGCAGGATAGCCAACTACCCTGGGATGCTCCTGCATCACTAAACATGTCTAAGTTTTTGTATCTGGTCCCAATCCCCCTCTCCCAACATACTAGTAGCAAGCACCCACTTACCAGCAACAAGTGTTTTCTTATCAACAACCACCTTGCCCACCATCCACCAATCAAACCAACGTGATATCTATCACCCACGGCCAAAACAAGGCACATGTCCAAAACAACCAAAAATAGACATTCACTCCACTTGGAGAACCTTTGGATGCCATCTTTCCCTGCATGGCCAGTGCTAACATGATTATGTACCTGCAAACCCATCTATTTGATGAGTCAACCCCTAAGCCCACCTTGTATAAGGATAACGAGTATTGCGACTATCACCGTGTTAAGGGACACACCACCATGAAGTGCATGAAGCTCAAACACTACATCCAAGACCTCATTGAAAAAAAGGAAATCACAGTTGACGCCCCTTCCCAGACATCACCAAATGCCAACCTACAAATCTACAAAAATGTGTTTCCTCAATACAATGTAGGTAAGAACCAAACTACTACTAACCCTCCCCAAAACTAAGTCAAGGGAAAATAAGGCAACCACACTGATGGGAAAGACTATGCCATAACTTACATCAATTACAAAAAATTTGTTAATTGCATCTCCTAGGTTGAACCCACTATGAATGTGATCCATGTCAAAGGTGTTGAAAGTCAATACATCATTACCACCCATAGAGGTTGGATATTTTTTACCGGCACCAATCCCATGACCATCTCTAGTGTGCAATACAACCTCCTAGAACACCTTGGGAACACACCTGCCCAAATCTCCATCCTCGACCTCCTTCACACATCACCCCTTCATCAGGAAGTCCTTAATAATGCCCTCCAAGAGGCCCGTGTCCCTGAAAACATTAACACCATTCAATTCAATAACCTTATGGGAGACCTATCCATGTCCTCCACCCTCTCTTTTGAATCCTCTGATATGCCATCCATTGAACCATACCACATCCTCCCACTCTGCATAGTTCTCATGGTCAATGACTTTTTAGTCAAATAGGTCATGATAGATAATAGTTTGACCCTGAATATTTGTACTTTAAAGTTCATCCAACATGTTGGTTTCACAAAAGCAGACATCTCTCACAAGGATATCACCATAAAGGCCTATGACAACCTAGATCGTACCTCCAAAGGTACAATTTTTTTACCCATCAAGATAGTCCCCATAGTCCAAAAAACCATGTGCTACATTGTTGATCTTGACCTCTCATACAACATTCTCCTTAGCTGCCCTTGGATTCATTCCATCAAAGTCATTCCCTCCACCTATCATCAATGTATCAAATTCCCATATCTAGGAACTTCCTTCCCCCACTCCACTCATTGTCCTAGAATTGACATTGGCACATCTGTCGCTAGTTCATCTTGATCTCATTGTGATTCAAAGATGATCTTAGCCTCCACCCTCTCCTCTATCAAGATAAAAAACAAGGGCTATGATGAATATAGCCTCACTAATGATTTTATAGTAGAGGCTCTCCCCCTATACCAGCACACTCAAGGATGTCCATGTCATCAAACTAAGAGCACTTAGGAGGACCCCAAGATCAAACAACTAGGATCATCTACATTCATTTCAAACAAAATTTTGAATGGTTAAGAAATGGCTCCTTATATCAACTAATGGTTGTACAAGGATACCCCACCTCTTGATACTAAGCTTCTTGGGTATTTTAAGGACAAATGCCCCATATCACACAAGTGGGCCATCGAGCAATGGAATTATCAAGGTGATAGCCTGGGACCCACTGAGGCTAGAATGAAAGATCCCATGGAAGCATCCAAAAGTCCACAATATCAAAGCCTCAGTTTTAATACCCCTCACCTGCACATACAAGGACCTAATTTCATAACTGGGGACACTAATTCATGTAGTGTGACCCTCTTGAAGATCCAAGATGAACTTGTGGAAGTAGAGGACATTTCGAAAGAGGAAGAAAAATGAGCCTATAATGATATTTTCAATGATGAAACTTTCCTAGGCAATTTTTTCCTCTACCAACTTGCCATCAACCTCATTGACCTCCCACTCCTTCACCCTAACCTCATAGACTGGGATCAACCAAGCATGGCACATATTGACAAGTTTTGAACCGAGGAAGCACTCCTAAAATTCATGAGTGTCACAAATTAATAGTTAGATTGGGGGCAGGAATTAGCATAATTCTACCAGCTCAACCCCAAGGGATATTTTGGGAAGAGGATATCTCTGGCCACAAAATCAAAAATAAAAAAGAAAATAAAGAGTCATTATGTGAAAACCCCTTTGAGGAACATACTTGATTCCAAAATAGTAAAAATAAAGGGTGTATCCTCTAGTGAAAAGCTCTTTGAGGCGCTAGAGGATGAAAACTTACCTCTTCCCCCCATCCAAGACTACCAACCAGAAAAGTCATCCATTCTCATCAAGGAAACCAAACCAGTCAACTTGCTCATATAAGAATACCCAAGGATCACCTATATCACAACATCTTTAACTGAGGGTGAAGAAATGGCCTTCATAGCCCTTCTCTGAGAGGCAATTATAAATTTTACATGGTCATACGCCAATATGCTTGGAATTGATCCAAATCTCATCATCCATCATCTTGCAGTGGACCCCACTACCAAGCCAGTAAAGCAAAAGCTATGAAAAATGCATCCCAAGGTAGCCCTTTTAGTCAAGATAGAATTGGAGAAACTACTACTAGCCAAGATCATCAGAGCCATTGATTATTTAGAGTGGATCTCCAACATGGTACCTATTACCAAAAATTTAGGAGAGATAAGAATCTGCACAAACTTCATTGATGTAAATAGGGTATGTCCCAAGGATGAATTTATGTTGCCCAAAACTGATATGATCATTGATCTCATAGCAGGCCATGAGATGTTGTCACTCATGGATGGCTTTTCAGGGTACAACCAAATTAGAATAGTGGATGAAGATCGACATAAGATAGAATTCACCATGCCATGGGGCACATTCTATTATAACATGATGCCATTTGGGCTCAAGAATACGGGAGCTACATACCAATGAGAAATAATCACAATCTTCCATGACATGATCCATAAGATTCTTGAAGATTATGTAGATCACATCCTCACCAAATCAAGAACATGATTAGAGCACCTTGACATCCTCGAGTGGGTATCTAATTGCTTACACCATTATGGTCTAAAATTGAATCCCAAGAAATGTGTCTTTGGTGTTACATCTAAAAATTTGTTAGGATTCATTATGTCATGGTGAGGCATTGAGATCAACCCGAGGAAAGTTAAAGCTATAACAAAAATGCCTCCTATTGGCTCTTGGTTTAGCAAGATTAACTACCTTTATCAATGTAGAGATGTACTTATGGGGTAGCTTACTTCCCATAATCAGTGCATTCATACAAGAACAAGGACCAATGAACAAAGTACAAAGGCTTTCTACACTTTGAACTCTGTAGAATTTAGGCAGGTGCACCTAGGATTAGGATCAGTTAATCTCAACCTTTTCACTAATCCTCACAAAGCGTATATGTGCCCATAATACTTCTTTTTATTTGTGACATAAAGGGATAGGATGTGAAGCTAAGAACATTATCAAGTTGCTCACAAATAAAGCATGGGATGTTGATATTAAGTCCACAACTTACTGACTTAAAGATTTGGAATTTGCTTTGATTTAAGTTTTGGGTGGAATGGATCTCTGAAATACCCCAAATCTATCACTGACTAGTGCCTTATCCAATGGGCAACGGAGTCAAATGAACATTGCAACAAAGAGCTATAAAACAATAAGACCACAAATTCTGATATGTTGATGCCTTACACCAATCATACACCATTGATCAAACCATACTTAAGAATCAACCTATGTACTTAGATATGCAATCACCTATTCAAAGGATTTTAGCCCTCTCCTTGGAAGAGACCTAGAAACAAGCAATACATTAATCAGCATCCAGTGAAATACAAGTATGAGTTACCCTTGATATCCCAACTCATACACATCTAAAAACCATTCCTAAACTTAGTTGTTTCTATGAAAACAACTCTATTGCAGACATTTTCAAACATACAATAGAAAAACTAAAACACCCTTGATCCTCAAGTCAATAAGATCAAGAACCAAGTAGAGACAATTTGATAGTAGTATGAATATGTTGAAATCTTATACATAAGATAGATTTGTTACAATTTAGATTTTCATCTAAAAACCAAGAAGGATACAAGAACACACTATATGAGAAGAAGAAGGAAATATTTACAAAAGGAACCATTCATGGAACCAACCCTGAAATTACAGAGAAATTAGGACCCCTACTAAATCATCTTGGAAATCCTTATAAAGGATTGCAACAAGCTACAGATCATTTAGGAAAAAATTAGGTCTACAACCACTAGGTACAACAAGAAATGAAATCCAAAAAGAAAGTCTAGAAACTTGGGAATCAAATAAAATCGGATGTACAATAATTTGGTTTCATCATCAAGGCTTACTGCAAATACAAATTCAGCCGATTTCTTGTTGTAGACAAAAAACTTCTTTAAATGCCAAAACCAACTTGGCAAAATCTTGCGTGAATCAGGGCATGGAATTATTTGACATCCATCAAACCCTAGCCACCCACTTAAAATATTAGTTCTACATTAAACAGGCATGCCACATCAGGAACTAAAATCAGATCATGGCGGCTACCTGCATCTTGTTCATCAATTCTTTACCTACAACCATCCTTGGAACAAATAAATCAAATCTGACCCTATCATATCTGGTTCGGTGTTTAAAAACCTTGCAAAAACCCCTAATCAGTCTAAATCCCAGCCGCAATGGTTAATTGGTCAAGTTTAAAACATGACCATCGATCTTCATCCCTTCCCGGCATATCGAGCGGTCCTCAATATTCAACCAAGCTTTCATCAGTCCTTTAAAACATGACCATCAATCTTCACTAAAGAAAGATCTCATAGTCATCACAAAATCATGATTAATAAAAACTCATGCATCTCTCCTTCACGGCAATGCGACAATCGTCAAATCAAGGAATATCTACGATGACTTGAAATGTGTAGCATCCTGGCCCCACTAACAATCTCCATGTCACCACCTAGCTCGACCAGTCAAAAATAGGCACCTCGAATCTATCTAGCACAGGACCCACCTGTAAATCACTATCACATTGGATAGTTGTCGCAAGATCGCAAAGGGAAAAGCCTTCTTTTTTGAACATACGACAACCGTTGATCTTCTACATCTATCAGTCCTTTTAAACACACTGAAAACCCTTGGCCCCACTGAGAACCACCATGTCAGCATTTTTGCAATGAATAAAAGATGAAGACCTTGGATGTATCTAGCAATGGACCCACTTGTCAGAAGCGTTGAGTGGTAAGTAAGATCAATGATTGTCGTAGCATCACAAAGAGCAAGATTTAGCTTTGCAGACATGCGACAATTGTTAGATGAAAAAGGTGATTAAGCCTTTAATCAAATGCCAAAACTTAGGGAAATAAACCACTTAGGACTTAGGGAATTATTAAAGCCATTGGGAATTAGGAAAAATTAAAGGGGGCACTGGCCTAGGTAAAAAGAACTTAAGGAATATGGCCCCACCCGACGGTTAAGTAAAACACATGCATAATTTGGATTTTAAGTGATCAAAAAAGTAACAAAGAAATAGAACTGGGTAGGGCTTTTTGAACTTAGGCAATTGTTTAAACCCTTTGAAAATGGATAAACCCTAGTTCTTCAAACACCTTAGAATGGAAATTTCTCACTGGTTTTTTCACTTTAGGACATGCGAACTTGACTGGAGCTTGATGACACTATAAACTACCCTTGGCTAACTTCGCAGGCCATGAAACCTGATAGATTTTCTTCGCAGATCAAAATAAGTTGCAGTCAGGGTAAGACAATTTTCTCAAGATTTTGTAGGGAATAGACCATTTTCATCAGATTTTGACTATGACAGGAAAATGGCCTAACACCTCCTCCTAGAACACTCAAGTAGTTGAGAAGCCTACAATGGAAGGTACAATCAATCTAAAGGTTCATTACACAACTAGTAGGAAAGTGCCAGTCGTTCACACACCTTTTGTGCAAGGACACCACTTTCAAATGGGACCCAATCTGTCAGTGTAGTTTTGAGAATCTCAAGGAGTACCTGGCAAATTCACCTATCCTTGTACCACCAATGCCAGGAAAACCCCTCATCTTATACATATTAGCAACCACTACAGTATTGGGGGCACTCCTAGTCTAGCTTGATGATAATGGAAAGGAGAGGGCTATCTACTATATCAACTGTACATTGGTAGGCTATGAGCTAAATTACTCCCATATGGAAAAAGCATGCTTAATGGTGGTTTTCTCCACTGAAAATATTTTCCACTATATTCTTAGCTGCATGGTAAAGCTAGTCTCAAAGGTTGACCCCCTCAAGTACCTACTCTCAAGAACAACATTCACAGGATAGATGGTGAAGTGGGTAATGCTTCTCAATGAATTCAACATCCAGTACATTGATTGAAAAGCCATCAAGGGACAAGTTATTGTAAATCAGCTTGTTGAAGCACCCTTAGTCGATGCATACCCCCTGGTGATGGAATTCCTAGATGTACATCTCTATATGGTCAAAGAACAACCTCTGTGGAAGCTATATTTTGATGGGTCATATACATCACATGAATCAGAGCAGGAATATTGTCTATGACCCCTTAGGGTGACTACATCCCCAAGTCCTTCAAATTGGGATTCCTATGCACAAACAATATTGTAGAATATGAAGCCCTCATCGCAAGTCTCCAAACACCCATCCAATGGAATATCACATAATTACAAGTGTTTGGAGACTCTCAGTTAATTATCAAACAAGTCCTCAATGAGTTTCAAACCAAATATGACAAGATACTTCCCTACAAAGAGCTTGTGGATAAACTCAAAGAATATTCTGTCAACATATAGTTCACACAAATGCCAAGATCTCAAAAAAAATTGGTTGATGCTATGATGATTATCAGGTCATTATTGGAGATCCCTCGCGACATGACACAATATGAGTTCTTAGTCAAGAATCTACACATGCTCGCTTATGAGAATGTTGATTCTAAAATCATGTGCATCTTGGTTGGTCCTCAGTCCCCATGGTACCACGTGATGCAAGGGAGGATGGCAGGGGCCAAGGAATGGCATGGCACACCCTAACCTGATCCACTATTCTCAAACACATGCGAAAGAAAACAACAATATAGTGAGAGGGAGAAAAGAAGTATCATTCATATATTACTTGCAATTGATTCATACATGTTGGGTTGTAAGGCCTTCCCGGTTATGGCCTAAAATTATAATGAATTACAGAGGTCCTCAAACATGTGAGGATCTTCTAACAATCTCAATATATCTTCTATCCAAAAATTGACTCCCCAAACTCCAACCAAACAACTATACTTATACAAGAGGCTACTGAACTGAGTTGGCCTTCAGATCCAAAATCAATAGAAGTAATGGTTAGATCTAGGATTACACACTTCCTAATGATGGATACCAACATTAAATCCATGACCCATAATCAATGCACAAGTCAGCCTCAGCAAAAACTCAAAATAAACTACTCAGTAAGCAATGATGATCGAGTAACAAACAAGCATCACCAAGCACTAGTGAAACAACTGACCACCCAGGAGATAACTAACCACACTCGGTAACCAAAGGAAACTGACCAACTCGGTCAAAGCAGGAACCGAGCAATAGAGACAAACTTTGAAATCTTTTTGGTGACATAGGATTGCCAAGGACCCGAGATGCTCCTACATCAGACACCTGGGGTTATTTTGAAATGATTCTCTGAATCATTTAGTAGGTATGATCCAAGATGCATCCAACTCAGACTTTGAAATCCATGAACTATCTTCGATTGGTCTATTCTTCCACTTTACCAAATATTCCATACACTATTTCCCTCTTGTACTTTTACCAACTCGCTGCTCCAAAATCTGCTCAACTTCTTCATTCTACTTCTTATGATATTCTATCGGTACTGTCATTTCTTCATTAGGTTCATGATACTCATATAAATTAGCAATGTTGAAATTTGGTGATATGTCCATGTCATCAGGTAACTCAATCTCATATGCATTTCCACTGTCAAATTTCCTCAAAATCTTGCAGGGTCTGAACTTCTTCATCTTTAGCTTCCCATATGTTCCAACAGGAAATTGGCCTTTCTTCAAATGAACCATCACTTCATCACCAACATCAAAATTCTTATGTCTCCTTGATCTATCAGCTCTATCTTTGTATTTTTGATTACTCTCTTCCAACTTGATTTTCACATCTTCATGCAATGTCTTCATGTACTCAGCAAACTTTACTCCTTCAGCACTTCTCTTACTTTCATCATCAATGTCTCTCAAATCAGATAGACCTCTCAGTTGTATGTCATTCACAATCTCAAATGGTTTCTTTCTAGTACTTCTATTCATTGAATTATTGTATGCAAACTCTACTTGTGCCAACACAGAATCCCAATTACTAGGTGTGTCTCCAACTAAACATCTTAAAAGATTTCCCAAACTTTTGTTTACAACTTGTGTATGTCCATTGGTTTGTGAGTGAAATGTAGAACTATATTTCAACTCATTGCCAAATTTCCTCCAAAGAGTCTTCCAAAAGTATCCAACAAATTTACTGTCTTGATCAGAGATAATACTCCTTGGTAATCCATGCAATTTGACAATTTCCTTAAAGAAAAACTCTGTTGCATGTACTGCATCTGATGTCTTTCTACAAGGTATAAAATGTGTCATCTTTGAAAATCTATCTACCACAACAAATATAGAATCGTTACCTCTTACTGTCTTTGGTAAGCCAAGAACAAAATCCATACTAATGTCGGTCCAAGGTTTCTTAGGTGCAACAATCAGTGTATACAATCCAGTATTCTGACTTACTCCTTTTGCAACTTGACAGACTCCACAACTTTTCACAAATTTCTGAACATCTTTATACAACTGAGGCCAAAATTATTTCTCCCTAAGAAAATTCAAAGTTTTATCAATGCCAAAATGTTCAGCCAAACCACTACTATGTTTCTCCTTCATCAAATTATTTCTCATTGGTCCTCTCGGTATACACAACTGAATACCTTTAAACAACATACCTTCTTGAATGAAATATTCTTCCCATTTTGTACTCAGTTGATCTTGAATCAGTTCTTTGCACTTTCTCCATGGCTCAGAAAAATCAGGATCAGTTTCATACAAATCTCTCATCTCATCAAAACCAAGAACTTCAATTTTCATCTTGTTCATCAAAGATCTTCTTCTACTCAATGCATCAGCAACTTGGTTAGTGACTCCACTTTTATGTTTTATCACAAATGTATAGCTCTACAAGTACTCAACCCATTTCATATGTCTTTGATTCAACTTATTCTGACTACCCAAGTATTGTAAAGCCTTATGATTAGTATACAACACAAATTCACTCGGTATCAAATAATGTCTCCATTTCTTCAGTGCTTGAACAATAGCATAGAATTCTTGATCATACACAGAATATTTTATTCTAGCATCATTCAATTTTTCACTAAAGAAAGAAAAAGGTTTACCTTCTTGACTCCACATAGCTCTAGTAGCACTACCACTTGCATCACATTCTACTTGAAATACCTTATTGAAATCAGGCAATGCCAAAATAGGTAATTCAACAACTTTCTGCTTTAGAGTCTCAAAACTTTTATCAGCTCCATGTGTCCACTTGAATTCTCTTTTATCTCCTCTCATGGTCTCAGTCATAGCATTACAAATAGAACTGAAATTCCTTATGAACTTTCGGTAAAAACTTGCCAAACCATGAAATGATCTTACCTCACTACAATTCACAAGTGTAGGCCAATTCAGAATAGCTTCAACCTTTTTAGGATCCATCTTCAAACCATCAACTAAAATTAAAAATCCCAAATACACAATCCTAGATCCGCATCTCACCTCCCACAAACTATCTTGAAAACCCTCTGCAATTGCAGGTCAGATCACAATCTACTACCCCACAACAATTCAACTAGGGCTTCCCAAGAAGGAACCTACAAACCTAGATCTTTAAACCTAGATCAAGATCTAACCTCACTCTGATACCACTTGACACAAGGGAGGATGGAAGGGGCCAAGGAATGGCACACCCTAACCTGATCCACTTTGCTCAAACACATGCAAAAGAAAACAACAATACAATGAGAGGGAGAAAAATAGTATCATTCATATATTACTTGCAATCTTTTTGGTGACATAGGATTTCCAAGGACCTGAGATGCTCCTGCATCACCACAACATTCATGCTTATCTAAAAAATGGTATCATATCCCCTCATCTCACCAATACCCAACACCAAAACCTCATTCATAGAGCTTCCCGCTACACACCTGTAGCCAAAATGCTATATCATCGTGGGTATAATAATATCCTCTCCCAATGTTTATACTCAAACGAGGCCACCTTGGATTTACAAGAGTTTCACATTGGCATTTGTGGTACCCACACGAGTGGCATGGTCCTAGAAAAGAAGTTTCTTAGAGTTTTGTATTACTGGTCGACGATGGAGCATGATTCCTACGAATTTTTAAAGAAGTGCCTACCTTGTCAACAACATGCCAACTTGATTCATGCACCAGTACAAGATTTGGAGCTGATTGTGCCCCATGGCCTTTTTTGTGTTGGATTTTTGACCTTGTTGGCATGATCACCCCTCATTCCTCTGACAAAAACAAGTATATTATAATGACCACTAAATATTTTACAAAGTGGGTTGAAGCAATTTCGCTCAGCCTAACTACAGGTGTCCAAATATCCAAGTTCATCCTCTACCACATCATTTGTTGTTTCAGCATCGCCTCCACCATCTTCATAGATCATGGCACACCATTTGAGAACCAACATATCAAAGATCTATGTGCCCAGTTCGACATCCACCAATTTTTTTCTAGCCCATATTTCCTGCAAGGAAATGGTCAAGCTGAGGAAACTAATGAAACCATCCTCAAAATCCTACAAAAAGTTGTCAATGATTCTAGCCGTGACTGGAACCTCCAAATTAATCTCTCCCTCTAGGCTTACTACACCTCATTTTGTACACCCATAGGCGCCATACCATACTCCTTAGTATATGGTGCTAAATTTTTCCTACCAATTGAGGTTGAAATCCCTTCACTATGCATGTCCATGAAGAACTACATCACAGATGAAGACTATCACATGGCACATCTTACCCAGCTGGACCTATTAGATGAGAAGAGGCAATAGGCCTATGATCACCTGATTGTGTACCAAAAATGACTCAAGAGGAGCTTCAATAAAAAGGTTCACCCCTAGAAATTCCAAGTGGGAGATATGGTCCTGAAAGAGAACCAAAAGGTACAAGCCAATCGTGAGAAGAAAAGGAAGTTTGATCCCACCTGAAGGGGAGCCCCTAAATGATCCTATCAATATCATACATTTGAAGTAGTTCTATGCTTGAACCATCTTTATGATCCTAAAAAAAAATACATAAAAAGTTAAAAATCCAAAAAAAAATGAAAAATGAAAAAAGTAAAGAGAAAATAATCACCCAATGGTGAAAACTTGGCAATCAGGCACCTTGGAAAAGTATGTTGGTGAAAACCTAGAAATAGGTGCCACACATAGTGGACCATATCATTATCTATCAAACTCACATTTCTCCATCGAATCCACTCTCCCCCACCTCTCACCCCATTCTTCCTTCATTTCACACATCATTTTCCCAAGGTGTTCTTACCATTGCATCTGCAATAGAGAACTATTATCCTGCATCCCGAGCCTCCTATAAATATAGTAGCATACCCTATCCCTAAACACTAAGCTATGTACATATTCATCACCCGTTGAACTATCCTAATCACCTAAACTTTTGTAAATATTTTCTTGTATATTGTGTCTCGTTGCATCTTGTGGTGTCCTCGCACGATGCCCCTTTTTGTACATATATCCCTAGTTCTATGGTAGTACTTTCAAGCATGTGACCTATCACAATCATAATCCAAGCCTCTTCTTTAGAAATCATTCCTTGTCACTGGGATTCTCTAAGATTCTCACCTTTTTCCAGTCAATAGATCAGTTCATAGCCAATCCCACCAACTAGGTCCTTGTAGGATGCATCCTTCCTCTTGTCTGACCTAATCCCACCATCCATAGTCATTTGATCTCTTTTGGAAAAGCATGTCTTTCGAGTCTTATCACATTGATTTCATAATGCTTTCTTTGGTTTATCAGCTTGTTTTTTCCATCTCATTTTTCTTCTATCCTCAAGGTCGCCATGATCCTTTATATCATGGTGCACTACAATGAGAGATGTTTGTTGAGGCAAGGTCCTTTCTCTCTTTTGTTTCTACCTATGATTCAGTTAGACGCAACCCCTGGCATGATCTACATGTGATCTTTTGGGTCACATGGTTCCTTCAAGAAGTGTCATTTGTTTGTGGGTTCTTTGGCATTGTTTTCATCGTGCTTCCCCCTGGGTTCATGTGTGATGCTAGGGAAACCCTTGTGTGTCTTTTTCAATTCATTCCTATGCAATGCTAGCAACACATAATCACATTCCCAATAACTTTTGCTTGTCCCTTCTATTGCTATATCAAACTAAGTGCTCAAACTATATGGTGGTATTCCCCTTCAAAATACCCCGCGCTCAAAATTTGATAAAAATCCCCCACTCTTATCAAACTTCCTAGCTAAAACAATCCCCCTATCAAATCTCAGCAACCATCCTTGAAAATCCCCCTCACATCCTTTCCACCTTTTTCCCTCATCCCCCAAAACCTCATCTTGATGCAAACCTATCTACCTCCTTCTTCCTCTGCTCACGTCCCTAACCCATGGATTTTGATTGTGTGAATCTCCTCTCGACCGTTGCCTCTCCCACTTCACTATCCCCTACCTCTCATCAAGGGTTTAGTCAGGTAGTGATATTATATTCCACCATACCCATCCTCACATCTCATCTCATATGCATACTCAACTTCAGCACCCTGTGACATCTCATCTATATTTTACATCTCCCTTTCTCCCGCATTGTCAAGATTGCATTTCGCCTTCTTCATTTCAGTTAATATTTTTTCTCACCTTAGATTTCATTAACATACCCTTTTCATCTTACCTACCTTACATCTCATTTTAGATTCATTTTTATTAAATCTTGGGTTGCATTATCATATCATTTTAGTTCCATTCCAACTTGTATTGTTAAATATTCCACGTCCATTTTAATTTTTCATCCTCATTCATTTGTTTCATTAGTTCATTCATTTTAGATTCATTTCATTGATTAATCCACTTTAGACTCCTATCCATTTTAGATTCATTTCATTATCATATCATTTTAGGATTATTCATTATCTTTCATCATTTAGGTTCATTGTAATCTTGCATAGTTAATCATTTAGATTCATTGTAATATTGCATAGTTAATCATTTAGATTCATTTTAGGTTCACTTTAATCTTGCATAGTTAATCATTTCAATTCATTTTAGGTTCATTTTAATCTTGCATAGTTAATCATTTAGATTCATTTTAATCTTGCATAGTTAATCATTTCATTTCATTTTTCATTTTAGCTTGCATTGTTATACCATTTTAGGTTCATTCATTAACTTTCACTATCATTATCATTTAGATTCATTCTCTTGCATTGTTAATCTACCTCAGGTTCATTTTATCTTGTATTGTTAGGTCATTTTAATTATCTTGCATTGTTAAGACATCATACATATAATCATAACATAAGTAAATCATGCATCGCATATAGTACAACACATCACATCTTGCATCCACAAACCATCAGTAATTACATCTCATATATACACACACATCACATACAACATAGGCATCATGCATCACACACATGTCAGTCTCACATCCTATAGTAAATCATATCACATCCTACATCACCCATGTCAGTACATCATAAACATCCATGCATCACTCATAACACATCATATCCCACCCCAGCTCATCATATATATATATATATATATATATATATAATCATAGAAAAGAATACAAGAATATCTCATCCCTAAAGAATAAAAGAATAAGTTTTTGTCTAATTCCATGTCCATAAAAGAGTACAGATATAGTATACATAGGCACTATGCCCTCCATCAATAAATAGTATACATAGGATGCATCTCGACATCATCAGCTAGGGGATCGCCCTATGGTGGTATGGAAAAAAAGTATATCTATGTGACCCTGGGCACTGGTCTCTCCACTGTACTATGTATACCTATAGCCTACACTTGTGTGTGTACCTATACTTCCCTTGTATCCACCTCCATCCCTGCCCCTGACCCCTATGCCTCTACCATCTGCACAAAGTCACCGGATGACTGTTGCTGACTCTATGAATTCCCTAACCAAAAACTCTCATGTCTTATCCTTTGTGAGGCCCCAACCCTAGGTGTACAACCCTCTAGCCATTGGCTACTACTAGCACCTATCCCCAAACTCCCACCTATACCTAAACCTATGGCCCCATATCAGCTCACACATCTATAGTGCTTGGGTCACTCTGGTTGCACTATCACATGATATATACCTTGGTACCATCCCACCTACTCTCTCAGATCTACCAAGTCCCTCTACATGTGGGTCACCTCTCCTAATCACTCATGTGATCTTTACATCACCTTGTCCCCCCTGACACTCTATCTCTCCAACCCTACCTATTGCACCACCATGTCTTGCTCCCCTATAGTCGGTCTTTCTCCATCTACAGATCATCCCTCTCTCCCTGTAGTTGTTCCCTCTCCACCCTTAGCCTATCTCTCTCCTACCTTATCTTCTCCCTCTCATCAACCATCATAAGTCCATCCTGGAGCACCTAGGCTAGTGTGCTTTCAGGGCATCTCACTCCCCTTGTGTATCACAAAGAATCTGGCTCATGCAATTGTAGGTTACTTGTAAAGAGGTGAGATGCCCTACCAGATCTCCTCCTCCTCCACTCGATGATCCCACTCCGGCTGACTATCCTGATGGTGGGGCTCATTCTAGTGATGGTGGTCTTGGTGGTGGTAGTGGTGGTGGTGGTACTCCCTGCATAGGTGGTCCATGTCCCCCATCTCCTCCTCCTCCATCTCCCCCTCCATCCACATCCATCTCATCCCCTCCCCCTCTCCTCCCTCATCGACCCCATCTTGCCTGACCTTATCCCCTAGCTACTGGTGGTGGCCTTCCTCTAATAGGAAACCCTAATCTTCCCATGGCTCTTGGTCTCTAAAACTAGGCCTGATACTCTAGTGTAACTCTGGCGTCTACTCATCCACCAACCCAGTCCCACTAGAAAGGCCACATCTCATGCCATGCCACTAGTAGCCCCTCCCTATCAAACCTCCCCCCAAACTATGATTTCTTCTCCCATGTGGCCCTCTGGTACTAGTGCTTTGTGTCTGGTACTCCCTAGAAAAACCCAAAATACCATGCAACCCAGTCTAGCTTTTACTTCTCTATGATGTACTCCCATTCCTCTGTGATGTATGTCGATGTCACAACATACAAAAACTCCCTTTGATCCTCTACCCATGTCACCTACCCTAGGTACGGTCTCCATGTGATACATCCTTATAGTCTATCCAATGTCTCCCTCTAATGGTCTATGTTGTAAACCACCTAGTATGCTAATAGCTCTCTCTAGCTATACACTACCAGCTCTTTCCACTGCCTATCCTCTTTGCCCAAGGGCCTCAGCACCGCAATGTGCTCCCGGGACCACACCTGTAGAAGGGAGGAAAAACAAAAGCTCTATTGGATATTGCTAATGCATTGGGGAGGTCATTGATACATTTAATATGTTTAATAACTACGTTGAGTGATGTTGGAGTTGTTTTTGTTGTCATTAGTGTTTTGTTACTAATGTCAACATATGTTTCTATGAAGAGTACAGATTGGTTACTACAGTGTATGGATATTGTACTGATGTTTTAGGACATGCAAAGACAGATGAGAGTACATGAAGATGTTGTGATTTTATATCCAAGATGGCATCATGTAATGTTTCATATTGGATGAGTTATAGATGTTTTAGGGAAGACTGGTTACGAGACTATGATAGTGGAAGTCGATAGAGTGAGTCTCTATGTTTTTGGTATATCTTACAGTAAGTATGGATTCGATGTATGCAAGCTTAAGAGATGAAAGACAAGGTACTGAAGAATATTTGTTGGTCATCACAAGGTATGTAATGATGGATGACATTAGCTATGGTGTGTGATCTGGAGAAGACTTATTTTGGATCTGACTTCAGAGATGAAGTGTGCACTTTGTTTGGCTAACGTGAATTAAGGATGTCGGTCCTTAATTATTGTAATGTAATCATTGTATACTTATATAAGATACTATTTGTATCTTAGCAAGGGTTTATGTAATTGTTTGTATATTAGGAAAGCCTAATCGACCGACCTAATCATGTAGAATGTAATAGGATATATATGTAAGATCTTTTCTTTGGAAAAGATATGGATGAGATGTATGTGATATAAATAAGATTGTGAAAGCTATGAGCTTGTGTCTGTTGGATGTAGAGTAGAGTATTGTGTTTACTTCATTGGAATTGATCAAGAAAAGATAGTTGTTATTAGATAGTTGACAAGAATTTTGTATTTCCTCATATACACTTGTTTTGCAAACAGTGAGTTCTAAAGGTAGATTTAACCTTCTTTGGGTAGTGAGCCCGGGCAATGAGCCTGGGCAATGAGCCCACCCTTCTTTCTTAAATCCTAATAGGGTCTCTCCTCTAATAAGGACTATGTAATCTAATGTTTCAATAAGCTCCTAATAGGGCTAGATCTTCTAACAAGGATACTATACTCTCAATACATCATTTGTGGGTGCTAATTCCCACCAGGGTTTTTACCTTTAACAGGGTTTCCCCAAGACCAAAATATTGTGTTATTGTGTTGGCATTCATTGTGCTCATTGGATTTGATATTTTTTTTATTCAAAGTTTTAAGTTTAATAATCTATCATACAATTGATTCACCCCCCCTCTCAGTTGTATTGTGGACTATTATTCCTAAAAATTGGTATCAGAGCATCTAGTCCTTAGAGAAAAAACTTAACAACTTGAGGTGATCTTGGAGATGGTGTTCTATAGGAAGGATAGTCCAAAATTTAATCTTGAAAACTTTGACAGTTGGAAGAACAAGATGCGAACTCATTTTCTATGTTTGGGAATTGACTACTAGTTAATTACAAAGAATAAGGTAACTATGAAGACTAAGAATGACTTACCATCAGCTACTAATGATGAGAAGAAGATATTTTCACATAACTTGGTTGAAAGGGAAGCATTGATCAGCACACTCTCTAAAGGAGAATTTACTGAAGTTAAAGACTTGGATTCGACACACCAGATTTGGAAAACATTAGAAGCACTATATGAAGAAGATAAGTATGCCAAGCAAGAAAAGTTATAGAACTGAAAAACAAAGATGGAGAAGCTACAAATGAATGATGATGAAAGCATTAGGGCATATGTTCAAAGGGTTATAGAAGTTTTGGTTGGAATCAAGAACTATGGAGGCACTTATGATGAAGAAGAGTCATTGCGAAGATCCTTAGATCATTGATACCTCATTACAAGTTTAAGGCTATATATATTCAAGAGACTATACCTTTGACTCCAAACTTTAGCAGAGAGATGTTGATTACAAAGCTAACTACCTTTGAAGCTTCTAAAATGGGAGATTATGTACCTAAAGTTGAATCTATATTTAAAGCATCTACACACAAGAGAATAATATATGCACATCCGAGCACCAGTAGTGATAACCTAAAAGAAGATCTTGGTGAATATGCTAAGGAATGGGAACAAATACAAGTAGAGGAAATAAAGATGGATGAACATTTTGCACTGATTGCTAGAAGAGAAAAGAGAGGTAAGGGTAAATTTGAAGGCAAATTACCTTTGAAATGTTTTTCATGCAATAAGGTAGGTCATTTTGCATCTAGATGTCCTACAAGAGTTCCTAAGTACAAGCCTAAGTTTTTCAAGTCTAAGTATTCAAAGGATAAGGAATGTTATTATGCTAGTGAAGGTATTTCTAATGATGATGATTTAGATTATGAGGAGATTGGATTTGTTTCTATTAAAGATGAACTAGTACATGAGGAAAAGGATTTACTATCACATGTTGATAAGAAATTTGAATGGATTACAGATTGTGGTTGTTCACATCATATGACTGGAGACAAAAACAAGTTTTTTAAATTAGTAAAGTATGATGGTGGTGTTGTGAGGTTTGGAGACAATCTTCCAAAACCTATTATAGGAGTAGGATCTATTGCTCTTGATGGAAAAACTAATACTGATAATGTACTACTTGTTGATGGACTTAAGCATAACTTATTGAGTGTTGGACAGATGATGAAAAAAGAGTTTCGGTTACAATTCAATGATGGTAAATGTTTTATCAGAAGTAAGGTGGGAAAGTTGATTGCAACTGGTACTAAATCTAGAGGTAATGTATTTGAATTAAATACACCTGGAGCCTCTTGTTTTGTGTAGACGACAGCTGGTTATGGCACCGAAGGTTTTTTCATGTTAACTTTGATAATATTGTGAAGGCAAGTTTGACTAATGTAGTAAGAGATCTACCGAAGATTATGAAACCATCTAACACCGTATGCAGAGAATGTGTTATGGGAAAATAGACTAGAAGTAGTTACAAAAGTAAAGCATATACATCAAAAGGAAATTTGGATCTAGTACATACAGACCTATGTGGACCTAAAGGACAAAATCATACTATGGTAAAAAGGTATTTCATAATTTTTGTTGATGAATTTTCTAGAATGATGTGGGTTACTTACTTGAAAGATAAATCAGAAGCATTTGATAAATTCAAGATATTCAAGGAAAAAGTAGAGAATGAATCAAGTTTAAAGATAAAATATTTGAGATCAAACAGAGGTGGAGAGTTTACTTCAGACTTATTAAATTCATACTGTGAAGAGCATGGATTACAAAGACAGACATTTTCTCCTAGGACTCCACAATAGAATGTGATAGTAGAGTGAAGAAATAGGACTATACTTGATGTTGCTAGGATAATGTTGCTTGAAGGAAATGTATCTCACATGCATTGGAGAGAGGCTATTGGGATAGTAGTGTACACATTGAACAGAGTTCAAATCATAGAAGGTACAAGTAAGACTCCTTATGAATTATGGTTTAATCATACTTCTACTATGAAACATTTCATAAATTTCGTAGTAAATGCTATATCATAAGAGATGATGAGATAGGGAAGTTTGATGCTGGAAGTGATGAAGGAATTTTCCTTGGTTATTCTACTAAGAGAAAGGCTTACAAATGTTTCAATCTGATATTAAGGAAGATGATTGAAAGTAACAATGTGAAGATAGATGAAAGGTTTTAGATACAAGAGAGAATGTATGACTGTAATCAAGTTATAGAAATCAAATAAGTTGTTGCTGCAGAAGAAGAAGAACTTGTTGAGGTTGAATGCAAAAAATGAGACTTGTGATGATGACTCAAAAGAGGCTATTGAGGCTCCTAAGACTCTAAGGTATTTAAATAACAATCATCCTGGAAATCAAATCATTGGTAACTCTATTTAAGGATCAATGACTAGATCAAAGGATAGAGAAGAAATTTGTTTCATTTCTTAGGTTGAACCAAAGACTACAGATGAAGCTTGTAGAGATGAATCTTGGATAAATGCTATGAAGGAAGAGTTAGATTAGATCAAGAAGAATAACACCTGGGAATTGGTTCCTAGACCTAAGAATGGAAATGTAATAGGAACTAAATGGGGTTTCAAAAATAAAATGAATGAGGAAGGAGTTGTAGTAAGAAACAAAGAAAGATTGGTATGTAAAGGATATTCACAACAAGAAGGCATAGATTTTGAAGAGACATTTTCTCCTATTGCTAGAATAGAAGCTATGAGATTATTCTTGGCTTACGCTACAATAAGAACTTCAAGGTATATCAAATGGATGTGAAATCTGCATTCATGAATGAAGATCTTGAAGAAAAAGTATATATAGAACAACCTGATAGATTTCCTTTATACGAAGATGGATACATGGTATGAAAATTAAAGAAAATTCTATATGAGCTGAACCAAGCTCAAAGGACTTGGTATGAAAAGTTAGAAAAAGTACTTACTTCGCCTTGGATTTAGAAAAGGTAATGCTGACAGTAATTTGTACTTTAAGAGCTAGTGAAGATGGATTTTTGATAATAGAAGTCTTTGTTGATGATATTATCTTTGGAGGCAATGATGATCTATGTGATAAATTTTCTAAAGAGATGGAAAATGAATTTGAGATGTCCATGATAGGTGAAATGAAATTATTTCTTGGACTGCAAATAAATCAAAGTAAGAATGGCATTTTTATTTCTCAAACTAAATATCTTAAAGAAATGTTGAAAAAGTTTGGAATGGAAGACTGTAAACTAGTTGGTACACCCATGGTGACTGGTAATAATTTGATAGTTGATGATGAATCAATGTGTGTTTTTTAGACCAAGTATAGATCAATGGTTGGAGGATTACAAAATCTGACCCACACCAGACCAGATATTGCTAATGTTGTTAGGATTGTGGCTAGATATTAGGCAGAACCAAAAGAGACACACCTAGTTGCTATAAAAAGGATATTGAGATATCTAAAAGGAATAATAGACTCTGGCTTATGGTATGATAGAAATGATATCTTTGAAATTCATGCTTATACTGATGTTGATTGGGTAGGAAATATTGATGACGGGAATAGTACTAATGGTGGTGCATTTTTCCTTGGGAAAAAGTTGGTTCCATGGCTAAGTAAGAAACAAGATTGTATAGCTCAATCTACTACTAAATTAGAGTATGTTGTTGCTACTATTAATTACACTCAGATTGTTTGGATGAAACAAATGTTGAAGGAAATTAGAATAAATTTTTATGAGCCTATGTTATCCACTATGATAACACTAGTATAGTGAATATGTCAAAGAATCCAATGATGCATTCTAAAACTAAACATATTTTTATCAAGTATCACTTCTTGAGAGATAAGGTGGTAGAGAAGGAAATAAAGTTGGAATATATTAGTATAAAGGAACAGATTGAAGACATCCTTACAAAGCCACTGCCAAAAGATACCATTGAATATCTCAGAAGTATGCTTAGGGTTCAGGCCCCTCGTAGTCAGAATTAAATGATGCGAGGATGCATCAGTCCAGAAGTTTTTAGAGCCTTATCATATTCAGGACTAGATGTAGGGAGCTACTCCTCAGGGGGAGTGATCGGTGAAGATAGTTGTTGACTTATGGAACCCTTTACCATTGTTTTCAAAGGGGGAGTGTTGCTATGATAAAATCCCTACTATATGGGTAGATTGTATGGAGGTGTACTATGAGATTATTATTTGGTTACAAAACTTTGGATTGATAAAACTTTAGGTTAATGAATTTTCCCATATGTTGACGTCAATGCCAAAGGGGGAGATTTTTGGATATTGATAATGCATTGGGGAGGTGATTGATACATTTAATATGTTTAATCACTATGTTGAGTAATGTTGGAGCTACTATTTTTATCATTAATGTTTTGTCACTGATGTCAACATATGTTTCTGTGAAGAGTATAGGATGGTTACTGTAGTGTACGGATGTTTTAGGACATGCAAAGACATATGAGAGTACAAGAAGATGTTGTGATCTTATATCCAAGATCACATCATGTAATGTTGCATATTGGATGAGTTATAGATATTTTGGGGAAGACTGGTTACTGTACTGTGATAGTGGAAGTTGACAGAGTGAGTCTCTATGTTTTTGGTATATCTTATAGTAAGTATGGATTCAGTGTATGCGAGCTTAAGAGATGAAAGACAAGGTACTAAAGAATGTTTGTTGGTCAGTGCAAGGTATAGAATGTTGGATGATGTCAGTTGTGGAATGTGATCTGGAGAAGACTTACTTGGGAGTCGACTTCAGAGATGAAGCGTGCATTTTATTTAGCTAATGTGAATTAAGGATGTCAGTCCTTAATTGTTGTAATATAATCATTGTATACTTTTTTTAGATGTCATGTGTATCTTAGCAAGGGTTTATGTAATTATTTGTATATTAGGAAAGCCTAATCTATCTGATCATGTAGAATGTAATAGGGTATATATGTAAGATATTTTCTTTGGAAATGATATGGATGAGCTGTATCTAATATAAAGAGGATTTTGAAAGCTGTGAGCTTGTGTCTACTGGATATAGAGCAGAGTATTGTGTGTACTGTTAAGGCCTTGAAATATTACTCTAACTCATGCATTAGGGTTTACAGATATCTCATGCTAATATGGAAACCTTCTCCAGTTGTGGATGGACTTTCATTGAGAAGGAGTCTCTAGATTATAGGTCAGTTCCTATTAGATTTGGAATATCACTTGGACTAAACTTTGATTGGGAAAAGGGAAGAAAGAGAAACTTTAAAACTGAAATAAAAATGGCATGATACACAAAAATTGAACTTAGACTTATTTGGAATCTAACCTAGCATCCATAATGCACATACTAATGAGATTGTTACTATCATTTACTGATCAACATATAGGTCAACTTATCATTACTATTAGGGTATCAACCACAAATAGTAAAAATATGTTAACAAACATACAAATTATGTACAAGGTTTGATTTTTGATCACTTAGAGGAGGAATAGGATTAATTCACTTCTCCTTGTTACAAAATAGATAAACACTTGAAAGCGGAATGATGAAAAGGATTGAATTCAATACTTGAAAAATATGAGAAAATATGGGATACTTACATTATTTTCCTCAAAATTTGAAAGTAGGTTACAAAACATAAGTCAAAGGCACAAAGGAACAAAATTGTTCACTAAGTCCTCCTCTCCAAAATCTTCAAACCCCCAAAATTGATAAAGAAAATCAAACTTATAGCCTCCTAAGGCCCCAAATTCAAAAATCTAGCCCCCTTGTTTATCCCTAAAATAACTCCAATCTAGCCCTTCAACCTTGCCAAGAAAACCCTAACTCCAAGCCTAGAAACATGCCACTAATGTTGGTTTTTTTTTTTTGAGATAAATATCCTTTAAAGAATATACCAACATATACAAAATAATTGAGTTTTAACTCAATATAACACCAGCCTATACAAAATATAAACTTAGTAAAAACCTGAGTCTAAGAATATAATTGTTGGTTACATAGCAAGGTCAACATGACCACTATGCAACCCGCAACCCATGTGAAATATGTCTGAACTAATATGCAAAGTGGCACTTGCATCTTCGAGGCACTAGTTGTCGTATGCCTACTGGAATTAAGGCATTTACTACCTCTGTCACCGGACTTCAGATTCTTCAAAAATCTATTTTATTCTTGATATTTGCACTTCATTAGTTTTTGCATTTGAAAAATTAAGGAATAATTGAGATAGTAAACCCTAGATCATGGCAAAATTTTGTGTTGAACTGTTGCATTTCCTAAGTTTTTACTGGTATGTTGAGGTTTTCATTGTGTCTTGAAGGCCTCTGGCTATGATTGATCTTTCTCTAACTTATTGGGCTCTAGATAGCATATATCTCAAGCTTAAAGCTCAAGATGAGTTGTGACTGGAACATGAGCTTGGCTGGGAATATTACTATGATCAAGAGCTTGGTTGTGACTCTCATATTTCAATCACAACTTTAGATGAAGCTTAATGCTGGAACTTAGGTTGAGCTTGAGCTATGATAGTGACCTTGAGTTTGGGTTGTGATTGAACTTTAAGCTCTCGAGTTTGGCACATAGCTTAGGCTCGGCTCTAGATCTGGAACTATGACTCCATGATTTAGGGTTGTGGTTGCAACTTGGGCACTCGATCTTTGAAACAGTGATTGTGGCTCTAGATTTGGAACTCAAGCATTGAACTAGAACATGAAGCTTAGCATGTCTAGCTAGAACTTGGTACATAGCTCCAGATAGGACTCCCACAAAGGAACTTGACCTAACTTGAGATAAGTACACCATGTCATCTTTTCTTTTCCTTCATTTAATTTGTATATTTCGAATCTAAGTTCACTATTACTTCATTGCAAAGATTTTGGGAAATTTATTTCTTTTTTGTTGTAAAAAACTGAGAGTTGTTTACTTTTGTTGGGTTTTATTGCAACAACCAGTCACTTGTGTTGTCTTCATCCAGTCTTGATATTCTATCATTTTTCTACCAGTCATTTATTAGCTTGATTTTTGTCTTTTTTGTCACTCCAACTGCTAACTTGGGTTTTCTTTGCACACCATTCAACCCTTAGCATTGTCACCCCTCCTTGACTGGATATGATGCTCCACTATTTTTATTATACAATAGATGACTCTTTAGCTCGGGTTTTATTGTGTTCACTGTCGACTTGAGAAGTGACCATGCCTATTGAACTTGTTTTCCCTTGTCTAAATAGAGATCACCATGTTTTGATCTACAAAAACATGAATGTGATTTGAACCTTGTGCATGAAACTTGAATACAAAAAGACGTTTAAATATTTATGCTTCTATCTGGTTTAAAATAAATAAGATTTCAGTAGTTTCTGAGGTTCGAGCATGGGCTCATGACACTCACAAACAAAAGGCTTTAAGAATTTGCAACATAAATTTCATTTGTACATTCAACTCTGATTATCGAGAGCTAATAACAGTGACCATGAATCTTTTCATTGGTTGAAAAATGCTTGACTATAACCAGTGATTGACTGGTTTTTCCTTTTTTGCAAAAATAATAGTGATCGATGTATAAAAAGATTTTCATCAATATGAAATGTAATAATGTTTAGCGTACTCATTTAAGAGGTTCGAGCATGGGCTCATGATGCTCACAAACACTAGAATATAAACATTTCTTGATACTTTGTAATAAAATTCTTGTAGCATTTCTTAAGTACTATACTTTGAACATGAATATTTTAGCCTGCTGTGTGTGTGAATTTTGTACCTAGCTGTAGAGACAACACTTTAGTAAAACATTAGAGGTTTTCAAAAATTAAAATATGCAAATAAAAACAATATAGCTAACCAGGCGATTTACTGCCTTCTAGTAGGTGCAAGTATGGTATTCTTAGATTAGACTGAGATCAGTGACAATGCAACACCTAAACAAAGGATTTAAATGATGAAAGCAATAAAATATGAATGCAAATTAATCTATTTTTATTTTATTTTTTATGCAATAAGATGAGACAAACTGATAATAAATTAATCTAAATGGATTGAAATGATATGCAAATTAAGCTAACAATGATATGAAATATGAAACTAGAATGAATTGAAAATAAGATTGATCTCACAAAATGCCCATTCGCAAGAAGCTTGATGATTCCTCTCATGTCAATTCACCAGAGTAAGTATGAAAATTCTGTGGATGATTTGTAAAGAGCTCAGCATTGATTTTATACAAATCCAGGGCTTTGAGGATGCAAGACAAAAGCCATAAATCACTCTTGATAAACTCAGATTGATTTTTGAGTTAACAAGAAATTAGAAATAGATAACTCATAAAATCATGCAAGAACAACTTTTTAACTCAAATCAGAAGTTTAGATCAACTTTGAACTCAAAATAGATGTTGAGTTTTGAAAAGATAACAACTTGAATTGATTTTCTGATTTAAAGTTTAACTGCTCTTTGAATGTGCACAAATAATCATGAATTAATTAAATAAATAAAGTGATTTATCCTCCACTTAACTAATTTTTGAAATTAAAAAAATTGATTTATGGGTTAATCAATTATTAAATCAAACTTTATTCAAAAACTATATTATTAAAAATTGACAATTCACATTAATTAATTAAATAAGAATTTAATCAATTCATCATAAGATTTTTGATTTATTGTCAAAATTAAATAATAGAACTTAAGAATAATTTAATTAAATTTAATTAAACAATTAAGTGGCAGTATTAAATCTGATTAATTAAATATTCAAAATATTCAATTAATCAAACTTTAGGATAAATAGGATTTATCACCAAATAATTATTAAATTAAAGATAATTAGGATAAATAGGAATATTGCTAGGAATATTCTGCGATGCAGAATTTAAGATAAAATCAATTATGATTCAATAATGTGCAAATGTGCCTTAGGTTAGGACTTTGATGTCGATTTTGTTTGATTTTGAAGATGTAAGAGGTTAATGAACCTATAGCCCATTTTTGGGGTATTACATTTTGCCCCTCTTTGAATCAATGTGTGAAGCATAGTGGTTCAAAGAATAGTCTGTGTTTTGATATACGTATGAAACTGATTTGAAAGATTAAAGATTGAAAGATATTGACCCAAGCCCAGAATGACCAGGAATCAAGATGATGCTAGCTATATCAACAATGAACCGGTGATTACGAAAAAGTGTCAAAATGTCTGATTCTGAACCTTATGATTGCGAAGAAGTGAGTGACCAATTCCAAACCTCAATGTCCTTGTATGAATCATATTGGTATCACATCCTGAACCCATCAATTACGAAGAACTAAGGAAATAACACTAATGAACTGATAGTTACGAAAACCTGATATAGTTTACAAGATAGATTTGGATACTAGATGAATCTGATATGCCCCAAGAGATGATAGATTTTCCCCAAGCGATGATGACTTTAGATGAATCAGCAACTAGACTTGGTTGTTGTCTTGATTACTGAGGAAAGATTTGATTATAGATTTAGATTACAGACTTTGAATGATCTGCAATACCATGCCCCCTTCGGGATAAAAATGGAAATCTGACAAGAAAAGTCAATGCTATAGTTTAGAAGCATGTTAATTGATTTGAGAAGTGGTTATACACGTCTGAGAATGCATTCTGCATCATTTAGAGGTCCTGGAGACCAAATTTGACTAGATTTGACCATGAGTTGACCATGGTTAACCAAGTTGAAATTTTGATAGTTTGATGTAAGATATTCAATTAAGTTGAATTCTGGATTTCTTTGATGATTGAAGGTCGAATATACAAGCAGTTTACAATATAAACGATCTCAGATTTCAATTTTGATCCTGAAAAAGGATTCTACTTGCTATTTCGTTGGATGGACCTTCGTGTAAGATTCAGCTCTTGTAGTCATGTTTAGCATTTTTTTTTTTGAAGAATCGTTTAAGTGTTCAAGCAATTTGTGAGATTATGCAAAGTGCAAAATGAAATGCAGAATGAAATGCAAACCTAGGACCTAAGACCTAGTCGCTGATCATGTGTCGGTCATTCTCATCATTGAATTTTTAGGTAACTGGATAAATCAATACAATGCCCACTAGTTATGAAACCATAGACATATGAATATTGATTTTTATTCTCAAGAATCAATACAACGCCCACTGGCTAGACAACCATGGACATATGAATATTTATTTTATGTTTAGAATGTCGGATTAGATATAAGCACCAAGGCATAAACTCTAGGATGACCTGAATATCATGTCCATTTTGATATAGCAATTTGTATAAGCATCAAAACATAGACATCGTGATGACCAGAATACGCCTTGCATACAAACACATCAAGCAGTCAATAGATCAATCTAGATCCAATGTGAATTACCCTTAGTGACTCTTTATCGTTCACATCCTTGGGTAAGATCACATTTCACAATGGGAGAAAGAACTCACTTAAAAAAGACAATAGTTAGATCAAACTTCCTTGAATTTTCCAAGTATCAATGGTTGAGGTACACATGGCCATCCAATTCGAGATAGAGGCTCTTACAGTCGGACACCATTTCAATCCAAAATTTCCAAAGTTGTTAGATTTTTACATACAAGCAGAAGACAAAGAAAATATTATGCCCCCAGTCATCACTCCCTAAATCTTGTAAAGGACATCATTGAAGAGCTTGAAGGGACACAATATGCAAAAATCTCAATGTGAATCAATAAGCATACAAGGAGATAAAAGTATGAAGCACAGATTATTTTTAGTTTGATGTTTGATTGTGTTGTTGTAGATGCAAAATCCTTTCTAGAGAGGAGACTGATTGACTGACTCAAATGAAGCTTCAAAGGACTTTGACTGGATATGACTCGTCTAAGATGTACTGGAGGCCATAGGATATGACATTGATTGCCCCCAAGTGTGAACATTGATAGGATACAGACGCTTTAGCTGATTGGTGTACAAATTGACTTTATTGAAACAAGGATATATACAGACTAAAGCAGACTGAAAGTTGGGAAAGACCAAGATTGCACTGATAGATGGAGCATTTTGAATAAGTGGCACCCATTTGTTAGGTTTTCACCATCTTGGTAGAGATTCTATTTTTGATACCAAGGTGCCTGTTTCCAGGTTTTCACCAAGGCACTTTTTCTTTTTCTCATTTTTTTATATTTTTATTTTTCCCAATTTTTTTTGTACTTTTGATATTTTTTTGATTTTTTTTTGTGAATCATCAAGGCACCCATTGCTAGGTTTTCACCAAGATGTTCATTTTTTTAGGACTTTTTCAGATTTTTAAAATTTTTTCAAGACATTTTACCATAGACTGAATGCCTTGGGCATAGAATTTCTTTAGATGGAGAATGTTGATTGGTTCTCAGAGCTGTTCTCCTTTAGTCATTGAGATTTGATAGGCACTAGAGCCAAAAGTAGTAGTGATAACAAAAGGACCCAACCAGTTGGGTTCAAACTTCCCCTTGTGCTCTCTATGTGATTGATTTTTAGGATTCTCTCTCAAGACTAGATCACCAACCTGAAATTCTCTATGTCTGACTTTCTTGTTGTAGCCTTTAGATATTCTCTTCTGATATACTTTGAGATGATCGTATGCTTCTTGTCTGTGCTCATCTAGTAGTTCATGTTCTTGCAACCTAGATACTTTGTAGTCATCATCAGTTACTAGACCATGCATTCTGATTCTTAGTGATGGGATTTCAACCTCAATAGGTAGTACTGCTTCAGACCCATAAACTAAAGTGAAAGGTGTAGCCCTAGTAGGTGTTCTGATACTTGTTCTGTAGGCCCAAAGAGCTAGATTGATCATGAGATACTAGTCTCTTCCTATTTTATTAACTGTTCAGTGCAAGATTTTCAATAGATTCTTGTTTGAAGCCTCTACTTGTCCATTCCCTTGAGGATAGTAGATAGATGACCAATATTGTGTAATCTTGAATTTGGCACATAAATCATCCAAGTCTTTGTTCTTAAATTACCCACCATTATCTGTGACTATAGAATGTGGAATACCATACTGACATATGATGTAGTTCAAGATGAACATAGATAGTTGTTTTCCAGTTGCTTGAGTCAAGGGGACTGCTTCTACCCATTTTGTAAAATAGTTTGTAGCTGTTATGATATGGGTATGCCCATTAGAAGAATGAGGATGTATGGATCCTATAAGATCAAATGCCCATTGGTGAAAAGACCATTGTGTAGTAAAGGGAATAAGATCTCTCCCTTGTGCATGAATCAAGTTCCCATGTACTTGACACTTTTGACAATTCTTAGAAAACTTGATAGACTATTTCTCCATTGCAAACTCCCAAGAAAGATCATATCATGCAGTCCCAATGTCTAGCAAGGTGGAGAACAAGAGGGATTGGCAAGCTAGTGGAAGAGATGGAAGACAAGAGAATGAAGGGAAGAAATCCTCAAGGGAAAACTTCTCAAGAATACCCAAGCTAGGGAAAAATTATCATGTAAAGCACATTTGGACAAGCAATGAAAGGCCAGCATAGGATAAGTCACAAAAGTGTAATGCCAAAGAAGGAAAGGATGTTTTCCAAAGGAGTAGACATGTCAAGAGGTTTCAAAGCATCGTGTTCTACTCTTTTTTTATTAGATCAAGACCAAAGGGGAGAAAGATAGTGAAAGGCTAGAATGAATGGAGGAAAATAAATATGAAGGCTAAATAGAAAGGGAATGAAAGAAAGATCATTGTAAGATTTCTCACAAGATAGCCAAATGTTCGTATATAGATCAACATTGTCAAGATCAAAGAGAGAAGATGGAATGGATGAAATATGTAGAAGAACTATGCATGATGCATGATTGCCAGGTTTTCATCATGGTACTTATCCAAGGTGCCACAAGGGAGTGGTTTTCAACATAGGATGAATTTATTTCTCTTTACTTTTTCTACCAAGGCACTTGTTTCCAAGTTTTCACCAAGGCACATTTTCAATTTTATTTATTTATTTTTTTTGGAAGAAGGCAAGCTTTTTAGATAATTCTCCTTGAAAGGATAAACCATGATATGCCAAGGATTCAAAATGATATGCTCAAAGATGCTGATAGGGAAAGGAAGATGGAAGAGAAAAATGGAGGATAAAGTTTTATGTAAAGCAAGTGAGATTGGAAGATAGGAGGAATAGGCAAGTGAAGAAAAAAGATAAAAGGTAGAAGGATAATGAATGGAAGGATTGTGAAAGGGTAGATGGAAAGGAAGGCAAGTTCAACATCAACACACACCTTGAAGGGTGGTGAGAGGATGGAGGAAATGTGAATGAAGGAATACGTGAAGGAATATGGTGAATGGATAGCAGAGGTTGTGGTTTAGGCACATGGAATGGAAGAATGTTTTTGGAAGAAGATGAAGTGGAAGTCTTTGGAAGCTTGAATGTCAACTTCACTTGTTGTTCAACACCAAACTCTTTCAAGAGAGACTTTGGAATCCATATAGCCGTAGGCTTTTCATTTCTTTTTTATGATCTAGAGAGAATATCTTTAATGATGGATTTTGGAACCCATACTTGTCTTGTAGTTTTTTTCTTAGATATCTCTTTTGACTTTATGCCTCCATGTCGATTAGATGAGACATGGTGATCTTCTCTTTTTGATGGATTCTTGTATTGCTTCTTTTTCTTGTATTGAACATTCAAGTTACTTCCAAATAACTTGGAACTTGTGGAAGGAGGATATGACTGGTTTAAATGGGTGGGTGGATGAAAAATATTCAAGGGTGTGCATCTATGTTGATCTTGAGGAAAGATAGGAGATGGAGGTATGTAAGGACCCAAGATGGATGGTGAATTAGGAGAGTTAGGAGGGGAAAGTGAAGGGACATAAGGACTCAAGATGGAAGGCAGACGTGAAGCCCTTAGTAGTGGTGGAAGAGGTCCAAGGATGGAAGTGGAAGATGCAAAAGGATAATCAACAAGTTCATCAACATTTATATGACAACCAAGGACATCAGCATCTTTAGAGTGAGCATTAGGATTTTCAATAGAATCGTGGACATCTTGAATAGGAGCACCTTATTTGATAGGATTTTTCAAAGCTTGCAAAGACTTAGGAAGAGTAGAAAGTGGAAACAAACATGGAGTGGTAGAATAAGAAGATGGAAGACTTTGATCTTGACAAGGATCTTTGGATAGCACAAGCGTACAATTTTTTTCTTGATTTTCAATAGGCTTAACATTAGAAGTAACAACATTAGTTTTAATAACCTTAATGGAAGTATCATCTTTGGAAAGCGCAAGTGTAGTAAGGTTATTTTGATCGTCAATAAGCTCAATAGTGTAAGTAGTATCATGATCTTGCTTAGGAGAAGACTTAAGACATGATGGAATGCATGAGAAAGGGTGTGCAGGATCAAAAGAACCATGGAATGGATAAGAGACATCATGAAAAGGATTGGATGACATGGAGGTTTCTTGATCTTGATCTTTCTTTATGTTCTTTTCTTTATCATTTTTAGAGTCCTCTTGACATGGAGCCACTTCTAAGGACAAGGAAGCATGTTGGGATTGTATGGAAGACTTTGGTAGAGATGATGAAGGACTAGCTGAAGTGGGCATTATAGCATATAAAAGCTTAGGCTCTTTAGGTTTAGCATTATTGAAATTATTTGCAGCCAAGTGAAGGTTAGCTTGAGTTTCTTTAAGAGGTAGCCCTTGAGGATAACTATAGGAAACCGCATGAAAAGTATTAGGACCTTTGGTGGATGAAGGACTTGTGAAAGATTTGAAAGACTTGGAAGCTTCAGGAAATGTATGGGTATTGGAGGAAGTAGGGGATGGAAGGGAACCACCACAAGACAAAAGTTCAACATTAACATGATATTTCTTGAGAGTATAATCTTTATTTTCAGCATGAGAGTTCTTAGAGGAGAGATCCTTGTAGTATGCACATTTATAATCAACATGGTAAGCTTTCTCTTCCTCGATAGAAGTAGATGTATCATCTAGGTATTGTGCATAGAAATCATCAAAGTCTCTTTCAAAATCAGAATCATATGGATCACCATCATGATCTTTCCAATGTGACATCCCATTTCCAGTAAGCACGAGCACACGATGAGGAGGACTCTTAGGAATAGAGGTGTCATAGGTATCATTATATTGTCCATCATCATAGTCTTCAAAGATGGGTGTGTCACTCTTAGTGGAAGAGGTATCATAAGGGTTATCACGTTGCTCAACATGGTATGTCTTGAGACGAGGAGTAAGACTCTTGGGAGAATTAGAAGAGGAACAAGATCATGGAGAAGAGGAAGGTGAAGACCTAGCAGAGGAAGAAGACGTGGATGATGAGGAATGATGAGAAGACTTAGAATATGAAAGTTGTTTGGAAGAAGAAGGTCATGACATGACCATGCATATGATCCTAGCAAAGGCATCTGATTCAATCAATTTTTCCTTTATTTTCATCATAAATTTATCATTCATGGGCTTTTCAGAATAATACTCTTCGAATTGAGCAATGAGTTTGAGATCATCCATTTTCAAGAGAGGTTCCATAATAAGATAGCTAAAATTCATGGTTCTGGAAGAGGAGGAATCAAGCATGGAAGTGACAGAAGAGATGATTAGATGAAAGAAGACTAGATAATAAGAGGAAAAGAATCAAGAAGATGTGAAGAGTTTAGGAAGAAGAGAAAGGATGGAAATGGGAGACTAGGAAGACATGGGAGATGTGGAAGAAAGAAGACCAAGAGTCATTTTGTGCAATGTGATACCATTTAAGTTCATTTGGATGTTGAGAAACATGTCATAGCACCTAATATTTGACCCAGACCGGCCAAGGATGACTAGAAATGACAAGAATCAATTTTCTATTTTGACAAAATTTGGGAATAGGCTGTAAAAATTCAATTTCTGACAAATTTGACCAATCTCTAACAACTTTGACTTTGGCTTTGATACAAGTTTTGAAATTTTAGGATGACTTTTGACACCAAAAAAGATTTTTGCTTCAGATTTCCAATTTTTTAGTTTTTCAATATCAAATTATTTGCAAATTTTTCTGTCCAACTTTTGAAGATCTGTGTAAAAGTTTGTCTCAAGTAACCAAGAAGATATCAAGCATGCAAAATAGCAAGCAAGGGAAGCAAGCAATCATCTGAAAATAATGAACAAGGGCAAAAGCAACCTTGCACATGAACAAGCAATAGTGACTTATTGTGCTAATCCCTAGAAGTGCTAATTGTGTACCAAAAAAAATTTCAATAATGCACATATTCCTAGAAAAAAAATGAAAAAAAATTGGCCTCACTAGGGTTTGTAGTAATGGTTTGACTCTGCAACTTTTGTGATCTCAAGAGGGTGAACACCAATCCAGGTGCACCAGGGTTTTGACACAGTCTGAGAAATTAATCAATCAGGAGCTGCTAGGGAGATCTGATAGCCCAACAAGAGACCACACCTGTGAAGATTTCCTCCACAAGGACATTTATATAGCGGCTACTGCTACCATGGTGAAAATGTCTATTACCGCTTGAAGTTCCATCCACATGGTTGACCCAATTAAGGGAATGTCTACTATGGTTAACCCTCTCTAAAGGTGACTCACAAAAGATACAATAGGGGGACTAGATTAGATTCAAGGATCTGGGTATTTGGTACTATCCAAAAAGGAAGTAGAGCATAATCCCCTAACCTCTTTACTTCACCAAGACAAAGAAGACAAATTAATCTAACACACTAAGACCAAGATTATCTCATAAAGATCTATGACGTCAACTGCTTATGATCTATCAACCTCTCCGGAGAGAGAATGTATCAATCAAAAGTTGAAGACACACGAATCTAGTAGAACGTGAGACTTTCTCAGTACCTTCCCTACCTACAAGGGGATCCTTCGTCAAGAGGAGCTTCACATGAATAAATAAGCAAAAGAAGCTCAATCTCTCAAGATCATCCACAAATAGTGTTCATAGGGCCTATTTACTATGTGTAACAAATATGCAAAAAGCAAATCTATGTTTGTTTTATAGCCCAAAAATTGAAGTCTGATTTATGAAAGCAGGAAAAGCACTCAAGCTAGACATGTGAGATATTCATTTTATGTCCAAATTGAAATGTTTTCAGATGTAGTAGAATACCTAAATTCCCTCACAATGCGCTTAGTAGATTTTACCTAATTTTTAGCTTTGTTAAGCAATCCCGCGCAAGCAAGCCACAAACTCTCTGACAAGAAAATAAGCAAACAAGATATGCAACGTATATTCAACTTATGAAAACCCTAGGGTTAGATCTGAAAATCAATTATTAGGAGCAATAATAATCAGCAACTAATACAAATGACAACTCATATCATTCATTGAACCATGTGAAAAATAAGTGCATACCCATCACAAAATTTTATTTCTTGTTGCTTTAACCTAGTCAACAAGATCTGATTTTTTTGATATGATTTTGGCCAAAAAAATAGAAATGCAAAATAGAGACCCCTACTAAAAAATAGAGAGCTTTCCAAAAATATAAAAATTTTAGAAAATCTCTTCATTTGTTCCCTAGAGACCCATTTTACCAAAACAAACCAGTTTATGTAAATTGACTATTTGAGCTATTATATTGCATCCAAATTTAAAACACAAATAATGGAACCCCTGTAGAATTTAAAGAGATTTCTGAAAATGTAAAAATTTCTAAAAAATATGATGATTTGCATCAGAAATTAAATTTTTTTGGAAAATCAAGAATAAATTATTAAAAATTCAAAACATCTCAGAAAATTTTGAATTTTTTAGTAAAGCTTCCTTGATATGTCTCCAACCTGCAAAACAAATTTCAAACCAAAATTACAAGCCGTTTGGGAGATAAAATTAAATCTTTGAAACTTTAGGGTTTTAGCTCCAAAAAAAAAATCAAAACTAGCATGTAAAGGTGGGTTGCCCCACGGTGGGTGCTAGAAATATGTGTGTGAATTTTGTACCTAGTTGTAGACACAACACTTCAATAAAATATTAGAGGTTAGCAAAAATCAAAATATGCAAATAAGAACAATATAGCTAACCAGGTGATTTACTGCCTTCTAGTAGGTGCGAGTATGGTATTCTCAGATTAGATCGAGATCAGTGACAATGCAACACCTAAACAAAGGATTTAAATGATGAAAGCAATAAAATATGAATGCAAATTAATCTACTTTTTTTTTTTATGCAATAAGATGACAAAAACTGATAATAAATTAATCTAAATAGATTGAAATGATATGCAAATTAAGCTAACAATGATATGAAATATGAAACTAGAATGAATTGAAAACAAGATTGATCTCACAAAAAATTGATTCGCAAGAAGCTTGATGATTCCTCTCATGTCAATTCGCCAAATTAAGTATGCAAATTCTATGGATGATTTGTAAAGAGCTGAGCCTTGATTTTATAGAAATCTAGGGCTTTGAGGATGCAAGAGAAAAGCCATAAATCACTCTTGATAAACTCATATTGATTTTTGAGTTAACAAGAAATTAGAAATAGATAACTCATAAAACATGCAAAATCATGCAAGAACAACTTTTTAACTCAAATCAGAAGTTTAGATCAACTTTGAACTCAAAATAGATGTTGAGTTTCGAAAAGATAACAACTTGAATTGATTTTCTAATTTAAAGCTTAACTGCTCTTTGAATGTGCACAAATAATAATGAATTAATTAAATAAATAAAGTGATTTATCCTCAACTTAACTAATTTTCGAAATTAAAACAATTGATTTATGGGTTAATCAATTATTAAATCAAACTTTATTCAGAAACTATATTATTAAAAATTGGCAATTGACATTAATTAATTAAATAAGAATTTAATCAATTAGTCATAAGATTTTGATTTATCGTCAAAATTAAATAATACAACTTAAGAATAATTTAATTAAATTTAATTAAATAATTAAGTGGCAGTATTAAATATGATTAATTAAATATTTAGAATATTCAATTAATCAAACTTTAGGATAAATGGGATTTATCACCAAATAATTATTAAATTAAAGATAATTAGGATAAATAGGAATATTGCTAAGAATATTTCCCGATGCAGAATTTAAGATAAAATCAATTAGGATTCAATAATGTGTAGATGTGCCTTAGGTTAGGACTTTGATGTCGATTTCATTCGATTTTGAAGATGTAAGAGGTTAATGAACCTATAGCCCATTTTTGGGGTATTACATTTTGCCCCTCTTTAAATCACTCTATGAAGCGTAGTGGTTTAAAGAATAGTCTATGTTTTGATATACGTATGAAACTTATTTGAAAGATTAAAGATTGAAAGATATCGACCCAGGCTCAAAATGACCAGGAATCAAGATGATGCTAGCTATATCAACAATGAACCGGTGATTAAGAAAAAGTGCCAAAATGCCTGATTCTGAACCTTATCATTGCGAAGAAGTGAGTGACCAATTATAGACCTCAATGTCCTTGTATGAATCATATTGGTATCACATTCTAAACCCATCAGTTACAAAGAACCAAGGAAATAACACTAATGAACTGATAGTTATGAAAAGATGATACAGTTTACAAGATAGATTTGGATACTAGATGAATCTGATATGCCCCAAGAGATGATAGATTTGCCCCAAGCGATGAAGACTTTAGATGAATCAGCAACTAGACTTGGTTCTTGTCTTGATTACTAAGGAAAGATTTGATTACAGATTTAGATTACAGACTTTGAATGATGGGCGCTAGAAATGTGTGTGTGAATTTTGTACCTAGCTGTAGACGCAACACTTTAGTAAAACATTAGAGGTTGGCAAAAATCAAAATATGCAAATAAGAACAATATAGCTAACCGGGTGATTTACTGCCTTCTAGTAGGTGCGAGTATGGTATTCTCATATTAGACCGAGATCAGTGACAATGCAACACCTAAACAAAGGATTTAAATGATGAAAATAATAAAATATGAACGCAAATTAATCTTCTTTTTTTATGCAATAAAATGAGAAAAATTGATAATAAATTAATCTAAATGGATTGAAATGATTTGCAAATTAAGCTAACAATGATTTGAAATATGAAACTAGAATGAATTGAAAACAAGATTGATCTCACAAAATGTTGATACGCAAGAAGCTTGATGATTCCTCTGATGTCAATTCGCCAAAGTAAGTATGAAAATTCTGTGGATGATTTGTAAAGAGTTGAACCTTGATTTTATAGAAATCCAGGGCTTTGAGGATGAAAGAGAAAAGCCATAAATCACTCTTGATAAACTCAGATTGATTTTTGAGTTAACAAGAAATTAGAAATAGATAACTAATAAAATCATGCAAAATCATGCAAGAACAACTTTTTAACTCAAATCAGAAGTTTAGATCAACTTTGAACTCAAAATAGATGTTTAGTTTTGAAAAGATAATAACTTGAATTGATTTTCTGATTTAAAGTTTAACTGCTCTTTGAATGTGCACAAATAATCATGAATTAATTAAATAAATAAAGTGATTTATCCTCCACTTAACTGATTTTTTAAATTAAAACAATTGATTTATGGGTTAATCAATTATTAAATCAAAGTTTATTCAAAAACTATATTATTAAAAATTAAAAATTGACATTAATTAATTAAATAAGAATTTAATCAATTCATCATAAGATTTTTGATTTATTGTCAAAATTAAATAATGCAACTTAAAAATAATTTAATTAAATTTAATTAAACAATTAAGTGGCAGTATTAAATCTGATTAATTAAATATTCAGAATATTCAATTAATCAAACTTTAGGATAAATAGGATTTATCGCTAAATAATTATTAAATTAAAGATAATTAGGATAAATAGGAATATTGCTAGGAATATTCCCCAATGTAGAATTTAGGATAAAATCAATTAGGATTCAATAATGTACAGATGTGCCTTAGGTTAGAACTTTGATGTCGATTTCATCGATTTTGAAGATGTAAGAGGTTAATGAACCTATAGCCCATTTTTGGGGTATTACACCTACAGCACTGTTATTTGGTCACTTCATGTAGCATTTTATATTCTGCACTGTCATATGAATATGCAATTTATAGCATGGTTGTCTCTCTTTCTTGTACAGTGCACATCAGTTATGAATTCTTTGTCTTTATAAGCACAGGTTGTAACATCTTTTAATGCACTTTGATATTGCATCATCTTCTTCTGATTGTGATATGAAAACTAGTCAATTGAGCAATGCATCTTTGACTCTATCAAACTTAGAAATAACATCAAATTCATCTTGGTAGGTTAGTGAACATGATTTAAATATTAGTTTTGTGTGAATGCCAAGTATGGTGACATTTATGAATTAATACCAATCTACTAATGGTGTTCACTAACCTAACAAGATCCTGTTGTTTCTGAAAAAGGGTTTCTCAGCTACAAGAACTAAGTCCCTTTGATTCAGATATCAATGTTAAACATAAAAACATGCATAATGATGACCATAAATAGAAAAAGGTTTCATGGAGTCATGTCCCTTTAATACTACTTTTCAGTTTATGTGGATGCATATTTTCTTATTGCATTAATATCACAAATAGATGTGCAACTCTAAAACATTGATTGTTCTATGATGTTTTGTTTTATGCATTGCTTAGATCTAACTAGATCTAACATATTTTCCACTCTCATGATGCAGGACAAACCCTAAAGACCCCTAGGAGATGAAGACATGGACAATGGATATGAGGACTTGACAAATAATCGGCCAACTCCTAAATGCAGATGGCCAAGGAAATGCATGGGACCCTACTCATACTTCTATCATGCTTTCTATTCTACAATTTGTACTCTGTTTTGACATGAAAGATGAAATATGAAAGAACATTTGTTTATTACATTCAGTTTGAATGCACAATGTAATGATCAGCTATGAATTTAAAAATTTGAATTTGATCAATACTTAGAGTACAATGTAAACAATTTGATATGAATACAATAATAAAATTTCAAATTTTCATCACCTGAAAAGTAGTGTTGAATAGATTCCTATATGCAATTTTTTCCTACTTATGTTCATCATCCTGCAATCTGAAAATTAGGGTAACAATTTTGGTGACTTATGTTGGATGTCTACCTGCTAGACATGAACTAAAAACCTTATCATTGAGCAATGGAGTTAGAAAACCAGAACTTATGAATGCAATATTTTATTGAAATGAAAATGCACCTAAACTAAGACTCATGCAACCTAAAGACCTAGTGTTGGACAGCACTTATTGAAATGAAACTAAACTGAAAAACTAACCCTCAAAGAAAAGCTTGAGGTGGATCCCATTAACTGGAATTTGCAAGATCTCTCCATTTGTTGTAGATAACTAAAAGGCATTGTTTTCTTTACATTCTGAAATGACAAATGGGCCTGACCAAAAATTGCCAAATTTATCATGTTGTCCTAGCCTACACTTTAGTACATCCAAGGTAATCTTTAAGAAACCCCCCTCTTATAAAAGATATAAAATCTTGGCGAATCTTTCATTTTCTTGAAAAAAAATTTAATTTCTATTGGTGAATCTCTCAAATTTAATTTAAAAAAAATTATTCTTATTAGCAATTATTTTAATAAAAAAAATTTTGTAAAAAATATTGGTGAATCTCAAAAAATAAAAAAGAATAAATTAATCACTGTGGTGAAGACTTCTATTTAAAAAAATAGAATTCTTATAGAAAATTATTAGGCTTAATGTGGAAATCTTTGATGGGTTTAAGGAATAGACTCTGTAATAATTACTTGCTACCATTTATTTTAAAATATAATCTAATAACCTCATTGTATTGTGTGAGACAAATGTATTGATATTTTTAAATACTAGTGGACCCCAAAATTTCTTCAAGATCATTGATTTATATTGAGATCAACAACCCAAAATAAATTTTAGCTCCCATAAACATTACAAACTAAATAGTAACATTTTTACCTCAAAGAATATAATGAGGGTCACTAGAGTATACTTTAAGTCAGTAATGGCAACTAAAAGTTGGTGATAGATCCCTACAATAACTAATAATCATGATATATTATTGGAGAATTAATTTAAATTTTTACAATAACTTATAAAATTCTGGTGAATCAAATCTAATAATTTATTAAATATTATGGTGAATTTTTGAGTTCAAGTTTTTTATAAAATAAATTATTTTACGATTTAATATTTCTAAATCAAAATTTTGTAAAAATTTGGCGATTTAGGTTGCCTTAAATCTTGAATTATTAGCCAAATTTGGATTCTCAAATTTCTAAAATTAGCCAATTGGTGAATATTAGCCACTAAAAATTACTATGAGTACATCCCATTTTAGAACTAAATCAGCCTCCTTGAACTCCCTGGCCGTAGCTCTCTTTTCAAAAGACCTTTTGGTCTGATTCTGCCTTGGCTCCATATTTTTTAAAGCTTTCTTCCTTTCTTCTTCAAGTTGTAACAACTCAGCATACCTTAACTTAAGGGGATCTTCTTCTTCAAACAGCAACATCTGATCAGCTAATTGCAAAGCTGGAAACTCTGTTGAAATTGGAAACCTAGCCTCCTTACCATAAACCAGTACATAAGGTGAGCTCCCAGTGATTTTCTTTGGAGTTATTCTATCCAGCCATAAGGTTGCCTTCAATTTTGAATGCCAATCTCTTTTTTTCTCCTGCAAAGTCCTTTTGATAATCCTTATGAGGTTTTTGTTAGTAGACTCTGCAAGTCCATTACCCTAGGGGTAATAGTTAGAAGATGTATTCAGATAAATGTCATTCTTAACAGCCCACTCTGTTATTGCTAAACCAACAAAAGCTAATGCATTATCTGATATAATTAATTGAAGAACACCAAACCTAGTTATAATGTCTTCATAGAATTTTAGAACAGTAGATCTAGTTGATTCCTTCAATGCAATGGCCTCAGTCCACCTTGTAAAATAGTCTATTGCAGTCAAGATCCATTTATGACCTACACTAGAATTAAGATTAATTGGACCTATAAAGTCCACTCCCCACATGTTAAAAGGTTGATCCATAATGATTGGCTTTAGTGGAAATGTTGCTAGTCTTTGTTTTCCTGCAAACAGAGCACATTTCTGATATCTACTTGCCCAAGAATGGGCATCCTTAAACAAATCAGGCTAGTAATAATTAGCTCTCAATATTTTCCAAACTGTGGTCTTAGGATTGAAGTGTCCTCCACAAGATCCATCATGAAATTTAGATAAATTTTCACTTTGATCAACAAAATCAATACATTTCAGCAACATTCCAAAATAATCCTTTCTATAAAGTATGCCATCAATCAAAACATAAGGAATAGACTGTAATCTGAAATACCTCATTTTGGCTTTGTCAAGATCAATTGGACATTATCCAGTTTGTAAAAATATAGTCATATCAAACAACCAAGTTGTTGAATTATCATTAAGGACAGGATTACCTTGAAATAAGATAGCCTCTCTAGAGGTTTCAGCTTCTTCTTCTTTTGTCATCTGGGCACACAAACCTTTGCCTCTAACCAGCTTGGTTACATGGATATGCACATCATATTCCATCACTTTAGTGATCCATCCTACTCTTTTCTCATTAACATCTTTGTTCAACAGGAATTCTTTAATGCGAGGATGTGCAACCATCAAATGAATCTTATTTCTAGCAACCAGATGTTTAAAGTTTTCCAAAGCTTTAATAATAGCAAGTACATTCTTTTCAACAAAATTGTACCTTTTCTCATAGTCATCTATTCCTTTGTTGAAGAAGGCAATTGGTTATTCCTGATTGTCTTCATTCTTATGTACCAACATTGTTGAAATTGTATCATAGCCTCCATAAGCATATAAAATAAAATCCTTAGAAAAATAAGGATTAGCTAATGTAGGGGTTGATGACAAGGCTTGTTTGATCTATTCTAAACTTAACCTTCCCTCATTAGTCCAACTAAATGGCACATTTTTCTTCAACATTGAAGTTAATGGCTTCAATAAATTGGCAATATTAGGAATAAAATGCCTAACAAAGTTTATCCTCCCAATAAAACTCTGCAATCCTTTTTTATGTTTTGGCAATGATAATTCCAGAATTGCATGGATTCTTTCAGGATCAATGGTTGTACCTTCTTTTGATGCTTGGTATCCTAAAATTTTTCCCTCATGAACTACAAAATTGATTTCTTAGGGTTAAGAGAGATACCAAACTCTCTGCATCTTTGTAGCACTTGTCTCAAATGGCATATATGTTGGTCTACAACTTTGTTGTAAATGGTAACATCATCTAAGTACACCAGGACAAACCTATACATCAAGTTTTTGAAATCCATGTCCATAGCTTTCTGGAATGTGTCCCCTACATTTGATAAACCAAATGGCATTCTTCTGTAAGCTATTGTTCCCCATTTTGTTGTAAAGGCTATTTTAAACTGGCCAGCTTCTTTTACTAAAATCTAGTTATAACCAAAATACCCATCTAGAAGGGAAAATCTTTCAGAACCAGAAACATACTGTAAAATATGTTCCATTAATGGAAGAGGGTATCTATCTTTTAGAGATGCCCTATTAAGGTCTCTAAAATCCACACATAGTCTAATCTCCCCATTCTTCTTCCTTACAAGAACTAAATTTGAAACCCAGGATGTATGTTTGATAGGAAAAATTATCTCACTATCTAGTAGTTTATTCAACTCTTTAAGCATTAGGGGCTCTAATTTGGGGTTAACTGCCTTTGTCTTTACCTGATTGGCCTAGAATTAGGCTCTAATTCAATTGTATTTTGGGTCAATTGGGGATCAAACCCTTTTAAATCAGCATAGTCCCAAGAAAATACATCATTAAATTCTCTGAATAAAGCAATAAGCAGCTCTTTTTCTTGAGGAGAGTTAATTTTACCAACCTTAAAAATTTATCTCTGAATATGTCAACTTCCTCATAATGATCTTCTTTGATCAGCATACTGGTTTTTTTCCTCTTGAGTTGATCATCAGAATTAAAGGTAGACTCCAAGCTGACCAATCCTTTAGGAAGCTTGTTTGCTTTCATCTATATAATCTAATCTTCCATTTGTTGTTTCACTTTGTTATCCTTGGGAACTGAAAAACCCTCTATTTCAGCCATAAAACTTAAAATCTACTCATTAGTATTAAAAACCTACCAATTAACATCATTATCTAGAATGGATGGCCTAACAACAATCTTAGTATGAGACCGATCAAAGATGACACCTTTATTCTTAGAAATAGAAACATGTGAACTAATAGCTGCTAACCTATCAGCATGCTGATTTTTCCTTCTAGGCACAGAAATCATGTTGAATGCATCAAAATCATCCAGAATATCAGATACTCTAGAATTATATAGTTTTAAGATATCACTCTTAACAGCATTAAGACCTCTCACATGGTTGACTATCAATTCACTATCCCCAAATGACCTCAAGCATATGATGTTTCTCTTTCTTGCCCACTCTAAACCCTGGATCAAACCTTCATATTTAGCCACATTGTTAGAACAAGGGAAAGACAATCTAAATGCAGCATAAAATTTATCACCCTCTAGTGACACAAGCATAACCCCTGCACCAGCTCCATCCTTATTTTTAGATCCATCAAAATAAAAATCCCAAAGCTGATTTGATAGTTCTAAATCAGAATCTTGGGCTTTCATCAAGTTAGGAAAAATAGTGTCAGATTCTAAAATCATATAATTACCAAAAAAAAGAATCATATGTAACACTATCTTGGTCATTTCCAGTTGCCCACTCATCTATTAAAATGTCAGGAATTCCCTTTTTTTGAGTGTTAAAAGTTGTAGTCCTTGATCTCATCTAAATCTATGATCACACAACTAGAATTAATGGGACTTGGATTGTATGGCTCTATGTGATCTTTGTTTAATGATTCTAATTTGATGGTCAATTTGGTACCATACCTTGTCCTGAATAATATGTGGGACCAATCTAAAGAAAAATATCCACCTATCTTGGCTGTAAAATCTCTAGATAAGCATAGGGCAAAATAGGGTGGTAGATCTATAGCATAGATGTCTTGTGGAATTGAAAAATTTGGGAATGCATGAAGATTCAAACTTGCATTCTTGATAACTCCTAAAGTTTTGACTAAAGAACCATCTAATTCAACAGCTCCTTTCTCAAGAGGCTCATACTTCAAATCCAATAAATCAGCAATATTTTTAGGCATTACTGTGTTGGTTGCACCACTATCAACCATATAGTTGTGAACTAATTTATTTCTAATTATCAAGGAAACATAGAAAGGAGGAGGTTTAACATTTGTAGGGTTTTTACCTTCCTTTACTATTGTTCCTTGCCCATTTGCAGCCTCTAAATTAGCCATAATAGTCCTAGAAGACTGCTTAAAAGCCTGCTATGAAATTGCTATATTTTTGGACATCTCTTCCTTAAGTATCTTTGCCTTCCCTAGAATGGCTAGAGATTCCCACAAAGAAATAGAGACATTAATTTTTTTCATGCTATCAACTATATTAAAAGGGACAACAAACTATACCTTTTGAGGAGATCTAGGAACACTCTGATTTGCATGCTTATGTTGTTTCTCCTTAGTTGTTGGATCTTTCAAAATTGAAACTAGTGTAGTAGGAACCCTAGTAGCTGATTGCTCTGATTCTAGAGCTCTCTTCATGGCTCTAGTGTTTGCTAACACATGTGAATCTTCATTCAACCCACAAAATTCCTCCTCTTGCCAATTTAGAAAACCAGTATCTGGAACATTTAGATCTAGTTGTTGTTGGATCTCCTCAACAGGTATATTCTATTATGAATCAACTAAATTTTGCACCATTAGAGCCTAATTAAGCACTCCATTGGTACACATTGATTGGTTATGGGCTTCATTACATCGATAACACCACTCAGTGGCAAGGTTATTCTAGTTGGGTACTATATCCCTAACAGCATTTAGAGGTGTAGGATTATACGGTCTATAAGGCCTCTGATTCCAATTCTGCCTATTTGCATTATTATTTCCTTGGAATTTCTATTTGCTACCTTGAAAGGTAGGCTGATTAGGATATTGGGATGAGGAACCAGCAAATTGATTTTGAGGTATCAGGTTTCCTTGTGCTTGATTCCTCTTAAGGCTCGCTAATTCATTGCCAAAAGTCTACAATAGGCTTTCTATCTTTTGTTGGCTATCCATTATGCTTTTCAGTTCATTAAGAGGGGTAACAGGCACTATCCCTTGACCTTTAAATGATGTAAAAATAGGAAAAGGTGGGACAACCAATGGCATATTAGACTAGATGCTAGGAAATAAGGGCATAGGTGACCTAGGAGCTATTTTTCTTGCCTGAATGAGACTATTTTCTACCCTAATAGTAGTATCAAAAGCTTGGGGTAAAGAATTACCACCCATAGATTAGATCATGACTAAGATATCGCTATTCAGACTCTTAAGAAAATACAAGAATGCATATTTAGCAGAGGATCTTAGCATAGCAGGGATTCTATTCTAGGTCTTTTGGAAACGGAGATTGAAATCACTCATCTCCTCTTGTGGAGCCCTCTTGATAGTCATTAATTTCTCCACCAAAGATAGGTTTTCAGATTTTTCTTCAAAGAACTTACACAATATCTCTCCCAATACATCCCAAGTAGCAATAGATGCCACTAGAAGAGTTCTAAATGATTCCAATGCTTTACCCTTTAGTGATGTAACCAATAGCTTCAAAGCTACACCCTCTTTAGTGATGTGATGTATATTTCAAAGATAAGAAATATCCCTCATATGCTCAATGGTAGTTGTTTTCCCTTCTCCATTGAATGATGGTAACCCTTTTAAGGTTTCCAATGGAATGTTGTTGTGGTTGGCAATCCTCAAAGGACTGCCCTGATCAAAAGGCACAAATGGTAGATTCCTTGTCATTGCTGGAAGTATTGTAGTAGATTTGGATGGTAGTGACTGATCTACCTCATGTGGTTGTTCAGGAACAGCTTTACTCTGAAATGCTTCTAGATCTTCAAAAACTTCATGCTTTGAATCTATAAATTCAGTGTGGTAGGAGGGAGGAGCTAAACTTCTTTCAGATCTTATCTTCCTTGGTCTTCCCAGTCTCCTACCCCTTTGTATAGGCTGAGCAGAAAGCTCCGTAGGACCTCTAGGTTCTCTTTCCACAGTTCTACCTCTCCTAGTGAAAGATAACTACAAATACTCAAACTCTTTAACACTCCTTGTTTGGATTTGATTCATGTATCACAAGGTCCCACCGGGCATGCCAAAAACTATTAAGGCCTTGAAATATCATTCTAACTCAGGCATTAGGGTTTATACATATCTCATGCTAACATGGAAACCTTCTCAAGTTGTGGGTGGACTCTGATTGAGAAGGAGTCTCTAGATTCTAGGTCACTTCCTATTAGATTTGGAAAATCACCTGGACTAAACTTTGATTGAGAAAAGGGAAGAAAGAGAAACTTTAAAACTGAAATAAAAATGGGGTGATACACCAAAATTGAACTCAGACTTATTTGGAATCTAACTTAGCATCCATAATGCACATACTAATGAGATTGGTACTATTATTCACTGATCAACATATAGGTCAACTTATCATTACTATTAGGGTATCAACCACAAACAGTAAAAATATGTTAACAAACATACAAATTCTGCACAAGGTTTGATTTTTTATCACTTAGAGGAGGAATAGGATTAATTCACTTCTCCTTGTTACAAAATGGATAAACACTTGAAAGAAGAATGATGAAAAGGATTGAATTCAATACTCAAAAAATATGATAAAATATGGGATACTTGCATTATTTTCCTCAAAATCTAAAAGTAGGTTACAAAACATAAGCCAAATGCACAAAGGAACAAAATTGTTCACTAAGTCCTCTTCTCCAAAATCTTGAACCCCCCAAAACTAATAAAGAAAATCATTCATGTAGCCTTCTAAGGCCCCAAATTTGAAAATCTAGCCCCCTTGTTTAGCCCTAAAATAACTCCAATCTAGCCCTTCAACCTTGCCAATAAAACCCTAACTCCAAGCCTAGAAACATGCCACTATTGTTGGTATTTTTTTTGAGATAAATATCCTTTAAAGAATATACCAACATATACAAAATAATTGAGTTTTAACTCAATAGAACACCAGCCTATACAAAATCTAAACTTAGTAAAAACTTAAGTCTAAGAATATAATTGTTGGTTACATAGCAAGGTCAACATGACTACTATGCAACCCGCAACCCATGTGAAATATCTCTGAACTAATATGCAAGGTGTCACTTGCATCTTCAAGGCACTGGTTATTGTATGCTTGCTTGAGTTAAGGCATTTACTACCTCTGTCACTGGACTTTAGATTCTTCAAAACTCTATTTTATTCTTGATCTTCGCACTTCATTAGTTTTTGCATTTGGGAAATTAGGGAAAAACTGAGACAGTAAACCCTAGATCATGGAAAAAAATTTGTTGAACTATGGCATTTCCTTAGTTTTTATTGGTATGTTGAGGTTTACATTGTATCTTGAAGGCCTCTAGCTGTGATTGAGCTTTCTCTGACTTATCGGGCTCTAGCTGGCATATATCTTGAGCTTAAAGCTCGGGCTGAGTTGTGACTAGAACATGAGCTTGGATGGGAATATTACTGTGATCAAGAGCTCAGTTGTGACTGCCATATTTTAGTCATAGCTTTAGACCGAGCTTTATGTTGGAACTTGGGTTGAGCTTGAACTGTAAAAATGACCTTGAGTTGGGGCTATGATTGAGCTTTAATCTCTCAAGTTTTTCACATAGCTCGGGCTTGACTCTAGATCTGGAATTGTGACTCAATGATTTAGGGTTGTGGTTGCAACTTGAGCACTTAGGCTTTGCAACAGTGATTATGGCTCTAGATCTGGAACTTGAACCTTGAACTCGAACATGAAGCTCAGCTTGTCTAGCTAGAACTTGGCACATAGCTCGGGCTTGGACTCCCGCAAAGGAGCTTGACCTAACTCGAGATAAGTACACCATGTCATCTTTTCTTTTCCTTCATTTAATTTGTATATTTCAAATCCGAGTTCACTATTACTTCATTGCAATGATTTTGGGGAATTTATTGCTTTGTTGTTGTAAAAAACTGAGAGTTGTTTACTTTTGTTGGGTTTTATTGCAACAACTAATCACTTGTGTTGTCTTTAGCCAGTCTTGATATTCTATCATTTTGTTACCAGTCATTTATTAGCTTGATTTTAGTCTTTTTTGTCACTCCAACTGCTGACTTGGGTTTTCTTTGCACACTAGTCGACTCTTAGCACTGTCACCCCTCCTTGACTAGACATGATGTTCTACTATTTTTATTGTACACTAGACAACTCTTTAGCTCAGGTTTTATTGTGTTCATTGTCAACTTAAGCAGTGACACCGAGCTTGAAAAATTTGCAACATAAATTTCATTTTTACATGCAGCTCTAATTACCGAGACCTAATAACAGTGACCATGAATCTTTTGATTGGTTGAAAAATGCTTGACTGTAACCAGTGATTGACTGGTTTTTTCCTTTTTTGCAAAAATAATAGTGATCAGTGTATAAAATAATTTTCATCAATATGAAATGCAACCAATGTAATAATGTTTAGTCTACTTGTTTAAGAGGTTCGAGCACGGGCTCGTGACACTCACAAACACCAGAATGTAAAAATTTCTTGATACTTTGTAATAAAATTCATGTAGCATTTCTTCAGCACTATACTTTGAACATGAATCTTTTAACTTACAGCAATGTTATTTGGTCACTTCCTGTAGCATTTTGTATTTTGCACTATCATACAAATATGCAATTTACAACATGGATGTCTCTCTTTCTTGTATAGTGCACATCAGTTATGAATTCTTTGTCTTTAGAAGCACAGGTTGTAACATCTTTTAATGCACTTTGATATTGCATCATCTTCTTATGATTGTGATATGAAAACCAGTCAATTCAGCACTACATCTTTGACTCTATCAAGCTTAGTAACAACATCAAATTCATCTTGTTAGGTTAGTGAACATGATTTAAATATCAATTTTGTGTGAATACCAAGTATGGTGACATTTATGAATTAATACCAATCTACTGATGGTGTTCGCTAACCTAACAATATCATGTTGTTTCTGAAAAAAGGTTTCTCATCTACAAGAACTAAGTCCCTTTGATTCATATATCTAGTTTAAACATAAAAATAACATGCATAATGATGACCATAAATAGTAAAAGGTTTCATGGAGTCATGTCCCTTTAATACTACTTTTCTGTTTATGTGGATGCATATTTTCTTATTGCATTAATATCACAGATAGATGTGCATCTCTGAAAGATTAATTATTGTATGATGTTTTGTTTTATGCATTGCTTAGATCCAACTGGATCTAACATATTTTCCACTCTCATGATGCAAGACAAACCATAAAGACCCCTAGGAGATGAAGACATGGACAATGGACCTGAGGACCTGACAGACAACCAACAAACTCCTATATGCAGATGACCAAGGCAATGCATGGGACCCTACTCATACTTCTATCATGCTTTCTATTCTACAATTTGTACTTTGTTTTGACATGAAAGATGAAATATGAAAGAATACTTGTTTATTACATTCAGTTCGAATGCACAATGTAATGATCAACTATGAATTTGAAAATTTGAATGTGATCAATACTTAGATTACAATGTAAACAATTTGATATGAATGCAATAATTAAATGTTAATGTACATCACCTAAAAATTATTGTTTAATAGATTCCTATATGAAATTTTTTCCTACTTATGTTCATCATCCTGAATGCTGAAAATTAGGGTAACATGTACTTCATTGGATATGATCAAGCAAAGACAGTTGTTGTTAGACAGTTCACAAGGATTGTGTATTTCCTCATATACACTTGTGTTGCGAACAGTGAGTTCTGAAGGTGGATTTAACCTTCTTTGGGCAGTGAGCCCTCCCTTCTTTCTTGACTCCTAACAGGGTTTTTCCTCTAACAAGGATTGTGTATTGTAATGTTTCAATAAGATCCTAATAGGGATAGATCTTCTAACAAGGATACTATACTCTCAATACATCATTTGTGGGTGCTAATTCCCACTAGGGTTTTTACCTTTCACAAGGTTTCCCCGAGACCAAAATATTGTGTTGTTGTGTTCGCATTCATTATTTCTATTGGATTTGATATTGCTGCTATTCAAATTTTAAAGTTTAATAATCTATAATATAACTAATTCACCCCCCCCCCCCTCTCAGTTGTATTGTGGACTATTACTCCTAACAAGATCCTCCCATGTCCATCCCCACCATGATACACGATCTGATGCAAACCCCTATACATCTCAGCTAACATTAGTGTGCCTCAAGCTATTGGGACACCTGCATCCACTATCCTCACTATCCTAGGGATAAGTGCTAGTATCACCCTCATCCCTCTTGTATCTGGGGAAATGTACCCCGACACCAAGCCGCACACAAAGAAATATATCCATCATGTCGTCGATGATGTTGTTGTGTCCTGCGCTAGGGCCAACTATCCATGGCATGGGATAGGTGCTATGCTTGGCCCTAGTAGTGGGGCTACTACCTGTAGCTAAGTATAATCTCCTACTACCACTGGTGTACCCTGAATTGACAATCTAAATATCTGGTAAACATCCTCTAGAGTCACTGTCATCTCCCCTGTCAACAGATGAAATGTCCCTGTCTCCAAGTGCCACCGCTCACATAGAGCTATGACCATGGCCATGAAACTATGCCTCTGCAGCATCTAAGACAAGTAACTAAGCCCTATCACATCCACCTATTCTCACTCTACTAGAGTGAACTTCTCTCCCACTGCCACTATCGCCACATGCCTCTCTCGACTAGTCACCCGATCCAGTGACCACTGTAATCAAACTAGTCAACTGTGTTAGTTTTTCCTACCCTATCCAAAATATTTTCTTTGTTTCAGTAACTACCTTTCCTCCCCCCCATCTCCCTCTTCCCCCTATTTCCATCTTTTTCCCTTCATTCTTGTACATCTACCTTTTACCTATGTTCCCGCAAGAAACTCAGTTCTTGTGTTCCGATAAACTCCCCTTTTCTCATGATCCCGCCAATCACAAGATCGTGCATCTTGCTGACATCCCATACCGGCACGGGAATGCATTCTGGCATGGCCCATCCTACCCCCCCTAGGAATGCATTTTTTTTGTGCACCCCCTTGGTTTTTCTTTGTGATCACAATCCCATTAGAACTTCATGCGAGATCACAGTCCTGCCAAAGATTTCCCCAACCCTTCGTACTTTCATGATCCTACAAAAATTCCTTTGCCTTCCCCAAATCCCTTTCCCTAGAAATTTTATGTGGGAACGTGTTCCCGTAGGTGCAAGTGTGTTCTTGTAGATCTCGCACTCATGGGATCGCGCATTTTCAACATAAAACATGTAATAATTGTGGAAATTACTAATGGACAAGAGTCATTTTTCCATCCTACCTATCGGTCAGTGACCCCGTGTCGATAGACACTCCTCAAAATCTTTGAATGGTGCCTCAATCTCCCTCCATGTGCCATATCAAAATCTCATCTCAGAGCTCAAATATCTCTATTTTCAAGCTCTTTGGTGCACAAATGACCTTCTTTGGCCCTCTTGGCCCTTATAAAGGGCCTCCCAAACCCCATTTTCCCCTCTCGACGCCCCTCTGAGCCTCCTTTCTTCCTTTTTTCTTGACTCCTATCATTTCTCCCACTCTTTCCCCTCATTGTTGCTTCTTCATACCCCATTTTCTCCCATAACACCCCTTCACTACCTTTCTTTTTGAGATGCTTCCAAGGCCCTTTTTTGTTTCCCTGCCACCTTTTAGAGGGGGCATCACCCGGTCCAAACCATCTGGCCCATAATCTAGGGCACCTTCACCACCTATTCAATTCTTTGCATCATCTATTATTTATGAACGTCTTTGAAATAGCATTATTTTAACACTATGTCAAAGAGGGGCAAAATGTAGACACCTAAATCTGAATACACAATTAAGTAATCCTATTTAATTCTCTCCTAAGACATTCTATTAATTAAATATTATTATTTGGTTAATTTATGTCATCCCATAGTTAATTAATTTAATTAATTAACTATAGTCCAATTAATTATCTAAATGAAAAACCCATAGTCTGATGATTAATTAGAGCCTCATTCCTCTATTAATTTAAATGGATACATATTCCTATTTAAATTAATTCATAAAACCCTCATTTTCCTTCCACTTGGAATTAAATAAGACATTTAATCCAATTTGAGCACTTGGCTCCTAAAATAACCCTTAACCAAACCCATCCCAAAATCCTGACATGGATTTCATACTCAACCCAACCCATTCACACATACTAATCACCTTTAATTAGCTAATGACCCATGATTAGCTAATCCAACCCTCCACTCATTCTCTCTCCTCCCAGCACATTCTCATAAACTTCCCACTTGTCCCCTAATCCAAGCCTAATCACCTCCTAAGAATTTGCACAATCATAATTGATGGATTAAGAAATCCTAACCCAACCCAAGTCAACTCGCATGTCACATTCTCACATCCCCCAATTCTCTCACCTCATGTCAACCTTAAATTCTCTTACACATCCCTTACACATTCCATCCTTATCTTGCACATTTGTCCTCTCTCACATCTCCCAAAATGGTCACATTCCCTCATTCCTTCCAACCTCTCCCATTGTGACACTTGTCCCAAGGAGATGCATTTGAGAAAGAACAATCCATGTGCTCTCTCTCAAATGCATGTTGACCATTCCTCGAGTTTGCATCTTGACCATCCATGTTAGGAATGGGAACACTGAGAGCGGGGGGGTGAATCAGTGTTCACTATATATTTATCTTTTTCCTTTGATCGTTAAACTAACATGAAACATGAAATCAACACATAAAACCAATATGGTTATGGGGAAACCCAAATAGGTAAAAACCCCTATGGGAATTGACACCCACTAATATTCTATACTAGTGATTAGTGATCCTTGTTAGAAGATCATTAACCCTGTTAGGAGTTTCTTTACAATGTATTAAGTATAGTACACCTTGTCAAGGGTTGGACCCTATTAGGAGTCTTTTACAATAGTCCCTATTAGGGGAGTGGATGCACTATCCTAGAGCTCACTGCTCAAGTGGTGAAGGCTACAACCTTCTGATCTCATATACACACTATATCTGCTGGATGAACTGTCACTATGACACTGCTTGTCAAATCAGTTTCTTTGATGCACTGATGCTTTGACCTCTTGTAAAGCTCTAATACATCTTATAGAAACTTCGTACACTTCTTCTCTACTTATCACAACTCTATATCAACTTCCATGCTAATTACAATGGGCGCATTTCATATTTATATGTGTATACAAAATAAACAACTAGGTCGACCCTTAGACCTATTACATACAATGCTTCCAAATAAATTGGCTCAAGCATGTTTACAAACAAACATATACATATGTCAGCAACCTAATTACAATAGGCGGGTAGCCTTTACATCATTAGATTATAACCGCAACTCAAAATGCTCACAGTCGGTTGCTTACTCTATTATTCACTAGAACACACTAGCTATGCAACTTCAACTGCCTATATCTTTCTCATACTTGCATATCTGATCATGCACTCATATACTAAGCATGAATATAGTCAAACTAACTTAAATTCTAGGGTGCACACCATCACTTAGTCATACGCACGTGCATTGATGCTCTGAGCTACAGGAACTCTGTACACTGTCCAGTCTTCAACACTTAATCGATTTCAAATCTTCTCATCAAGTACGCTAACTCCAAACTGCTATATGACTTTCTTTCCATAATGACAAAAATATATTAAGTCATATATATTAGTATAGCCAACTTTCCAACAATCTCCCCCTTTTTCATTGATGGCAACAAAGGAATATGGCCAAGTTGCTAACTGTCCTTAATACAAAAAACTTTTTGTCTTCTATACATATACTTATATCTCCCTATACATGTTATGATCCATATTCTATATACAACTCCCCCTTTGACATTAATGACAAAGGTGTTTCAAAAACTATATCTATACATACTTACTAAGGGAAAACATATGGATATGCTATCTTTAGGTTTTGGATATCCTTCTTCCAAAATGTGATCAAAGAGTTTACTATCTGGAGATGGGCACATAGTGCATACTGTAGCTTCTCCATCTTCTCCAAGTCAATGCTAGGACCATGTGTTAGAAAGTAAAGTCTACCAAGATAACTGAGAGGGGGGGGCTGAATCAATTATTAGATAATTATAACTTTTATCATCTTCAATAGGATTTAACCATGTAAGCAATGCAGTTACTAACCATACAAAGATATTCATACACAATGACACAATAACACAAGATATGTTGACTAGGGAACCTCTTGATCAAAGAGTAAGCCCCAGTGGGAATGATGCCCACAAAAGATGCACTAATATGAATATTCCTTGTGAGAGGATGGACTCTATTAGGAGTCTTATGAAATACATTCAGTACATATAAATCCCTGTTAGGAGATTTAGAATCCCTGTTAAAAGATTCTAACCCTGTTAAGAGTTATGGAAGATAGAAGGACCCACTGCCCAAATAGCTTCAGGGTAAGATCACTGAACACACTATCAAAATAACCTTGATATTATTCAGTAGAATAATATGAAATATTTTACCTCCTTACTGTGCCAAACCGTACTCACTACTACACCAGATCTCAATTCCAGATCTTTGTACTTCACATGTCTTCCTTCACAATTCCGCTTTCACAACCTCTTAGGCTCTTTTCTTCACTTCATGCTTACATTCACATGTAACCAAAACCATGCTCACACTTCTTTCATATTTCAACTCCTTCAATAAGGAAAAACATTCCTTCCTTTATACCACACTCAAATAATTACAAATGAGTCAGCACATAATTACAAAATAAAAGTTTCCATACACTACATCAAAATTACACAAAACTGTCAGCTTCCAAATGCAATAGCTCTTTACTCTTGTGACCTAAAATTTTTTTCTATGAACCATGTCACCATCAATGTGTCTCAAACTTCCCTTTAACTGCACAAAACTAGATTCCATCCCGATTAGGAGATATCATCCGATTTCCACAAACCGCTACTCAGGAACACTACCTAAATACTGCTTTTACCAAAATGCTCATAAGTTTCATGAATCAATGAATTACTATATGTTCTCTTAACCATATACAAATAACATATCAAATAATATAACCTCAACATCGCATAGCTCCATCTACAATATCCCATGTGCGCTAATCAAAACATTGTCTTCTTTTCTGCTAGTCTCCAGAAGATCACTATATTGACATCAATGACAATCATAGTCATGAATGCAACAACTACTACAGAATGACTGCCAACATCTAGCATTCATTCCTAACAATCTCCCCCATTGTCATTGATGGAAACATAGATGAAAAACATCCAGTGTTCCAAAAATCCAATACTGCTGCACTGATACTTTGAAAGTTCTTCAAATCTTCTTCATCAATCAAATCTTGCTTTGTTATCCTATTAAGTTCTCTCCAACAGATGTTCTATATTTTTTTTCATATATATTCTCCCCCATTGACATCAATGATAGAAATTTCATCACTATGTCAACAACAACTCAATGTCCAAAGATAGTGTTTCAGAAAATACATTCACAAGAGTCCTCATGACTCAGCTCAGATACACATACTCCCCCATAGAGGAAGTACCAACATCCAATCTAGAAAAAAAAGATAGGGCTCATATACAACTAGATAGATGCAATCAACTACATCATTACTCAAAAGTAGGCTGGGGCATAACCCCAAGGATACCTCTCAGATACTCAAATGTATCCTTAGGCAAAGGCTTTGTAAATATGTCTGCTATCTGTTCCTTTTTGCTTATGTACTCCAGTCTGACTTCTTTCTCAGCAACTTTCTCTCTTACAACATGATACTTGATCTCTATATGCTTAGTTTTAGAATGCAATACAGGATTCTTAGACATACTGACTGTGCTGGTGTTGTCACAATGTATGACAACAAGTTCAACAAATTTAATTCCAATATCCTTCAGCATCTGCTTCATCCAAATTATCTGGTTATAATTGTTTGCTGGTGCTACATATTTTGCTTATGTTGTACTCTGTGAAATACAATTCTGCTTCTTTCTCAACCATGAAACCAATCTTCCTCCAAGAAAAAAGGCTCCACCACTGGTGCTTTTCTTATCATCAACACTACCTCCCCAATCAGCATTTGTAGATGCACATAGGGTGAAATCATCAAATTTTTCATACCAAAATCCATAGTCCATTGTTCCTCTTAAATATCTCAATATTCTCTTTACTGCTACATAATGTGACTCTCTAGGTTCAGCTTGAAATCTTGCTACCATGCCAATTGAATGTTGTATATCCAGTCTAGTGTGTGTTAAGTACTGCAATCCTCCAATCATGGATCTGTATTTCTTTTGCTCAACTGCTGGTGTTTCCTCTTTGCTTGATAGTTTGTGTTCTGTAACCATAGGTGTTCCAACTGGTTTACAGTTCTCCATTTCAAATCTTTTCAGCAAATCATTCAAGTACTTTGTCTGGCTAACAAAGATACCATCATTGTTCTATGTTATCTGTAATCCCAAAAAGTATTTCATCTCACCAATCATGCTCATTTCAAATTCTATCTTCATTTCATCAGCAAATTTGTCACTAGCTTCATCTTCTCCTCCAAAGATAATGTCATCAACAAAAATAACTATAACTAATAATCCATTTTCAATTTTCTTTGTGTATAGATTACTATCTGTTGTTCCTTTAGTAAATCCAAATTTCAACAAATATTTATCCAATCTAGCATACCAAGTTCTAGGTGCTTGCTTTAGTCCATATAATTCTTTCTTTAGTTTACATACCATATCTCCTTCTTGAGTCAAAGGAAAACCTTCAGGCTGCTCAATGTAGACTTCTTCTTCAGATTCACCATTCAGAAATGTGGACTTCACATCCATATGATACACTTTGAATTTCTTAAAAGCTACATAAACCAAAAACATTCTTACTGCTTCAAGTCTTGCTACTGGTGCACAGGTTTCTTCATAGTCAATTCCCTCTTATTGCGAGTATCCCTTACATACTAATCTTGCTTTGTTTCTTACTACTTCTCCTTGTTCATTCATCTTGTTTCTGAATACCCATTTAGTTCCAATCACATTCTTGTCTCTAGGTCTAGGAACCAATTCCCATGTCTTGTTCTTTTCAATTTGATCTAGTTCTTCTTTCATAGCATTAATCCAATGTTCATCTTCACAAGCTTCATTAGTAGATTTAGGTTCAATTTGAGAAATCAAACATAAATGTACCTTATTTCTAGTCATAACTCCTCTATCCAAACTTCCAATAACTTGTTCAATAGGATGATGTCTAGATAAATACCTGTTCAGTGTCATAGTCACAGATCTTGCTTCAACTGTAGATTCTTCTCTGGTTTCTTCTGTAGTATGATTCTCATTCAACAATTCAATGTCAGTCTCATAGAATAATTTAGTAGTTTCAATGTTAGGCTGAGGATTAGCTTCTTCATTAGATTCATAATCAAGCATTCTTTTCTGAATTTTAAACTTCTCATCAACTTTAACATTTGCACTCTCAACAATAGTTTTAGTTCTCTTATTGTAACATCTATATGCTTTTCTCTTCAAAGAATATCCAAGAAAAATACCTTCATCACTTCTAGGATCAAACTTTCCAATATCATCATCTCTCTTTATATAACATTTGCTTCCAAAAATTATAAAATACTTAACTGAGGGTGCATGTCCAAACCATAATTCATAAGGTGTCTTATTTGTGTCTACTCTAATTTGTACTCTATTTATTGTATATACTATTGTATTCATTGCTTCTCTCCAAAATGTCTTCACCAAGTTATTCTCAAATAACATAGCTCTTGCTGCTTCAGTTACTGACATGTTTCTTCTTTCTACAATACCATTTTGTTCAGGTGTTCTAGGGGATGAAAACTGTCTCTTAATACCATTCACTTCACAAAAGGTGTTAAACTCTCTAGAAGTAAATTCTCCACCTCTATCAGATCTCAAACATTTAATCTTCATTCCAGATTCATTCTCAACTTTATTCTTAATGATCTTAAACTTATCAAATGCTTCATATTTTTCTTTCAGAAATGCAATCCACATCATTCTTGTAAAATCATCAACAAGAATCATAAAATACCTTTCTCCATAGAATCCTCTAGTCCTGGTAGGACCACTCAAGTCTGTATGAACAATCTCCAACTTTTCTGCCAATGTGAACTTCTTACTAGGAAATGAACTTCTCTTCTGCTTAGCCATCACACATTCTTTACAAATCATGTTAGTAGGCTTCATAATTTTAGGCAAATCCCTTATTGCAAGTGTAGTACTCACTTTCCAAATGTTATCAAAGTTTCTATGACAAAACCTTCTATGGCATAACTAACTGTCATCAATTTTAGTAATCAAGCATGTCATCTCAGTAGGATTCAACTGAAATACATTACCTCTGGTTCTAGATCCAGTTCCAATTAGATTTCCATCTTTATCCTTTATCACACAAGTTTTCTTAGTAAACCAAACTTGATATCCCTTATCCACTAACTATCCAACACTCAAAAGATTATGTTTCAATCCATCAACAAAGTAAACATCATTAGTATTAGTCTTTCCATCAAGAGTAATAGATCCTATACCTTTAATCAAACAAGGTGCATTGTTACCAACTCTAACAATTCCTCCATCATAGTTGTTAAACTTTATGAACTTTTTCATGTCACCAGTCATATGATGTGAATAACCACTATCTATAATCCAATCAGCTTTCTTTTCAACTTGGGAAACTAATGTTTTTTCTTCTTTAACATCAGATTCAAAATTTTCTTCTTTAATTGCTACAAATCCTATTTCATCATTATTCTCAGTATCACTTTCACTCAAAGTTCTTTCTATACTAGCTTCAAGATCTTCATCATTAGCATAATAATATTCCTTAGATCTTCTAGGCTTGAAATTATTTCTGTACTTCTTAACTCTCTTAGGACATTTAGATGCAAAATGACCATATTCTTGACAAGTCCAACATTTAAAATTTTTCTTACCGTCTGGTTCTCTTTTCACAAGCAAGGCAATACCTTCTTCAATCTTCTTATCTTCTTCATTTCTAGATCTGCTACTACTGGCATAATCTCCACTCACACTGGTACTTCTTGACAAAGTAGGACAAATACTAAGAGCACTAAATGTTGTCTCCATTCTAGGTAAGTCTCTTGATAACCTCAGGTTCACATCTATTGCTTCCAATCTACCAAGAAGAGTCTCTCTTGTAAAGTTTTTAGTACAAGGTATAACTTGTTCAATCATTTGTGTTGTCTACTTAAATACAAGAGTCAATGTCCTTAGAATCTTCCATATCACTTCATTCTCTATCTTTGATCCTCCACAAGATTTTATTCCTGCAACAATTTTTGACATTCTACCAATATAGCTTCTAACAAATTCATCTTCCATCATTCTAATATCTTCAAATGCACATATCCAATTATGTAATCTAGCTCTTTTTGAATGTTCATCACCTTCAAAAGTAGAGTGTAAAGATTTCCAAATTTCATTAGATTTCTTAAAACATTTTACCTGACTGTATTCATTTTCCAAAAGTGTTGTCAAGAGTGCTTCTCTTGCAAGTATATTACACATGAATAGATCTACCTCATCTTTAGAACTTGTTTCAAGACTATCTTCTTCAATTATAGTTCTTTCATTCTTTGTAATCAACCAATAGCCTAGTCCTAAACACAATAGATGTGTCTTCATCTTTTCCTTCCAGCTATCAAAATTTACTCCATCAAACTTAGGGCTTTCTTTCCTGAAATTCACCATGGATCTCCTTAAGCTGTTAAACTTTTCTTTCAAGGACCTGTCGCTCTGATACCAATTGTTAGAAAGTAAAGTCCACCAAGATAACTAAGAGGGGGGGGGGTGAATCAGTTATCAGATAATTATAACTTTTATCATCTTCAAAAGTATTTAACCATCTAAGAAATGTAGTTACTAACCATACAAAGATATTCATACACAATGACACAATAACACAAGATATGTTGACTAGGGAACCTCTTGATCAAAGAGTAAACCCCGATGGGAATGATGCCCACAAAAGATGCACTAATATGAATATTCCTTGTGAGAGGATGGACTCTATTATGATTCTTATGAAATACATTCAGTACATATAAATCTATGTTAGGAGATTTTGAATCCTTGTTAAAAGATTCTAACCCTGTTAAGAGTTATGGAAGACAGAAGGACCCACTGTCCAAACAGCTTCAGGGTAAGATCACTGAACACACTGTCCAAATAACCTTGATATTATTTAGTAGAATAATATGAAATATGTTACCTCCTTACTATGTCAAACCGCACTCATTTCTACACCAGATCTCAATTCCAGATCTTTGTACTTCGCATGTCTTCCTTCACAATTCCGCTTTAACAACCTCTTAGGCTCTTTTCTTCACTTCATGCTTACATTCGCATGAAACCAAAACCATGCTCACACTTCTTTCATATTTCAACTCCTTCAATAAGGAAAAACATTCCTTCCTTTATACCACACTCAAATAATTACAAATGAGTCGGCACACAATTACAAAATAAAAGTTTCCATATGCTACATCAAAATTACACAAAACTATCGGCTTCCAAATGCAATAGCTCTTCACTCATGTGACCTAAAAGTTTTCACTATGAACCACATCACCATCAATGTGTCTCAAACTTCCCTTTAACTACACAAAACTAGATTCCATCCCGATTAGGAGATATCATCTGATTTCCACAAACCGCTACTCAGGAACACTGCCTGACAACTTCTTTTACCAAAATGCTCATAACTTTCATGAATCAATGAATTATTGTCTACACTCTTAACCATAGACAAATAACATATCAAAGAATATAACCTCAACATCACATAGCTCCATCTACAATATCCCACGTGTGCTAATCAAAACACTGTCTACTTCTCTGCTAGTCTCCGGAAGATCAGTGTGTTGACATCAATGACAATCATAGTCATGAATGCAACAACAACTACTACAAAATGACTGCCAACATCTAGAATTCATTCCTAACACCATGATCATATGTTACTATTGTGGCATCTATGTCCTTGATGTTTTGATTAAGTATATCTAATGAGGGTGCAAGAGCATTCCTGAGCTGTGTTTTCCTTGCCTTGGTCTTTGACATTTCTTTTTCAGCCTTCTCAATCTTATCTATTTGTCCTTGGTATACATTATTACACATGTTTACATTTGTGGATGTGTCTTTCACTGAACTCTTGACTTTATCAATCATAGCTTCTGCCTCTTTTATTTTCTTGAAATGGGCATCAGTATGCTTATCTTGATCCATGCATTTTGCAATGACTCTTCTTCCTTGATCTACAAATTCTTTTAAGGATGCTTGACTAGTCTTGAGTGAGCTTAGGTCAAGTGAAAAGTTGCTTATTAATTCACTCAACCTCTTCTTCAGGTACTTTTCTTCTGCAACTAGGGATGCATATTTTTCAAGGCTTGAGAAATTACTTTTGAAATGTGAGATGACTGTACTCACATCATCAACAAAGTGTATCTTTGACACTTTCTTGTCCTCTAGCAAAAAATTCTTCAAAAATTTTATTGATTCTACCAGGAGGGGATTCCTCGTCACTTGTTTTTCTTTGGCCTTTTCCATGGCTAGGACGCTAAATTTTATCAGATCTTCTTCTCTCCATGAGTCCAAACTAGATGTGTCAAGTGTCAAACTTGACAACAATGTTGCTGAGGGAGTGATGGGAGTGCTATCCATCACTTCTTGTTTCACCTTGATTAGTTCTACTGACATTTCATCCTTTTTCTTACTTTCTTTTACCTTTTCTTCTTCTTTCTTTTCTTCCTCTTTTTTCATTTTTTATTTTTCTATTTATTTTTCTTGTTCTTTCTTTTCTTCCATCTTTTCTTCTTCTTCCTCATCATCAATCAATACTTCTTCTTGATGAGTGGGAGGTGTGTTGCTACATAAGATTTCAGCTTCTTGTGTGCTTACAAAAGCTTCTTCAAACTTGTCCAACTCGGTGTCAGTGGCCGCCATGGATATCTCTACATTATCAATGATAATGGTGTTGTCCTTGAGTGACTCTGTCATGGGAGCAGACTTATCTACCTCTGACAGTGCTTCCACTACAGGTGTTGAATCCTGAGGACCTGTTATTGATGCATTAGTGGGCTTTGCCACCTTGACTTCCTTTATGGATACTTGTGCTTTGGGTGTAGTAGGTGGATACATGTGTTTGTTCATAAAGACCTTCTCAAAGGCTTTCTTTGTTTCTTTGGCAACTAATTCATAGTTTTTATCTATGATATTCAATGTTCTTGTCTTAGTTTGGAGGTGAGGCTTCACCAGGTCTAACAGTAACTTCTTCTCTTCTAGCTCACATACAAGAAGAGTTTCTTCTAAGATCTTCTCTCTTATCCATAGATCTTCTTCAATAGCATGTCTCTTTAGGAATTCTAGAATGTTCCATACCTTATCAGGGATCATAGTCTTAAGTTCCAAGATTGTCTTCTTTAACTTTATCATGTGTTTGATTATCATACTATGTATCTCAGATTTGTCAATTTCACTATATTTTTCATAAAACTTCCCTACTTGATCAATTCTTCCCTCATCAATTATTCTTGCACTTAGCACACTGAGACTAGGTTTGAAACTTACTTCAGGAGGTGCTTGTGAGTTCCTTCTATTTCTTGTGACTCTTGAGGATGGATGACTAGTGTTGATCTCTTTCTTCCTCTTTGGTAATGCCTTATACTCTAGAGGAGCAGTAGGGTCAATGGTTTCCTTGGGCGCAGAGGGAGTGTCATCAGTTTTATCCTTGTGTACATCAAATTTCTCTATCTTTACTTTCTTCAACTTGGGATCATGTGATTCTGCCTTTGCTACATATGCACTCTCTAAGTCCTAAGCAATCTTTTGTTCTATTACTTTGTCTAGATCTACTTGAGATACTCCATGTATTCTCAAGATCTCTAATGTGACTTTGGCAACCTTTCTTTTTGTTGTTGTGCTATTTATTTTATCATCAATCTCTCTTGTCTTTTCCTCACAAGTTCCCCACCTTGGCTCATTAGGTTCAGTAGGAGCTAAAAGCAATACTTGAGAATATGCTTCTAAAACTTGTTCCTCTACTTCATATCCAAGTGGATGAATCCACTTTGTTCGAGGTATAACTGCCTCCATGCATGTTGTATCTATTTCAACCATAAAACAAATAGTATCCTTGTACTTCTCAACAATGTTTTCTAGAATTATGTACCTCATTTGCATCTTGACCCTGAAGGTCTTCAAATCCAATGTTATGTAATCTCTCAATGTACTTTCAGTGGATGCTTTGTAATATATCTATGGCATGGTTGGAATGGACTTGTCCAAATATGAATCTGATACTTTTCCAACTATATGGAGGTACATGTAAATGATCAAAGACCCAAACCTGAATATCTTGGTCTTATCATGCTTGATTTCCTTGATGTTATCAATCAATTGTGCGCGCAAGATCTCACATAGATTGAACTCTCCATCTTCCTTCACAAGTCTAATGGCTGCTAGAATTTTGGTTGCAAACACACTATTCACCCTGCTAGTGTGTTGAAACCTATATCCAAGTATCATGGACATCAATTTGATGTCAGCTTGCTCAATAGGCTCAATTGTCATCCCACGCCTATCACTCCTTGACTTACATGTTTGCTCAACAATTTTTTTGACATCCTTGACCACAAGAAGGATGGTGCCAGACTTAGATAGGCCTATCATCTCATATATTAGGTCACTATTGATTCTTACTAGCACATCACCTATCCAAAATAGGTCATCATGAATTCTACTCGAAAGTATTTTAATCCATTCTGTCTCATAAAACTCATATGCCGTAGCATACTCCACTATAGGGTGATTATTCCACTTTGCATATTCATCCAAGAAGGTTTTGTCTAGTTTTAGCATGGTTTCCATGTGTGTCCTTAGTCTTTCCAATCCTACCGGTTCCTTCTTGTAGTAAATGTATGCCCTAATGTCTTCGACATGCATAATGCCCATAGGCATGCGGGAGAATGTTCCCTCTAAGATATCTAGGGTAGACTTAAATGGATGCTTCTTAAACACATATCTTTTCTTTTCTACAACATCAAATACTATGGGAGTGGCCATCACTTACTTGATTTATTACTTTCCAAATGTTCTCTGAGATAATCTAAAGACTTTTGAATCAGCGCAATGAACTAGGGTTTCTACAACCAATCAAATGAACTGCTAATCACTGATAGATCAATCTGCAAGTCTTCACAATAACTTCTAAAGCTCTTTCTACTCTCCAATCACTCTGAGTTTGAATGTAATGAGTAATCAAAAAGCTTTCTATGTACTTAAAGTGAAAATTCTACCATTAATGCTTGCCACGTAAACCAGGTTGTCACTTAGAAATTTCTATCTTCCATTCTGCAAAGAATCAGCTATTGTGCTCTTACACAAAGGTTTCTCCAGTCTCCAAAAGCTTAAGTCCAAAGGTGCATACTCTAAGAGTGAATATACCAACCACGTAGGGGTCTAGAGCTAAATTAGCTCCCCCTATGACCCTGAGGGCCATTCATCTAAATGTAGAGGGTGCATCCACTATGGATGCATCCAATACATACTCATGAACTTTGTCCTTCTTTTTTTCTGACCAAATCAAGCTCGCATCCTTTGAAGCTTTCAGAAAATTGACTTCTCCTTCAGGATCCAAAACTGGTTCTTTAGTCTTTATAGGGCTTTCCTGACCTTGCATCCTTGATCTATAGAACTTTGAGATATGTCCAGTCTTGTTACAAGAGTGATAGATGACTGGAGGCCTTATATTCCTTGGTGCATTGACATGGGTCACCATCTTACATTGTTTAGCTGAGTGACCATTATAGTTACATATCTAAAATGTATTTTTCTAAGAGCTTCTTACATTTGATTGATTCTGATTTCTTTGATTATGAGTCCTGTTCTTTTGTCTTGTCTTGCAATTCATAGCTCTATGACCAAATTTATTGCATGAATAACAGTAACCATTGAAAGGTCTTACCTCTGTACAGTTCCTTGCTATGTGTCCATGCTTGTTACATGCATAACATGTGCAGTCTATAGTCTTGTGCTCATTCTTAGGTGGTTCAATATGATCCTTGGTCTGACTTCTAGTCTCTTTAGCATCTGAGGTGCCTTCTGGTGATTTCATTCTTTCTCGCATGTTATCAATCTGATTATGTGCTTCATTGTATCCAATGCAGCTAGTATCTCATTTAGCTCTTCTTGCATATAACTAAGATTCTATTAAATTAGAACTGGTGTGTAATTTATCAATGTGATTCTTAGCCTCTTTCAATTCAAATTCCAAGCTTTCCTTGTTGTTTCTTAGTTCTAAGATTTCCATGTTTGCTTGCCTCAATTCTTCATTCAGTTAAAGGTTCTCTTTGACCTGTTCATCATAGACTTCCTGATTGTTAGTCAGCTTATCATCAAATTCTTCAAGTTGTTCTTTTAAGGATTTATTTTCTTCATTTAGCTTCTTGACCATTGTACCTAGATCACTAGTAGAGCATTCTTTCAAATCTTTCCTTAGCCTTTTGATGAGTAATTGAGCATCACTGAGTTTTTCCCTTAGTTCTTCAGTTTCTCTTTCAGATTTGTCCACGTCTTCAAGAGCAGCTTCTAGATTTCTTTTTAGATGTTTCATTTCTACTTTGTCCATGATCTCCTCAAGTGGTTAAACTTCTTTTCTAAGGACCAGAGCTCTGATACCAATTGTTAGTAATGAGAACACTGAGAGGGGGGGTGAATCAGTGTTCACTATATATTTATATTTTTCCTTTAATCTTTAAACTGAACTTAAATGCTTAAGTACTGAAATGAACGTCCACATAAACATGAAACATGAAATCAATACATAACACCAATATGGTTACGGGGAAACCCAAATAGGTAAAAACCCCGGTGGGAATTGACACCAACTAATATTTTGTACTAGTGTTTAGTGATCCTTGTTAGAAGATCCTTAATCCTGTTCGGAGTTGCTTTACAATGTATTAAGTACAGTAGACCTTGTCAAGGGTTGGACCTTGTTAGAAGTCTTTTACAATAGTCCCTATTAGGGGAGTAGATGCACCATCCTAAAGCTCACTGCTCAAGTGGTGAAGGCTACAACCTTCTGATCTCAGATACACACTATATTTGCTAGATGAACTGTCACTGTGACACTTCTTGTCAGATCAATTCCTTTGATGCGTTGATGCTTTGACCTCTTTCAAAGATCTAATACATCTTATAGACACTTCACACACTTCTACTCTACTTATCACAACTCTATATCAACTTTCATGCTAATTACAATGGGCGCATCTCATATTTATATGCATATACAAAATAAACAACTAGGTCAGCCCTTAGACCTATTACATACAACGCTTCCAAATAAATTGGCTCAAGCATGTTTACAAAAAAACATATACATATGTCAGCAACATAATTAAAATAGGTGCATAGCCTTTACATCATTAGATTATAACCACAACTCAAAATGCTAATAGTCGGTTGCTTACTTTGTTCTTCACTGGCACACACTGGCTGTGCAACTTCAATTGCATGTATCTTTCTCATACTTACATATCTAATCATGTGCTCATAGACTAAGCATGAATATATTCTAACTAACTTAACTTCCAGGGCACACACCATCACTCATTTGTACGCATGTGCGTTGATGCTCTGAGCTGCAAGAACTCTGTACACTGTCCAGTCTTCAACACTTAACTGATTTTAGATCTTCTCATCAAGTGCACTGACTCCAAACTACTATATGACTTTGTTTCCATAATGACAACACTATATTAAGTCATATATATCAGTATAGCCAAATTTCCAACAATCCATTCATCCCTCCTCTTGCATATAAATTGAACCCTTATCTCCTTGATTTTCATCCACCATTCAAGCAAAGTTATCATGCCCATTTGAGAGCCAAAAATATCAAAAGCAACCTTATAGTGCCAAATTTCCTCCTCACTTGTTGAAGCTTGAGCATAGTTTATGAGCACACATACCCATCTTGGACAAATCTTCTACACTTTGGAGGCTTCTTGAGGTTGAGGTTTGCATTCCCTTGTTGGTTCTTTTCTTTCATTTGTAGGTCTAATCTTAAAGGTAGTAGTAAGCTTTGTTTGTTGAATGTTTAGCTTGCTTTATATTCATAACAACTAGGTTTTATTTCTTACAAAATCTAATGCAAGATTGAGGTTGATGTTTAGGTTTTTGTTGGACATGATCAACGTGATTAACAACATGGTTGACTTCATCAATTTTATAATTATAAACAATGTTTTTAGGATCAAAATGTTGCAAAATAGTATTGGTTGAATGACATGGAAAAGGATTAGTGTATATTTTAAAGTTCTAATTAGGAGGTGCAACTGATTTATTTCCATGGTTAATATCAACATCAATAGATACATTATTGGAATCAATAAGGTCTTGGATTGTGTTCTTCAAAGAAAGACATTTTTTAGTATCATGACTAGTTTGATGATGGTATTGACAAAAAGCTTTGGGATCAAAGGATCTAGGAAGAGGTTTGTTTGGATCAATTTGTTTAATGGGAGGAAGTTTAATAATTTTCACATTAATTAACTTCATTATGACATTATGCAAAGATTCAAAAAGTGGAATAAAAGTATGAGAAGGTCTAAAGGTAGAAGAAAAAGGAGGCACGCCTTTAGTTGTTGCTTCTACTTGTTCATCTATTGTATTAGATGATTTGTCAATAATGATGTAATTATTAAGTTTATGAAATTTGTTGGAATTGGATATGGCATCACTCTTTTCAATAGGAACATGATCCATTGGAGTGGTGCTCTCAAATTGACTCACTTGTAGTTGATAATGATGAAGCACTGCACACAATTGTGAAAAGGAAGAAAAATTAGTAAGAAGCATCTTATCTCTAATGTCCTTTTCTAAATTAGAAATAAATATACATTGTACATCAACATCAGGCATAGCTTTAAAAAATATTAACATGAAAGTGCTTAAATATACCAATGAAGTCGCTAAATTTGTCTTTAACACTTTGTTTACAATGCATCAAGTTAGTCAAATAAATTTGAGGACCAATGTTGTTTTGTAATTTTTGGATAAAAGCATTAGCAAGTATTTGGAAGGGATAAATAGAATAAGGAGGCAATGAACAATACCGTTGCAAAGATTTTTCTTGAAAGGTCCTAGTGAACAACTTAGTCATTAATCTATAGTCATGAGAAAAATGACTACACAAGGTTTGAAAAGTTTGAACATGAGTCATAGGATCACCTTTACCACTATAAGTCTCAAGAAGAGGAATCTCAACATTTTGTGGGATAACAACTTGGATAATGTCTAATATAAAGGATTATCAATGTCACATGTAGGAATATTAAATTTGGATTGAGTCAAGGAAACAAGTTGTTGTTGCAAGGAAGAGATGGTTTGAACAAGGCTATTAATGGTAGGATTAGTGGAAGAAATGGTAAGAAGCTAAACATTGGAAATATTAGGGATATTTCTTGAAACAAAAGGAATGTTTGAGGAATCACAACTCAAGTTAGGAGCATTGTTGGAAATAGGATTGGCATATGAGAAAGGAACACTATGGTAAGACAACATGGATGAAGAAAATAAAATGCATGGCACACTTGTAGGAAGTGAAGGAAGAATAGGATTAGGGAGACTCACATGTATAGGCTTACAAGATTCAACTAAAGTTGTTACAAGTGGTGGAGCATAAGTGGAGATACTAGGAATAGAAGTAGGCAAAGAGGTCTCAACATGTGTAGTGGATGGGACATAGCCTAATTCTTGAGCACATTCAGAAATAGGTTTAACATTAGAACCAAAAAGGTGAGAAATAGTACACAAGAGGTGAAGACCATGCTCATCAATAGAAATAAGCTTCATTAAGGCCTCTAAAGTAGAAATAGTCTAAGGACTATGATTCTCTTGAGCTAGTCAATGTTCTAGTTTTTCAAAATCTTGAGTGAGTTTATTAATTTAAGTGGGAGGAACTCTTAAGGCTTCATCTTCATCATGAGAATAATGAGAAGATTTATTCTCCATAAGAGGATTAGGATCATGAGGGAGCATATTGGTTTCATCAAGATTCCTAGGAAAGAAGGGAATTTCAGGGTCAAAAGAACCCATGAGCCTACAACTTATTCTAACTAGAATGATATAGGTTGGCCTCAAAGTGATGAAGCTCATGCACAAAGGTATGGAAATAATGTATCAAACATGAAATGCATACAAATTAGATCCTAGATCTAAGTGCATACAATGTAACAACGAAAATATAAATATAGCAAGCAATGCACAAATAGGATCTACTTACCAAAATGTAATGCAAAGGAGATCCAACTAGATGCCTACAATGTAGCAAAGTATATCTAGAGAGAAATATAACACCAAAATCATAAAAGGAAATTTTATGAGTAAGGCTCAACAAAATGTAACGTATAAAATGGTGATCCAAAGTGATTAGACCACCAAGTTATATGTACATTGGGGAAGAATAAGGAAAGGAGGGGGGCCTTCAAATATAACCCTTGGGAGGACCCAAATCAAGTTAGAACAACCCAAGTGGATGTAGGGGTACTAATGAAAAATCTAAGTCCTTTTAGGGATTTCAATTCAAAGGTCTCTTTCTCTTTCTTGTCCTTCCCTATTTTAGTATGGTTAAGATGTTTATGATATGAAGGAAGGAAATGAAAGTAAAGTAAATACACATGTGAAGATAAGGAATCTAAACTAGATATCAAAGTAAGTGCTAGGATATGAAAAAGAGGTAAATTAACTCCCCTTGAAATAAAATGGAGAATGCAAGTTCAGATCTAAAATGAGCTATCAAGCTATAACAAAAATTGAAATTAAGCTAGATCTGAAACCTAAGAGCTGGAAATTGCAAACTATGAAATTTTGGTGGTCTCAGGAATAGGTTGACTTCCCTAGTATAGGTCAACTTAGGGTATAGTTCTAGTTTTACCTATACCTAACATAATACAAACTGAACTTTATGATGTGAGACAAAATATGCAACTCCAAATCTTCCAATTCTGAGCCCTAGAATCTGAGAGTCTGCGAACCTGATCCTACACACAAGAAAAAGAGGAATTTTTGGGGGGTGAGAGGATTGCCTCAGTCAAGCCCCTATTTAGGATTTATCTTTGAAATAAAATATTAAATCATGTAAAAGAAAGACAAATGTTAGTATTCACCTTGTTTACCAAATTTTCATGAAATGATATGGATCTTCTATTCATAAATATGTTTGAATGCTTGTATGCTTATGTATATAGAATATAGAATGTTGGGTGTCTTCACAAATTAAAAATGATCTGCAATAACTAAATCATAGATCATGGATTCCCATATGTTTGATATGCCTTTCTTGAAATCCTTGAATGCGCCTTTGAATAGTTTTCTTGCAAAAGATGTAAATGTCTTGCACAAATCATGTATGGATGGATCTCATGTGTGTGTGGATTATAGATGTAGATCATGTAGGTATGTATGGAAAAATGAAGAGAGGAAGCCTCATTTTATAGAAATTTAAGGTTCAAATTTACGAAGGCTGACAAAGGAAAGAGGGAAAAGAAAATACGTTGCATCAGGCTCATGAGCCAATCAAAATTCAACACCCTAGGTATTTCTCGAGATTGACCTATACTAAGTATAGGTTGAGGTTGACCTATACTTGAGGAAAAAAAACTCAAGATAAAAGCTCTAACTCCTAAGAGGTTTTGAGGGTGTCAAGGGAAACAAGGTGAAACATGCAAGGAAAAGAGGGAAATCAAGCATAAATGCATCTATTTTCTAGGAGATCACTAAAATTGGACCTAATAGGTCCTTGAGCTTCTAAATTAATGGGTTCTAACTTTTAGGATGTTACAACTCATAATAATCATAAATGATTATTATGAGTAATGATAATTCTAGCAATGGCTTTATTTATTTACCATCGATACTTGACATATATTGATTATTATGTTTCTTTTGCAATAGCATATGATTATCCATACAATCATATTTTTTAGTTGATAACTGTGTATCAAAAATACCTTCATACGATTAGTTTGTCAATATATCAATTCAATTAGAAGAAATACAATAAATTAGAAGATATTGAATGAAAATAGAGACAATAAACATCCTATGGCTCTCTAATTAAAGATGCTAATGAAGAGATCTCACTAAGATTCCATTAGAGACAACTCTAAAATGAGAAATTATGCTAAAGGATGAATGATTATGTATATCTTTTCTCATAACATGCTAAATTAATCTTTCAAATCAAAATCACTATAGTGTGAGGAAGAAATTTTAAAATGCTCTTGGAATCCTTTTCTCCTTATTTTTTCCTTCTATTTGTAGATTTCCCCAAGCTTACGGGGTGGAGTGAGTTTAATCATGATTGAGTTTGGCTTAAGTCCATGGTTTCAAATATTGAGACAATTTAAATTTTTTTTCCTCAAAGCTTGGGAAAATGAGACAAAATGAGTGGTCAAGATGAATTCTCCAAGCAAGTGATTGAGATTCAATTTGGCTTTGATCCATGTGAGCTCGATTCTCAATTCCTATTAGTTGAGGTAATTCCCTCCCATGTGGTTGGTGAGAAATTTTAGGAATTAATTAATTGATTTATTTAATTCCTTTAGCCATGTGTACCCATTGAGCGAGTTGGATTTGATTTAATTCAACTATATAATGAATTAGATTAATTGCATAATTAAATGATTTATTTGATTTAATTGATCATTTTTTTCTTTGATTTCAATTAGTTTCTAATTTTTCTTTGATTGTTCACTTGGATTAACTTGACCATTTTTAGGTGTCTGCAAATGCCCCTCTTTGAATCAAATGTGTGAAGCGTATTAATTCAAATAATGTCTGATGTCTGATTATCTGATTCCTGATCTTGATGATGTAGATTCATTGATGAAACCCTGATTGATTGATTGATGATGTCGTTGGTCAATATGATTATGGATCTTGGATACAATGCTCAATTTGAAAAGATTCCTTGATTTTGATGCCCCACTAATGATTTTGAAAAATTTCATGCTCGATGATCCTGAAAAATATCTTGATTAAAATAAAAAATGATAGGATTGCATGCCCCCTCAGAAATGAAATGGAATGCATTTTAGTGAAAATCATTTGCATTTGATCATTTTTCCAATATTTTTGCATTCACTGCGAATTAATTTATGATAATGATGTGACTATTTGACTGATGAATGCCTCTGATTTGGCCAATCTGGTGATGAATTTTGACCCTAGGTCAAATTTCTGCTAAACAACCCCCTTTTAGGTCAAAACGGCTATATGTAGGGGTAAAATGCTTATTTTACTATTCATTTTCACCTTTCACCTTTTGACTTTTCTCTCTGCCTCCTCTGCACATTCAATGATGGTGGTCCTAATTCATGAGCACGGATTCAAGAAATGTCATCGGTACCAATGTACAAGAGACTACACACCTCCAGTGAGTACCCTATTTCACTAAATGTTTTGATTTATTGTATTTTGTTACAAAAAAATTCAAATTTTTAGGTGTCAAACCCCTTTTTATTTACCAATTTTCCCAAATAAAGCATTTAATACTTTTAATAGTGCATACACAAAACTTTTAGCATGCTTGTATCCTAAAATCAAATTTTTGATTGATCAAGTGATGTGTCCAAGTTGATGCCCTAGTTAGGTTTTACACTTTTGATAGGTTAAATAGCGCTTATAATTAGGTCAAGGCTTTTTAAAGTTTTTGCAGTGCGTACACCCTATTAGAGTAGTGCATTCAAGCTAGAATGATGCTTACAATGTGTTTTAGCATGTGTGATATTTTTTGTAGCATGTACAATCCAAATAGTAGCGCATATGCATTTTAGCATGTACAAGCTATAAAATGATGCATAGAGGCCTTTTTGCAATTTTTCCCAATTTTGATTGGTTTATCCAATTCGAACGTTCATGCAATCAATTGATGAATGAGATAATTAATCCTGTGATGAAACAAGTGGTTTTATGTCAATTCGATCATGTTTGATGAATGTTTATTGTCAATCTTGGTTGATTAGCTTGATTAGGTTTGATTTTTTTCTATCATCTCTGAATAGAATTAGGAAAATTGATGATGATGATAAGATAGGATAGGATTCTGATTGACTTTTGATAATTCACTTTGAATGATTGATTAATGATATAATATCACTTGATTCTATAGGATCACCTTCGAAAGCTCTACGTCTAAGTTATATACCCATGGACGTTGGACATGGTGGATGATCTGAGCACGCATGAGCAATGCTTGATTGGTTGATTCAATTTGTCGTTCTTACTAGATATGCCTAAATTTTGAGTGAATCAAGTTCTTCTTACTGCTATGGTAGATTGTTGGCACTCTGACCATAACACCTTCCATTTTCCTCTTGGTTAGATGAATATCACTCCAAAGGATGTGTATAAGTTACTTCAAATTCCACACATGGAGAGATAGTATAGTATACTATGACAAGTATACAATGGATCAGTGTGCAGATGGTTGTTCGAAGATCCCACCATTAGTGGTGAGACCATCTTGTGGGTACAATTTGTTTCTTTTCTAATACTTCCTACATTTTTGGGTGTCTTGATCGGTGGGTTCCTACTACAAGATCATAGAGGGCATGGATTCGTAGTTGTTTGGGGACATATCCTTGAGAATATGATAGCTCAACCTTGCCACTTTGATTGGGGTTCATGTGTTCTGGTGTAACTCTATCATGAGTTGCATCATGTTGTCTATACACATGGTACAATATTATATGTCAGTTCTATATTGTTACAACTGTGGACTTGGGAGCGCATCCCTATTAGTTAGCAAATTGTAGTTTGAGCTAGAGATTGTGGGTGGCCTTTCACATACATATATGAGGGTATTGTTGTCCAGTCACATCTGGAAAAGGTTGATTACTGGCAGAGAATTCTTGATGACATTGATCAGGTTACCTAGTGTCCATATCTTGGTTGTGAGCCTTGGCAAGAGGATGCTATAGAGTTTCCTTATTATGTACATGCCTCTATGGATCATTGTCCGCACTCCACTGGTCATTGATCATTTCTTCTTTTATAGGGTTCTGTAGTATTTTGGCAGAGTATAGCGTATCCCATAGGGTTTGGCTCTTTATGCCCACATACAGGTGGAGAGATATTTATGGGGTCCACAGGTGGATTATCGTGTGGCAAAAGATGAGCTTCTAGGTCTTCCTCATTTTTCTTAGGATATGAGAGAGCATATTGTTGATGCCAACATGACTGATGATTATGTAGATTGGTTTAGCCAGAACCTATTTCCTTGGCTCAAGGATCCTGTAGAGCTAGTACTTGATATAGATGACAGCTATGTTGTTGTTATTGATGATGATGATGATGATGATGGAAGTGGAGGGAGAGGTGGGAGATAGGGGAGGAGATTTGGGAGATTTAGGCGAGGTGGGTAGGTTGTTGTACAAGTTTCTTCTTTGATTCTTTCCATAGGTGGCGTGAGGATGAGAGGCATAGGAGTACAGATGAGGGGAGGAGTACAGATGAGGGGAGGGTCGTTGAGAGCCCTACATCAAGTGAGAGTTTCTAGTTGGGGTCAACATAGGCCTTAGATAGTCAAAGTTGTACCTTCTCCATAGGTTGTCCCTATTCCACCAGTTCTAGCAGTACAGGAAGTACAAGAAGCATAGGCTCCTGATACCTTGGTTCAAGATGTTAGGTCTTTATAGGCTAGATTTTCAAAGATGAGGAGCCAAATGGCTCAATTCAGTGCTATAATGAAAAAATTTATGGCTTCTATGGTTCAACATGGTACTCAACCTAGATCCAGAAAAGGTCTAGGAATAAATACATATGGCCCCAATACAGATGTTACAGGTGTTACAAATAGAGGTGCAGGTGTTGGTGGTGCCAGTTGAGCTTGATGTGTACACTTTTGATGTATCATATATTATTTTTGGTCAAGATATTGTATTGATGTACATTGATAGAATTTGATGGACATTTGATATATAATTGATATACTTTACTTGATGCCATTATGTGTTGGAATTTGGTTTATGATGATATGTAGTTCTATATGCTATATGCTCATGTTTATACTTATATGATGCAAAATGTTATGGATGCATTTGCTTTACTTTCTTTGTAGATGGATGTCTTATTTATGACATAGATTAGATGGATACAAAATGAATGGCCTAGTTTATCTTGCAAGTTTAATGATTAATGATTAATGATTAATGCTTACTATATGATTTTGTGGATATGCAATGCAATATATACTTAATGATGGTTTTAATATGAATAATGATTTATGAATGTTAGATGAATCTAAATGTGATTTAATACTTAATGGATAATGAATGCAATTTAATGAATAATTATTAATGATTGATGAACCTTAATAAAACTTAGTGATTATTTAATGAGTAATGATTAATGAATGCACTATATCTTAATGGTATATGAACCTACTGATTAATGATTAAAGGATGCAATGATCTAATGCAATTTTATTTTAGTTGTCCAACACATTTGATCAAGTAATGATGAACCCTTTCAATTTTTCTTAACTCCACCCTCTTTATCTTTCTTGACACATTTAGAGAAAAAGTGTCCACAAATGCAAGCTAATATGAAATTAATCTAACATGGATGCAACTACATGTCTCTATTCAAGATAAGAATGCTTGTTTTCATCATTGAGCTTTTTTGAAACCGAAATTGGTACAATCCTCACTGGTTCAACCATGATGATACAAATACATCTTTCCTTTCGAGTTGCATGCCTAAAGATGGTATAACTATCACTGGTTATATTATCAACTATGATAGTTTGAATACCACTTTCGTAAGATTCAATGTTTTGAGTGGATTTTGGCATTATGATATGGAAGATCAAAATGACCAAGATATCATGTTGTGTAAACAAACAGAAAATTATTTTTTCCATATGTACATGTCCTCGATGATTCTTTGATGATCATTCCATTAGATAGATGATATATACTTTGAAACCTCAATCTTAAAATAGTCATGCAAAAATCAAGAAAATACCATTCTTTTATCATCGCTCTTCTAGTCCAAGACTTCATCAATTTGCTAAAAAGACATGATTTCACTAATCAAGTAAACACTAGAAAAAAATTCCATTGTTTTTCGAATCCATATTTCAAGTAGAATTTCATCCATTTCCATATTTGTTTGTTATTTTTAATCTTGATAAAGATAAAGTCATGTGAAATCAAGGATCAAACTCAATAATTGTGAGATCAAGATTGAATTAAGATTTAGATCAAAAGTCTAAGTGTTATGCTTGTGATTGGATGCATTGATTTTTATCAATTGGTGTTTGTTTGATGAATCACTTTGATTTAGGATAGATTTCTCCCAATTTGATTCCATTGCAATGTTGGACTTGGATAATTTTCTAGATCTGTGAAGAAAGCCTTTGCTATTTACAAATGCAACTCTGGGATTTATCATGCAATATGTACAAATGTTGGTGAATGCAATATGTAAAAATGCTAGCGAATGCAATATATACAAGGATGAATAGGAAATATGAATTCAAGAATGAGACTTGAATTTAATGGTGCCTATTTACAAGGTTTTCACCAATTGAATTTATTGCTCTTTTTTCTCTTTTATATTCTTCTTTTTTTCTATCAAGACGCCTATTTTCTAGCTTTTCACCAAGGCACTTTTCTCTTTTTCATTTTTTTGTATTTTTATTTTCTTTTATTTTCTTTTTTTTTATCATCAAGGTGCCTATTTACTAGGTTTTCACCAAGACAACAATTTTTTCAAGATCCATATTTGAATGTTTTTGCTTTCTTCATGCTCAATTTTACACTATTTTTTATTTCTTCAAGAACTCTTTTTGTTATTTTTGAACTTTTCTACTTTTCTGATTTCTTTCTTCTTTTCTCAGGATCAATTTTCCAATATTTTTGGATTTCTTCAGGTTCAATTTTTGCTATAAAAAATAAATAGGATGCTCTCTTATCAGATATTTTGATACTCTTTCCACTTATACTCTTTCATTTTTTTTAGGTATAGAACCTCTTAAGGTGTATGTTATTAATAGGTTCTTGTGATTCTTCTCCATCACAGTCAGTTAGCTTGTATGTACCCATTCATAAGGAAGAAGGAATGACAAAAGGTCCTAACTAGTTTTCTTCCCATTTTCCTTTCTTCTCTCTTTCCACCTGATTTTTAGGATTTTCTCTCAACCAGGTCACCTACTTGAAATTCCCTTGGCTTGATGTATTTATTGTAGTTTCTTGACATTCTATTTTGGTATACTTTGAGATGATCAAAGGCTTTTTGTTGTCTCTCATCAAGTAAATCTAACTCTTGAATTCTTGCAATCATATAATATTCCTCCATAAATAATCCATGTAATGAAACCCGTAAAGATGGAATCTCTACTTCTAGGGGTAATATTGTACGTCAGCTCCATATACTAATGAAAAAGGTGTAACTCTTGTCGGTGTTCTCACACTTTTTGTATATTCCCATAGGCTTGGGTTTATTTGGATGTGCCAATCTCTCCCTAAATTATCCACTATTCTTTTCAATATTTTTAGTATATTCTTGTTAGTCACTTCTTGTTGTCCATTTCCTTTGTGGATAATAGCTTGAAGATGAATTATGGATCATAAGAAGTTTTTCACACAAATCCTTTATCTCTTTGTTCTTGAAGTGCTTGGCATTGTCTATTATGATGGATTGAGGGATGCCATATCTTCAAATTATATGGTTCAAAATGAACATTGAAATTTGTTTTCCCGTTGCAGTAGACAAAGACATAGCTTTGACCCATTTGGTAAAATATTCTATTGAAGTGATTATGAAATTTTGACCATTGGATGAAGGTGGATAAATCATCCTGATTAGATCCAACCCATATTGATAGAAGGGCCAATGAGTAGTCATTGGATGTAGTTCCTGAGCTAGCACATGGATTAAGTTTCCATGATATTGAAATTTTTGGCATATTTTTGCACAATGGCATGCATCTTTCTTCATGGAAGGCCAATAATACCCCATCCTTAAAATTTTCTTAGATAAGGTTAACCCATTCAAATGTGGCCCACAAATTCCTTCGTGGACTTCTTGCAAGGCTAATTTTGATTCCTCCTTCTCTAGGGACCTTAAAATCATTCTATCAAAACTCTTGTGATACAATGTGTCAACTACACCGATGTAATGAGAGGCTTGTCTTATGAAGTTTCTTTTCTAGTTTCGGGTTTGGTCCAAGGGTAAGGTTTGGTCTTTCAAATAAGTGTAGATGAATCCATAATAGGAAGAGTCATGTCCCACTAATAGGAAAAAAATTTAGTAATTGGATAGGTCAAATGCAGGTTGTTCCACTTCTTCTACCAAGAATGTGTATCTCGTGCTTTGATCTGGAATCTATAAGAGTAAAGCCAACATCACCATGGCATCTACTACTTTATTATTTTCCCTAGGTACTTATTCAAATGTGATCAAAACAAAGTACTTCTTTAGATCATCTATCTTTTGGGATAGAAAGATAAGGGACTGAGAGGGGAGGGGTGAATCTGTACCCTCAAAAAATTTAACTGAATAACCAATCTACAATAGTAGTGACTAACTATCCAACTAAATTCATTATTTACAACATTCATTCAAGTAACTTTGTAAATGTAAAGTGCATAAAATCAAACAATAAACCAATCATATAATGTAACACATAACACAAGTATTTTGGTTACGCAGAAACCCTTGTTAGAAGGTAAAAACTATGGTGGGGATGACACCCACAAATTCTTCATGATGCAGGAGCATCCTAGGTGTACGAGAAATCTTGCATCACCAAAAATATTTCTGGTTTCTTTTCAATAAGGACTATCTTGTGCAGAGCTTCTATTTTTGGAAATTTACTATTTTTAGTAAGTTTTCTGTTCGTGCTCGAAATGTTCTATTTTCTTCCTTGGAGGTTCATTTTGGTCATATCAACCTGCCAGTAAAGTTTCATTGATAGATCAAGTCTAGCTTTGTAGATATTGAAGATTTTCGATATTGGCAGCAAGATACAGAAACTTTGAACTCGGTTTTGAAGGCTTTAGAGGCCCCGAATGAGGTTGAAACTTTGGTTGAATGAAGTTTTCTTAATTAAGGTGTTGTAGAGCGCTTCATTCCCTTTTTGAAATGGGGTTATAATAGTCAATCAGGTCAATAGGTGATGACTTATGGTCTCCGAAAGTTGGGCCACTTGAAATGGCAGAAAATAATTTTTCTTCAAAATTTATGTTTGGGTTTCAAAAGTTGTTTTGAGTCGACTATGATGTAATAAAATGAAAAATAAAATAATTCTAAGTTTGGTCGGCCTTATTGGCTAAAATTTTGGAACCTTCCCAGGTGATGGAAAATTGCCTATATAAGGAAGGTTGTAGTGTTGTCTTAGGTAGTTCGGGGTAGTTCAAAGTAGTTCTGGGTAATCATTTGAGGCTTTGTCCCCTAGAATATTGTAAGGAAGATGCCCATGTGGCTTTGCATATTGTAATTCTAAAAGTTTGTAATTCCACATTTGTGGAGATAATAAGAAGCATGTTTTCTGTTCTTGCAAATTGTTGTTGTTTCTCTGTTTCTGTTATGTGTTTGTGGTATTAAGGGGAGCACCCTTCATCAAGTGGTATCAGAGTAGGAGTTCCTGAGTGTGTAAACAGATCATCAATTGTGAGGTAGTTTGCACTAGGACCGTGGGTTAGGGTTTTTGTGTAAATAGATCGCTGATTGTGAGGCAGTTTGCACCAAGATTGTGGTTAGGGTTTCAGCGAGAAGCGCAAGAATGCCTCCATGAAGGGAACATGGTGAAAGAGCTAGTGTTGTAACACCTGAGGTTAGAGAATTTCAGAGATAAGTGCGATCATTGCAAGAGGAGATTCACAGAGGAATGAATCTTAATGTCGGAGACAAAAGCGATGATGAAGCCGAAGAAGGAAATTTTGAACAAGGAGAAGTCAAAGTTTTGAATCAAGAAGAAGAAAGACTTTTTCGAGCCATCTCAAAGATCAGGAAGAGACCTAAGATTGAGGTCCCAACATTTTCTGGAAATCTTAACCCAGAGGAATTGATCGACTGGATCAATGAATGTGAAGAATATTTTGAGTATCAAGATATCAAGGATCCTGATTGGGTCAAGTTTGCGAAGGCCATACTGAAGGGTCATGTGAAGATCTGGTGGCACGAGATTCAAGTAGAGCAAAATTGAAGAGGAAAAGATAAAATCACAAGATGGGAGCGGCTAGTGGATAAATTGAAGCAACAGTTCATCCCTATTGATTATGAGCTTGACCTATTGAAGAAAATGCAATGTTTGAAGCAAGTGGGATGATCTGTTCAGGAGTATACAGAGGAGTTCTATTGAATCCTCATCAAAACAGGCCATGCAGAAGCTGACAAGGAGAAAGTTTCCCATTACCTTAATGGGTTAAGGCTGAGCATTCAGGAAGAATTGAATCTAGTTCAAATGAACAGTATTGAAGAGGCATACTAGTTTGCCGTAAAAGTAGAGGAAAAGCTGAACAAGAAGTTTGAGAGCAGACAAAGCGAGAGAGGTCATGATGGAAGATCTGGTGGATGGTCATATGGAGATCAAAATGAAGATCCAAAACAGAAGGATGAGGCCAGTAACAGTCAGAATCAGAGAGGAGATAACTTCAATCGTTTCCATGATCAGATAATGGAGAACATAGAGGAAGAGGAAGAGGACAAGGATCTGGAAGAGGAGGCTTCCGTGGAACATGTTTTCACTATGGAGAAGAAGGTCATAGGGCATTTGAATGTCCTCAATGCCAAGGAAGGATAGATAGGAGAAATAAAGGCTAGGCTAGAGTTGCACATGTAGATGAAGATGCCAGATCATCACATTTTGAAGATGCTGAAAGAGGAGAAATGTTGATTAACAGAAGAGTCCTGCTAAGTGGTGAGAATGAACCTGAACAAAGGAGCCTATTTCGCACCAGGTGCAAGTGTGAGGGTAAGTGTTGTGATGTGATTATTGATAGTGGCAGTACTGATAATTTGGTGTCAGAAGAGATGGTGACAAAGTTGAATCTCAAGAGGCAAAAACATCCACATCCATATCGGGTTGCCTAGGTGTAGGATGACCACAAGGTCATGGTCAGTGAACAGTGCCTAGTAAAGTTCAAGATCGGCAGGTACCAAGATGAGGTACTATGTGATATCATATCTATGGATGCATGTCATATGTTTTTGGGTAGACCTTGGTAGTTTGACAGGTGTGTCGTACATGATGGTCGTGCAAATACCTATTCCCTGATAAAGGATGGAGCACGACATAAGCTAAAACTATTGAAGGAAATAGAAGAAAAGGTATGTGGTAATGCAAGAATAACTTTTGTTGATAGAGGAAATTTCTTAGATGGTATGCGGCATGAGCATATGTCTTTTACCTTAATTTCAAAGGTTGGGAAAGAGGAAGTAGAAGATATACCTGTAGAAGTTGCAGAATTATTGAATGAGTTTCAAGATATTGTATCTGATAATGTGCCTAATGGATTACCACCAGTAAGAAAGATCAGTCATCAGATGGACTTGATTCCAGGAGCCAGTTTGCCAAATAAGGCAACACAAAAAATGACACTAACAGAAAGTGAAGATTTGAAGATAGATTTGAAGTTTAGTTCATCACATCATCCACATATTGTATATGGAAGTAGTCCTAGAAATGCATCTGAGTTGAGGAAGATAGATAAAGGAGAAATAAGTAGTGCTGAAGCTGAGGATTTTGTAGAACACTTGAAGAACATCCATGAGGAGGTGAGGAAGCACATTACCAAGATGAATGCGCAGTATAAAGCTAAGGTAGATTAGAAAAGGAAGCATAAGGAATTTCAGGTTGGAGATGAAGTCATGGTTCATTTGTGGAAGGAGCGATTTCTAGTTGGTACATATAACAAGTTGAAAATGAAGAAGTTTGGGCCATGTAAGATAGTGAAGAAGCATGATTTAGGAAATGCATATGACGTCGAGTTGCCTATAGAGCTGAATATTTCACCAGTGTTTAACATTTCAGATCTGACAGAGTATCATGAGGGAGGTGTTGAAGATGAGATCATAGCAGCACAGTAGAGTATTCCAGCAACTAGTTCAGCTACCAAGGAGATTGAGGATATACTAGACAGTCGTGTTGGCAGAAGCACAAGGAATAGGACATATGAAGAATATTTGGTCAAGTGGAAAGGATGACCTGTTGAAGATTCATCATGGCTGACAAGGGAGGAGGTTAATCATCTTGGTTTTCCTCTTCACACTTGAGTCATGACAAGGTCACTTCTCAAATTACCCTAGGTGTCTGATGCAGGAGCACCCTGGGTGTATGAGAAATCTTGCATCAACCAAAAATAGTTTTGGTTTCTTTTCAATAAGGGCTATCTTGTGCAGAGCTTCTATTTTTGGAAATTTACTATTTTTAGTAAGTTTTCCGTTCGTGCTCGGAATGTTCTATTTTCTTCCCTAGAGGTTCATTTTGGTCATATCAACCTGCCAGTAAAGTTTCATTTATAGATCAAGTCTAGCTTTGTAGATATTGAAGATTTTTGATATTGGCAGCAGGATACAAAAACTTTGAACTCAGTTTTGAAGGCTTTAGAAGCCCCGGATGAGGTCGAAACTTCAGTTGAATGAAGCTTGCTTGATTTAGGCATTGTAGAGCACTTCGTGCCCTTTCCGAAATGGGGTTATAATAGTCAATCGAGTCAATGGGTGATGACTTATGGTCTCCAGAAGTTGGGCCACCTGAAATGGTAGAAAATAATTTTTCTTCAAAATTTATGTTTGGGTTTCAAAAGTTGTTTTGAGCTGACTATGATGTAATAAAATGAAAAATAAAATAATTCTAAGTTTGGTCGGCCTTATTGTTTAAAATTTTGGAACCTTCCCAAGCGGTGGAAAATTACCTATATAAGGAAGGTTGTAGAGTTGTCTTAGGCAGTTCGGGGCAGTTCAGAGTAGTTCTGGGTAATCATTTGAGGCTTTGTCCCTCAGAATATTGTAAGGAATATCCCCATGTGGCTTTGCATATTGTAATTCTAAAATTTTGTAATTCCACATTTGTGGAGATAATAAGCTCATTTTCTGTTCTTGCAAATTGTTGTTGTTTCTCTGTTTCTGTTATGTGTTTGTGGTATTAAGGGGAGCACCCTTCATCACTTCACTACTACAGTAAATAAAGTATGTCGATTAAGGCTACAAGTTTTGACCACTTCTAGTGATCTTACCCTGTTAGGAGTAACAATCAGATCGATTAGATCTACCTTGTGAGAGGATTTAACAACAGTACTTGAGTGTGTACTCGGTTAAGAGATTTTACAATCAAACTGTTAAGTCTACTATGTTAGGAGATTTGTAACTCTTCTATAATGATTAGAGAATAACATAAGGTATCTGTAAATGACAACTATACTTTGTCTGAATCAAATCTATGATAAACTGAATGAATATCACCTTTATGTGTAGTAAACTGTCCTCTATTCTTCTCGGTAGCCTTGAATATTTCTGAATAGACTGAATTGAATCTCTATTTCTGATAACTATTATGTCATGCAAACCTTGTCTGAATTCTGATGTCTTGAAGGCAGCTACTGCTTCATGATCTCCTTCTTGATATTGCGATCGATCCATATCAAAATGACATCAATTAAAATTATATACAAAACTACTATGATTTCCATGACCTAATTAGGTTTACAACATCTTAGAAAACCTAAGATCTACGATGTAAAAAATTAACCTAGATCTGACTATTACATAGGAATCATCACAACATTTAATGATTAAATCCACAATAAATGACCCTCGATCTTGGTAAAACATTTTATGGATCTGTGTAAACTATTTGCATAGATAAATGTGGCATTACTGATTACTATATCATTTCTTGAATAACTTGGTAAACACAACCTTTTCTGTTCGGTGAATACACTAGTGCTCGGTGTGTAGACTGCTTGGTGTTTACTGATGCATGGTACTCAGTTTACTATGATGCTCGGTAAACATGCTCTAGTGTTCAGTTAAACCTGTTTCCTTTTAGCTCTCGATCTTGCCTTGTGATTGTTTGGTATGAAGGCATGTTTGTTCAACCGACTAGCATATTATAGCTTGTTATTCCATTGTTTACCGACTGATCTAATTTGATACTAATGACAACATCTAATGCTCAACTAGAGATAACAATCTCCCCCTTTTGCATTAGTATCAAAATTGTAATGTATATAAGCTGATATTTCTCAAAATGTTCTAACTCTTCATATATACATATACATAACTAACTCTTCTACAAAACTCCTCCTTGGTGCATGCTCTCGATATGTATGTAGTACACTTATCATATAAAAGTGCATTTGGCATATACATTATACTTCCCCCTTTTTGAGGTTAATGCCAAAATCAAAATTTGTACTTACATCTTATCAAAAATATGCTTGTGGGTTTTCATCAGAAATCTAAGAGGTTTTCCCATTCCTCTTTCAAGTTGGTGAGAGAAATGTGCTCAAGACCGACTTGTGCATGCATGTCAAATATATTCTCCAATACTGAAATCTTAGGTGTTGCAACTAAGGCTTGTGCCTTCACAATGTGTGTCTCTATGATCTTAAGGTGTGGAAGCAGCTATGCTTGCAGCTCTTTGACTTGGTCACTATCTTATCTTCCTGCTTCCTCAAATCTTCTCTCAACCACCTGAGTTCTTGAACTTTTAGAATATGCTTATGAAAAGCATTTGGCTCGGTTAAGGATGCATTTTCACTGGCTAGGATATCAGCATCTAGCTTCTTTATCTTTTCACTAACCTCAGCATTGAAAGTCTCCACGGTGCATAACTTGAATAAAATTTGAACTATTTTCTGAGTGATAGATTGTAATTCGATGATTACCTCAGAAAGCTTGACTTTGTTAATTTCCACTTCATGGCTAATTTTCTCTACTAGTTTATTTTGTATCTTTGTCTTTGCCCTTTCTTTAATCTTCTTCTTGGCATCTATGTCCGATGAATTTATCTGATTTGCAAGAGTTGCAAGTTGGTCCAATATGGTGTTTCCTCATTTATTTGGATGTCACATACAACTTGTTGCAAGATGTCTCTCACATCTTCTAGTATCTCCTTGCTCTTGCTCTCTTTTCTTAGCTTCTCCTGTGCTTCTTTTCTAGTGCATAACTCCTCATATTTCCTTAATTCCTTGGGGTCCAATGTTCTTGGGTCACAGTCAGGAATTTCTATGACTTCATCAAGTGTGACTGGCCCTTTTCCATGCATTTTCTTCTTCTTCTTGGGACTCTTGGGGCAATGATTTCACAAATGGAACTATTGCCTTTACCTCAACACTTGGCTTATCTTTCTCGGTAGACACTATGTCTTCCTTCTTCTTCTCCTCAGTAACCTGTGTGTCAATTGATTTAGATGGAGCTTTAGATGTAGTGTCAATTTGTGTTGTCTCGGTAGGCTTGGGGTCATCCTGTGCCCCTCTCTCTCTCTCCCCCTTCTCTCTCTCTCTCTCTCTCTCTCTCTCTCTCTCTCTCTCTCCCTCTCTCTCTCCTCTCTCTCTCTTCTCCTCTCTCTCTCTCTCTCCCTTAGGTATAATATTGAACATATAATATAAATATTTAATAAGTTAATATTATACTATTATACAATAGAGAAATAAATAATAATAATATAATACATACTAATATAAAAATTATATTATAATACTAATTGTATGCTATTATTATTTAATATTAATATTGAAAAAAAATTGTAATATAACACTTAAAATTGAAAAAAATATTCAACTGAATTAATATTAACATAAAAAAATACTATTTAATATGTAACTTGAAATTAAAAAAATACAATTTAATATGTGATGTGAAATTGAAAAAACTAGTCCAAATAAAATTTTGAATTAGGCAGGAACTTTCGATATCCGATTAGGCTTGGTATTTGCCTTGGGCAATGCGTGAATGGTCAACCCATTAGGTGTGTTTAGCAGATTGTTTTGATATCAAGACTTTGACCATGTAGCTGACGACTATTTTTTCACCTGAAATTGATGAAATGAAAAGGGTTTCTTAAAGACATTGTCACCTTTCCATCAATATAATTGTTGTCAAATTTTGAGTTCAGTAAGTAATTTATTACTTATTTTTCAATTGAGTTATCTTTAAATTCGTAATTGACATACTGATTGAAAAACAACTATAACTTTCAAACCATTTAACCTTTTTGAAATCCGAAACATGCATCACATTCTATGCTTCGGCTACTATAAGAAAAAAATTCAATTTTGTAAAGTTTAGAATTAGTTAAGGTGGTCAGAAACGTGAGTTTTTTAATTCTGAAAAAGTTGTAGCAGAAAATGTATAATTAATTATTTATAGTGAAAAAAATTACAAAAAAATATGCATCACATCCGGGCATGAGTCTACTACTTATATCTAGAAGCTTGGGAAAATATATCATCATTTGATTGTGATTAAGGTGGTCAGACATACATGTACTTTTTATGTTTTCCCTAAAAATTTTGTACTAATGCATTGAAATCTAAAATTTTGAACAATTAGATTAATATTTTTTAGACAAGGGCTTGTAGTTTAGAAACTGCATTCAATTTCTGACAGATTCTATTCTTACAACTTTTTCACATAAGGTTCATAAGATGTTCAACTTTTTACATCAAGTTGACTAAACCTGATTTTTTTATTTTTCATTGCCACTTAAGGCCATAGTTTGTTATACCATGTCATTTTGTATACGCATTTGATATAAATAATGATATGATATAGTGGTACACTCTTAACAATCTTGTCATAGTATATTGTTTTACAATCAATATGATAGAGTAATAGGATCTATGTATGTCGTCTACTCTTCAGTAGAGTATAACAAAATATTTTTTTGCTTATACAATAATACTCTCCAATCACCAAAAATACCCTCAAAGCATGTGAATATATACAATATCTAATTTTAAAAAAAACCTAAACAAAATTGTCTTCTTTTATAACTGAATAATGGTAATTAACTGCATACTCTTCAAACTCACATCATGGTTGTGTACCATTCCTAATAGGATATGTAAATCTTTATTTCTTAACACAAATCTTGCAAGGGTTAAAGAAGCTTGAACATAGTAACAAATTCATAGAATTGATATAACTGAAAATACATCTCTCTGAGTCAACAACTTAACAAAATATACAAGAGAAGACCAATTTTTGACAAACCAAAATACCCAAACCAGAGTAAAAAAAATGTTGCATGAGAAAATTGGTCAAAAATGCAAGTAGTAATAAACTAGGGTTTATGACTCCAAATTCAATCTCTTACAAGGATTGAAAAGATGCTAAATCATTTAAAGACTAGCCCAAAACTCTGATAACAAATTGGACCAAGAGACTTGCAAGACCAAATAGAAATAAGAATAATTTCTTTTTATTCCAACCAATATGGATATGGGTAGCGAAACATTTTGACTATCAGCACCAAGTTCAACCTTCTTTTAAAAAAAGAATTCTCTTTTTCTAAAAATCAAACCTAAACCCAGAATATAGACAAAAGCTTTTACAAAGATGAGTAAAGTAAAAGATTAAGAGAGGGTTTTAAAACCCTAACGAAAAAAAATATTAAACATAGTTAGGAAGTATGCAAAACAAAAACTCATTTCAATTCGTAACAAACAAGTTCTTAACCAAAACAAGAGTTGTGTTACAGCATGAGTCCCGCCTAATGAAAAAATAACTGAAATAAAGTTGAGTTTAAAACTTTGCCATAAGTTACTAGTAAATATTTACATATTATCTTATAAAAAAGATTTTTCTTTGATTTATTTAGACATTATTGAAACATGAAGTTAAATAGTAATTGTAATAATAAATTATTTAACCAAAAATAATGTATGGTAAAGAATATAATATACTTATAAATTTTATAATAATTTGATGTTTCTATACCAAAATTAAGTATATATATGTTTGATTTTGTTTTCAAGACTTTTTGATTAAAATTTATTCTAAGATTCATTAATTTCATGTCCTTTGTTTATACATGTCCTTGTTTTATAATAATTTGATGTTTCTATAACCAAAATCAAGTACATACATGTCTTATTTTGTTTTCAAGACTTCTCTATCCAAAGTTTATTCTAAGATTCATTAATTTCATGTCGTTTTGTTTTAAATTTTTGTTTTTAATTAACTAATTCAAAATGAAAGATGAATTTTTTTTATTTAATATAAAAAAAATTATTGACCCAAATTTTTAAATTTTGTAACTTCCACAAACCATGAACTAAAAGTGAATTTATTGTACTTGTTGGATGCTAGTATATTGACATGTGCACTATTAGTGAATTAGTTTTGCACCAATCAACCAATCATAAGTAAAAAAAAATTTGTTAATCAAATATTTCTAAAGTTTACATATTTATTTATTGATCTAATATATTATATAAATTACTTATCTAATATATTATTATAAATTATTTATCTCAATTATGATTGATTCAATTGATTTGGTCTTATAGGACCTCTTTTTTAGAGGCTTCCTCCATATTGATTTTCTTTTGGGGAAGATTTTCGGTAGGGCCAAAACACTTTCCTTGTATTTGGAAGATAGAAAGTTTATAATGTCACTGCTTTCTATTGTTTGGAAGGTAAAAGTTTACAATAACTTCACTCAAATATATCCAGGAAAAGCAATACGTAGAACAATTTAAAAACTAGATTTTACACAAAACACAAAAATTTTATAGTGAGGTTTCACACACTACACAACAATTTTAAAACTAGTATTACACAATACATAGAATAATTTTAAAGCAAGGTTTTATAATTATTTATGGTATCTAGCAAATTGGCTCCTAGATCGGCAAACTTAGTTGTCAGATTAATGGTTTCCACCTCAATCGACAACTACTTTGCAATTACATTCAGCATTGTTGCCAGTGTTTCTGATAAAGCCCACATAAATGTCATTAACAATGTCAAATCAAGAAATTTCCTTTATCTATGATCGCTAAATTTGGAGAAGATTTAAACTTATAGTGATGACAAAGATTGTGAATGCAAGAGAGCCAAATGAATAGGTTTTTCATATTCTATTTTCCATAACTTGGCGTTTGAGGCACATTCTTAGTCCATTCAAGAGAGAAACTCTCTCCAATGGATAAATGTACATCAAAATTCTGTTATTTTAGAAGATTTTCATAAACGACCTGAGCTCAGACCCTACACCTTGTTATATATCAAACATTTCACTTGTAGATGATGATTATAGTGTAGTATGTTGAGATTGGTGGAAAGTCGCTAGGCTGATCAATGTGTAACCCTAGCAAGAAGGAACAAGAAGCTTCCAAAAGAAATATTTTAAAATGTATTCTCATTCTTCTTTTTTATTGATTGGACAATTTTTTTTTAGTTTTGTTACGTGGAGGGCTAGTTGTGCTCAATCAATCCACATTTTTCATTCAATCCATTAGGTGGAGGGCTAGTTGTGCTCAAATACTAAATTTTTTATTAAACACACCTCAAAGTATGTGAGATAAAATTTCTATTAGCTGAAGGCGCAATCCTAGCAATTATAGCTTCAAATCAATTTATCCATCCATTTATAAGGATCCAAACATGACTAAAACAAATACTTGGCCAATATGAATAGTAAATGCAATTGATTGTATATCTACATCTATAATTAGATATAACTCTTTAAATCTAAGTCTTCATAAAAATTTATAAGATAAAATAGTGTTTATAGAATTGTATATTTATAGTATATATTTAATCATATTTCTATTTAGTATAATAAAATATTTATAATACTTTTCTTTATTATTTATTATATATACAATTAATTAGAATATAATAAAATATGTTCATTTATAATAAGAAAATTGAATATATGATATAGTAAAATATTTGATATATAATAATTTATATTAAAAAAAATATAAAATATGCTTACATGTATTGGTTTGTATTTGGCATTTTTAAATTTTACATTTTGAACTAAATTAATGATTTAGGGTTGAAAAATCATTTAGAAAAAATAAAAAATAGTAATAAATAATTTTAAATTTAATCATTAAATACATTTTCCTTCTACATCTTTTATCTTTCTTTATATTCCCCTATACTCTATAGAACATAGATTTATAAATTAATTATAGATACATTAAGTAAGTAAATATATATATTTAATTTTATACTATTAATATTAATATTAATTATTATTTTAAAATTAATATAGATAAAATAAAATTTAAATATATTCTAATTTAAAACATATTATAAATATTTTGAATATAAATACTATATAATTTAAATTGTATAGTTAGTAATATAAAAAAAATTGACTTTAGACAAATATATTTTATTTTTCTTTATATAGGCTAGATTTGTTTGTGCAAAACAAGCGTAAATGAAAAAGTAAAATGGCCCAAAAAAATGACCCAAAATAATCCAACAGTCCTTGACGCGTGCCTTCTCTTATTTCCTACAACTTGCATGCATGTATATACAGGTGTACGAGCCAAAAGCACAACCAAGGGCTTTTATAAGGCTCTACATGAAAACAAAATTGTTTCCTAATTTTTGCGAACTGAATTCACAGCAAAGAAAACCAAATATGACAAAATTTTTTGAATATATCTTTAGATTGAAGAGGCGGAGGAGCGGCTCTGTTCACAGCTTGGGGAGTTGGAGGCGGAATCAGTTCTCTAGTGCGGGATTCCAATCATCAAATCACCTCTATCAAACAACAATTGGCGCAAATGCAAGATCTTGTTGCACAATTTCAACGCAATCACTGATAATGATTTTGGTACCAAATTTGTTTGTGCAGAATGAAGATCAAATATGTAAATTTAGTATGTACAAAATGGAATAAATGAAGCAACGACACTATTTTGTAAATCTCATTAAATTTATTTTGTCAAAATATAGATTTTTTTTTGAAGATCTATATTGAAATAGAAGGAAACTTTTAAATGAAAGAAAAGTTTGTTTTGAATGATGTGTAGTAGATTAGGTTTAGATTAACAGAAGTATCAATCATCAAATCATGAATCTTATTTCTGATAGTGGCCTATTTCTTGTTGTTCATAAAAATTTCATATAGACCAGTTGGTCTCTAAATCACCACCTACAGAAAGGCTCCATTATTTGGAGAGCATTATAACCCCAACTTGTAATGCATCCAAAGAGAATTTACTCGACTTTGAGAGCGTAAACACCATGTTAGGCTAGCAATCATATGTCCAGGCTATACTTTAACTCAACTTTTTAAATTTTGACACTTGTTTGTTTCGTTACGTCTATCAAACTTATAAAAATCTTTTTTCCTCACGCTGGCAAGCATTATAGCGTTGAGCTGAATTCAACACAATTATAAGAAATTTCTCAAAGTTACAAGGATTTTTTTTTTACTTTAGACAAATTATGGATCATTTCTTAATAAAGATGTAAATTTATTTTATTGTTTTAATTATTGTCAACAATATATGCTTCTCTCTGTGATCGTTTGGAAACTTTCTCTTTGTCAGGACTCAGGGATCAAACTATCTTAGAGAATGCAATCTACCCATATACATCATCTCCATTCATTAAAGTCAGATCTTAAGTGATAAACTGTTATATTCTTATACAAAGGGCTAAAGAACCGCCTAGATTCTAACCTAATTTTGAAAAAAACATGGTGGGTATTTTTCAAATCATAGTGGAATGAAAGAAATAATTAGAAAAGCCGAAGATGGAAAAAGCATACCACAAGGTCGATGGGTGAATCAGTAAATTGAATGGAAGAAACAGGTGGAAAATTTTGGTCTTTGAAATTGCCCTTAAACTTGCGCCTGAGCTTCTGCTTCACCATATATTCCTAAACTTCCCATGCGAACTCAGCGGCTTTTTTCTCATATTTGGAGTAACATTTAAGCCTTTCAAATTTTAAGAGCACTGCATTTATGCTGCTTTGTATGATTGGACCTTTTTTTTTAATTTTTAGGAATAAGAAAATAATTAAACCCCCAAGAAAAAATTGAACAGCCAATTAAAAAAGAGAAATATTCTTAAAAAATAAAAATAAAAATAATTTGACTGCATAACATTACAAATGTCATTTAATCTTTTTCAAATGCACAGTTCTCGATGCAAACTAATAGGAGATAATGCCCCGAAAACATAAGTCTCCACCTATATAGGCGGGACTAATAATGAGCTCGAAAAAGACTACCAAGAAAGTGCAAAAGAAAAGTGAACACCTATTAACAATGCAGTTTTAGAAAATGCCTTCTCTGTCCCGTGAGTTTTGCAACTCCAAATCTTCCTCAATTTTTTGTAATCTTCAAATAACAATATTATTTTTCTCTAAAACTGTCTAATCCAAATAAATTGCCTACCGCCAACAAGGAGAAACTGAAACTTCATACATGATGATTCCCTTGCTGCTTTGGGTTATGCCCTAGCTTAAGAGATTCCTTTGAGCCATCAAAAAATGATAAAGCAAATAATTAACATCACAAAATTTTAGCTAGGTTTATTCGAAAGAATTTTGTCATTACTAACTTCAACTCTTTCATTGTCACCAAAAAGACATGTACTATACTTTTACTTTCGAATGTCTTTGTTTTGCAAGTTCTTTAAGCCCACAAAACTCATGCTCTCAAAAAAATGTCTAAATGAAATGTCGACAATAGGTCATTTACATTGTCATATATTTTGTATTTTTCAAAATGTTGATGTTAAGGGATTTTTACTCGATGCATCTTGTTTAAGACTACTTAATTGAGATCATAATCACAATGTGTCCCTAGTCACGTAAAGTGACTTAAATTGTGCTTCAATGTTTCACTTTTACAATGTCAACCTTAAAATCATTTAGCAATGTAACCTTTAGCAACCAAGATCATAGAGAACATGTGCAAAGGATCAATGGAAACACATAAATAATACCATCTGACTAACCAATAGCAATTGATCATCTTTCATGTTAGTCCAATTAGTGATCAAGAAGTAAACACATCATCAAGCATAACTAATATCATTATTGTCACAAGTATGATCATCAAATAGAAATATGTCACTAAGTACAAGTAGGAGCATCATCATGGTGTACACATAGGTTTACCCATGATATAGTTAGTGTCATGGCATCAAGGACATAATAAGGTCGGGAGAAACAGGTATTGCATAGTGAAATAGGTTTGTAGTCGCCTAGATTTCATGATTTGTCCTTTTGGGGGATTAAGGTGATAAATGTATTATTTATTTCTTTGAGAAATCTTCCCAAATTCCTCATGTTTTCTAGAGCCTCAGCTAACTCATCCCCTAGAAAATGACAGCATTTCTAGAAAAAGCATGTTGGAAATCCATCTAACCTCGAGGTTTTGTCTGGATTTAATTGGTACGTTGTTGTTTTGATTACGTAAAAATAGGTTTTGAAAGGACCCGAAACCTTATACATGAGCATAAAAAGATATAGCAATAAAAGACCAAAACAGTTGTGGTGCCCCACCAAACATACCAAAGGAACAAACTCAAGTTCCTACCAAATGGACAAAAGCCCAAACCAAGTACAACAAAGGGCGATCAAGATTTACATTTTAGCCCATCCTTATGTGAACGTAAGTTCATATCAAAAGAGGGAGTGGATGATTTAGATTTATTTCCCTTCACAATAGTTCATCCATCCTCCATCTTACCAATAGCCTTATGTATTTCAAAAGAGGTGGAGAAGCCCACAAAAGGGTAGGTAACATCAGAAACCCCAGAAGGGGCAGGAATAGCACCTCGGCCGTTCCCCTGAACCCTCACAGGAGAAATATGGGAAAAATAATGTGCAGCAACAACATACAAGACACCAACAGAATCAAAGGCAACACCACGAACACCCGAGCCAGAGACAGCATCATGGCCAGCAACACCAGGAGACAGCGTAAAGCTAGTAGTAGCATTCTGGACAGGGACAACAGTAGTATTATCCAAGGTTGAGTCAAAAGCAGCGACAATAACAGCAGGGACATATGAGACATCCACATAAGCATCATCCAAAGCTTTATCAGAAAGAGGAGAGACAGCATCTGAACCCCCAATAGGGACTTTTCAGACAGTATAATGATGAGCAGCAACCCCTGACCACCAAGTAGGTGTTTTCTTTGATTTAACCTTGTCTGAAACACATCACGCAGTGAGATGGCCAGTCATGTGGCATTTCCAACATCGGAACAAAATACCGTCATAATCAAGATTGGTACATTGTTGTTTCTATTTCACTTTTTGTGAATTTTTCTTTCAACATCTTGTTATGTTCTTCTGAAATTATTTTAGGAATGTTTGATATAATTTTTTGTTGGGATTTTAAATCAAATCCTTCCCAATAATTCATAACTTTTTTTGTAAAACTCCACACTTCTTTGGCTATTTCTGAAGGGTCCTTTGTTATCTCCCCATTTTTTTATCTTGGTAATTCTATTTATGGCCCTTCTTTGTTTGGTGTTGTGGAAAAATTTTGTGTTTTTGTCACCCTCTTCTAGCCATAATGTGGATTTGTGTCTCCAGAAAATATCTTCCTTGGCTAATATATCTTCATATTTTTCTAGAAGCTCTTGTATTTCAAAAATCTTTCTTGTTCAATGCAATTTTTAATTACCTCATTGTTTAGATTTTATATTTCCTCTTCTAGTTTCTCTTTGAGTTCAAAGATGTTACCGAAGTGTTCCTTGTTCCAAGTTAGGTTTCTTCTCTTGATTGCTTTTAATTTTGAAACAAAGGAGGAAAAAAAATAGAACCCGGAATTTTTTCTTCTCTCCACCAATGTTCAATCATTTTTATGAATTTGTCATATTTCATCCATATTTTTTGAATTTAAAGGGGCATCTTATGGGTCTTATTTTGTCTTCTATTAGTAATTGAACAAGAAAATGATTTGAACTAGAGCAAGGCAAAATCTATGAAATGATATTGTAATTGAAGTCTATCATGTTTCCTCTAAAGAAGAATATATCCAATCTCTCAACTATGTTACTAAAGCCTAACCA